>CM053026.1:627926715-627957617 GCA_028564925.1 Lithobates sylvaticus | reverse complement strand
CAGAATAAATTGCACTGTAATGTTAATTTAGATATTTTCCAATTTCTGTTAGTGGTCCTGGTAAAATAGGGGCCTACTACAAGTCGTTTAATACTGTGTTTATACTGTGAATGAGGCAGAAGTTATGCAGACAGAGAGCTAATATAGGGAAGAGTCTGCACCAACAAATTAAAAAAAAACAGTTACTAAACCATATGCTTCACACTTCAAAGTGAGTAATGAAACCTTTGGACTATTGGGAGTCCAGACTGGACTAGTGGCTGTAGCTAGAACAGTAAACCGTAGTTTTTATTTCCTGTTTCTTGATTGTTCTGAAACTGTAAAATCTGCTTAGACTGCGTGCAATATAATTTTAATTTCTGTATTATGGTTGTTGGGGTCCTGTTAAAAATGGGGCCCTCTGAAAATTATTAAATACTGGGTATGCATTTGGTGAATTATTTTGTGAATAGATGGCACTATAAAGTTATTTTGGGAATCTTGCAATAGATGGTGGGGGTCCTGCTATAAAGATGGCTTATTATAAATAAAATATAGGGCATGTGGGCACAAAAATATTTTAGGGGAATTTTTTGAGAAATATATTGCATTGAAATTTTAATTTTATTATAAATTTTATTATAAGATGGCATCCACTCAGATAGGGCCATGCTGCGGTGTGATCTGTCACCCACTGCCGGTACTACTGTTGGCCCACTGCCAGTACACCGTGATCACTGTGACCAATGACCAATGACAGCAGATCACATGACAATTGTGTGTTGCTAGCTGTGATTGGTCACATTGATCACATGGTACAGACAAGGCCAAAGGGCAAATTACAGTCTATCTGCACCATGTGATTAACTGTGGCCAATCACAGCCATTTCCAACAA
This sequence comes from Lithobates sylvaticus, assembly GCA_028564925.1. NCBI lineage: Eukaryota > Metazoa > Chordata > Amphibia > Anura > Ranidae > Lithobates > Lithobates sylvaticus. The sequence goes on along the minus strand of CM053026.1, from coordinate 627,956,742 downwards.
AACACAATGAATAATATCACTATATTTCCAACTGCTTCACGCTTGGATGTATGCTAGAACACATTTTTCACTGTTATCTAGCTATGTGTTGGGTTTCTCGTTTTTTTTTTTTTTTTTGTATTTTCTGCGATATAAACTTTAATAAAATAATGTTTAATATATATAGGCAAAAAGTGTGGCGCTAAATAGAACATGTGAGAACACTCATTACAGACGAAAATATAAAATCTCGGCCATTATTGGGTGTTCGAAAATAATGTGAAAAAAAAAAAAATTTAATCATATGTGTACTACGTGAAAAACGTGTAACACTTACAAAAAATACTAGTCTGGTGCACTTTGTGAACAGCCAAGTCAACCGATCTTCATGAACGAAGAGGGTGACGCTGATATGCACACTAGACAATAGAAAAAATGTACTAATCTTAAAAATACGTGATAGTGTATAGCTAAAACGTGTGAACCATATAGCCACGATAGGAATCAAATGCTCTACAGCGGTGATGGTGATCTTGGTGGGAGTCACGTATTTTAACGAGCAAATGGAGGCGATCACAGCCTAATGGGTATAGAAGTCCGCACCAAATAATAAGGTGGAACAGCAAAGAGTTGAAATCTTAAAGGCACAAATTAATACACATGGACTAATGAGCTGGTGTACAAGTATTCATACAGCCTTGTTGGGTGATACCATACTGGGTGATACCAGAAAAGGCTTATAGATGAGAAATAGAACCAACACTTTTACATGACATCAATCAATAAGTGGATTGAAACTATGGACAAACACGCCAAATGGGGCGTATGTGTATAAAATATCACATAAAAAACTAATCAAACATCAATTAGGTTATTGGAAAAGTCCATAACATATCTAGAATCAAATAATTTCCTTTAAAGAAAGCTTGAAACATGTATCCTCTTGATGTCGGATTCAGTTGCAAACCAAAAGGTATAAAGGAATACGGTACGCTTACCACATCCGGTGGACCCACTAACCGGTGGTGAGGGGTCAAACGAGCTCAAGGTTTTAAGGCTTACGCCTATGCTGGGTAGATGCTTGAAGTGAGGCTCAGCCGGAGATGTCACTCCCCACTCACCAGACACCAATGGATCACCAGGACGCTTTCAGCAGTTAAACTTTCACCACCGCGCGCAGATCATCTCAGCATGTGGAGGTATAAGGATAAAGAAAAAAAGAGAGAGAGGGCCTCCTCATCATGTAAAAAGTCCAGGCAAGGACTCAATTTATTGCTAAAAAATTGCATTTGCTTCCGGAATACATTCCAATAAAAATAGTTTTAAAAGCAAAACAAGAGCATAAAGACGCACTAGAGTCGGTATATATGCAAGGTTCTCCCGATGCGTTTCGTCTGATAAAGACTTCAACTGGGGCTCATTGCAAATAGACTGATAGTGCGCTGTATTTATACATATTAAACCACTTGAATATGACTCATTGGGAACAGCCCAACTCCTGGTGTTGCAACATGTTGAGTTAGTCGCAATTTGGTTGGCTGAAATTCAGCCAATGAACGGTGGATTGACCTCAAAAGGTGTCAAGCCTCCATGTGATTATCCAATCCCAAACAGTCATACCGAACTACTCACGTAAACTAGCCAATGTTCGCCAGTTATTCCAATATGGGTGAATGGGAGAGGGTGATAGGGAAAATCCCCAATGGGAAGAGAAGAGTAAACTTACCTATCAGAGTCATGGCTCATGGCGCCAAAATAGAAGGCCTTTCATGATAGGGATATTGGCTCATGCCGCCCATTCGGTTAGAGGCCAATCACCGCGCGTAGAAACCGCGCCAAAGCAGCGGGACATGCGGCGACAGGAAGAACGCCGCAAAAGCCAAAGGCGGAGAAACGAAACAACAAACCAGGCGGCCGCCACCCAATCAGCTAAGCCGAGAGGGATCACGTGATACGACAATGTCACATGGGCGAGACGTCCAATGAAAACTAGTGACGTGGTGAGGTCATGTGATGCAGGAAGCATCACACACAGAAACAACACGTGAGCGGAACGTCCAATAGACGAAATTGTGCAGGTGACGTGATGGAAAGAGTAGCAGGTGTACGGGGCCAGCCAATCAAATCACGTACCGAGGACGACGGTAACGTGGTAATGCATCAACCATTGAGAAAGAAAGGGGTGACCTGTGCAAATGTGCGACCTCGTCGAATCAGCGTGTTTTAATCTATTGACTTCATGCCAATAGGGACATTGCGGGTGCGCATGTGCCGAACATCAAAACGGCTGTGAAATTGAAAACCTCAAGTGTAAACTCCTAAATATATAAAAATAGTAGTATAGTGAGGGCGACGTGCGTGACTTGAAGGTGCACAGGTAAACCTTCAGGTCTACCTCATGTGGACATTTAGGGATATGTGTCTACAATAGCATATATCCCAAGAGATTTCAGATTAAATACATTCGATCTAAAAATGTGTATTTTGATCAATCAAAAATTGAAAAAATGTAAAATGAAAAAATAAAAAAAAAAAATATATAAAATGAAAATTATTACTACGATGAACCGTAGTTAGGCTGTTCACAATGGATCACCCAAATCTTCATGAATAATTCTTGAATAATACATGAAAAAAGTCACAAGGCCTCACATTATGGTAAGGCAAGGGCTCACAGTGAGCTCATGATCAAATCACATATCAACATAAAAAGCATTAATATTAGAGCCCAATGCGTCATGGGGCACTAAAGCATCCCATTAGTATACAGCCATGATGTGTTTGGGTAAATACAGGTTACAATACCAATGGGGTCGTGTATAGAATTAGTAATTCAAAATGACAAGTAAAGCTATTAGGCCAAAAAAATAGTGATTATAAAATCACTCCCAGTGCGGGCAGATAATCTATTCAAATAATGGATGGAGAAATTACCCTGGAAGCCTTATAGCATGTTGTAATGTATGACACAGTACGCAACAAGAGGTGAAGGCTAAAAACCATCAAAAAAACTGTAGGATAATAATACTGTAGTGAATGGTGGTACTAATACACTGTAGACACTGAGATGGAATGTCATGAAGGTCAGTATTAGGAACGGTTGATGAAAGCGTTTATGTCCCACTTAATGTTGAGGCCGAAAGGAACATAACACTTCATCTGATGTATCCAAAAAGTTTCTAGTTTAGATACTCCGCGCACACTGGATTCCCCTCTCCAGTGCGGCACGAACTTATCTATAATTTGAAAGGTCGAACCTGCCGGATTTTTGCTGTGGTGAAGTAGAAAATGTTTTGGGACACTATGGTTCGTGCGGCCCGCCCTAATGGTCGCAATGTGTTCGTTCACTCTGATCGCAAATGTGCGGATGGTACGGCCAATATATTGCTTGCCGCAAGGACAAGTGATGAGGTAAACGATATATTTCATATGGCAAGTGACGAAACACTTCATTTTATATTGTTTGCCAGTATAGGTGGATTTGAAATTTTCACATTTTCTATTGAAAGAATTGTTTTTGCAAACGTTACACTTGCGGCATGGAAAAAACCCTTTCATGTCATGAAAAAAGGTAGGAGGACATGGAGGGTTTATAATGTTTGGTGCGATCTTGCCTCTTAACGATGGAGCACCTCTGTAAATCACTCCCCCACGATCAGGGAGAATGGAATTCAAAACATGATCGTTCTTTAACACTCGCCAGTGCTTATGTATGATGTTTTTAATTTGCCTATGCTGAACAGAAAAGTCAGTAAGGAATGACCATCTATGTTTATTTTCTTTAACTGTGGGAAGTTTTTCTGTTAAGAGAGTCTCACGGTCAATCGAGGACACTTTTTGGATCTCGTCTTCGATATGGGCAAGTTCATATCCCTTATCAAGAAATCTGCCTTTAAGAGTTTCAGCCTGCTCACGAAAATCAGACAACTGTGAACAGTTACGTCTGATCCTCATGAGTTGGCTACGGGGCACTGATTTAAGCCATGAAGCGTGGTGACAGCTATCGACCGGAATGTAACCATTCCGGTCGGTAGCTTTGAAAAACGTTTTAGTCAAAAAACGATCTTCACATATACTAATCTCCAGATCAAGAAAGTGGATAGTAGAACGACTGACTTCGTATGTGAGTTCTATTCCTATGTTATTGTCATTGAGCTGTGACATAAACTGGTCCAGGGAGTCGATGGAACCTTCCATAGGAGGAGGATGTCATCAATGTACCTGGACCACAACACTAATTGTGGGGGGTCCAAATTATAGATAAGTTCGTGCTGCACTGGAGAGGGGAATCCAGTGTGCGCGGAGTATCCAAACTAGAAACTTTTTGGATACATCAGATGAAGTGTTATGTCCCTTTCGGCCTCAACATTGAGTGGGACATAAACGCTTTCATCAACCGTTCCTAATACTGACCTTCATGACATTCCATCTCAGTGTCTACAGTGTATTAGTACCACCATTCACTACAGTATTATTATCCTACAGTTTTTTTGATGGTTTTTAGCCTTCACCTCTTGTTGCGTACTGTGTCATACATTACAACACGCTATAAGGCTTCCAGGGTAATTTCTCCATCCATTTTTGAAATAGACCATCTGCTCGAACCGAGAGCGATTTTATAATCACTATTTTTTTGGCCTAATAGCTTTACTTGTCATTAGATGATTTATGATCTCAATATACGACCTTGCTGGTATTGTAACCTGTATTTACCCAAACACATCATGGCTGTATACTAATGGGATGCTTTAGTGCCCCATGATGCATTGGGCTCTAATATTAATGCTTTTTATGTTGATATGTGATTTGATCATGAGCTCACTGTGAGCCCTTGCCTTACCATAATGTGATGTCCTTATGATTTTTTGCCATGCAGTACTCATGAAGATTTTAGTGATCCATTGTGAACAGCCTGACTATGGTTCATCGTAGTAATACCTCTTCACATTTTATATTTTTTTATTTCACACTTTACATTTTTTCAATTTTTGATTGATCAAAATATATTTTTAGATCGAATGTATTTAATCTGAAATCTCTTGGGATATATGCTATTGTACACACATATCCCTAAATGTCCACATGAGGTAGACCTGAGGGTTTACCTGTGCACCTTCAAGTCACGCACGTCGCCCTCACTATACTACTATTTTTATATGATTTATGATTGGCCGAATTGGAGCTCTTTATTTCCACAGCCGTCATGGCGCACGGCACATGCGCACCCGCAATGTCTCTATTGGCATGAAGTCAATAGATTAAAACACGCTGATTCGACGAGGTCGCACATTTGCACACGTCACCCCGTTCTTTCTAATGGTTGACGCACCACCACGTGACCGCCGTCCCTGGTACGCGATCGGATTGGTTGGCCATGTACACCTGCCACCTATTCTACCACGTTACCTGCACAATAGGTTTCATTGGACGTTCTGCTCACGTGCCCTCGTGTCATCTCCACATCACATGATCCCACCATGTGATATTTCCGCATCACATGATCTCACCACGTCACCTGTACAACAAGTTTTCATTGGACGTTCCGCCCATGTGACATTGTTGTATCACGTGACCCCTCTCGGCTCTGCTGATTGGGAGACGGCCGCCCGGTCTGCTGTTTTGGCCTTCGCCCATAGTTTTCTCGGCGTTCTTCCTGTCGCTGCCCGTCCCGCCGTTTTGGCGCGGTTTCTACGCGCGGCGATTGGGTATGATCCTAATAGGCGGCATGAGCTAATGTCCCTATCACGAAAGGCCTTTTTACTTTGGCGCCAAAAGCCACGATCTGGATAGGTAAGGTTACACATTTCTTCTTATTGGGTAATTTTCCTATCACCCTTTCCCATTCACTCATATTGGAATAGCTTGCGAACATTGGCTGGTTCGCGTGAGTAGTTTGGTATAATCGTTTGGGATTGGATGATCATATGGAGGCTTGACACCTTTTGAGGTCAATCCACCGTTCACTGGCTGAATTCCAGCCAACCAAATTGCGACTAACTCAAGATGTTGCAACACCAGGAGTTGAGCTGTTCCCAATGAGTCATATTCTAGTGGTTTAATATGTATAAATACAGCGCACTATCAGTCTATTTGCAATGAGCCCCAGTTGAAGTCTTTATCAGACGAAACGCGTCGGGAGAACCTTGCATATATACCGACTCTAGTGCGTCTTTATGCTTTTGTTTTGCTTTTAAAAATATTTTTATTGGAATGTATTCCGGAAGCAAATGCAACTTTTTAGCAATAAATTGAGTCCTTGCCTGGACTTTTTACACGATGAGGAGGCCCTCTCTCTCTTTTTTTTCTTTATCCATATACCTCCACATGCTGAGATGATCTGCGCGCGGTGGTGAAAGTTTAACTGCTGAATACGTTCTGGTGATCCATTGGCGTTTGGTGAGTGGGGAGTGACATCTCCGGCTGAGCCTCACTTCAAGCATCTACCCAGCATAGGCGTAAGCCTTAAAATCTAGAGCTTGTTTGACCCCTCACCACCGGTTAGTGGGTCCACCGGATGTGGTAAGCGTACCGTATTCCTTTATACCTTCTGGTTTGCAACTGAATCCGACATCAATAGGATATATGTTTCAAGCTTTCCTTAAAGGAAATTATTTGATTCTAGATATGTTATGGACTTTTCCAATAACCCAATTGATGTTTGATTAGTTTTTTATGTGATATTTTTTACACATATGCCCCATTTGGCGTGTTTGTCCATAGTTTCAATCCACTTATTTATGCCAGTTTAAGGGTGTTGGTCCCTATTTCTCATCTATAAGCCTTTCCTGGTATCACCCAGTATGGTATCACCCAACAAGACTGTATGAATACTTGTATACCAGCACAATAGTCCATGTTTATTAATTTGTGCCTGTAAGATTTCAACTCTTTGCTGTTCCACCTTATTATTTGGTGCAGACTTCTATACCCATTAGGCTGTGATCGCCTCCATTTGCTCGTTAAAATACGTGACTCCCACCAAGATCACCATCACCGCTCGTTAAGAGCATCTGATTCCTACCGTGGTTATATGGTTCACACCTTTTAGCTATACACTATCACGTATCTTTAAGATTAGTACATTTTTTCTATTGTCTAGCGTACATATCAGCGTCACCCTCTTCGCTCATGAAGATCGGTTGACTTGGCTGTTCACAAAGTGCACCAGACTAGTATTTTTTGTAAGTGTTACACGTTTTTCACGTAGTGCACATATGATTAATGTCTTTACTTTTTTTCACATTATATTCGAACACCCAATAATGGCCGAGATTTTATATTTTCGTCTGTAATGAGTGTTCTCACATGTTCTATCTAGCGCCACACTTTTTGCCTATATATATCTATTTACAATTTTTCACATTGTTGTGTGTTGGCAGCTTTATTTTCTGGGTGGCGCAGCTATTTACCCACACTCAAAATAATAAACACTGATTCAGGTTATTTTTACCTAAGACATGTCACAGAATAAATTTTGGCCTTAATTTATGAAGAAATAATACTTATTTGCAAAACAAAATTATATAACAGATACAAAGAAAAACTCATTTTTTTATGAATATTTGTTTATTATACCTTGGTCTTGGATATGTCTCCTGTGGCCACATGGCACCTCTTTCCCTGTACTGTGCAGACAGCTTTGTTGGTGACTATTAGTGCTCATATTGGGTAAGCACAGGGTAGATGGACAGAGTGAAAAATAATAATATTTTCATTTGTGTATGATTAACCTTATTGTATTGTATCATTTACCAATTGAACATTTTGTCCGAAACATGTCAGGAATATATACAACATTATTACTGTTTATGTAAATACACCATTGATCATGTAATTGATGTGCTGGATTTCAATTTGTTTGATTTTAACTATGTACTATTAAACAATGATGTTTTATATTATAAGTTGCTTTTCTGCTATCTTTACGTCACCATTAAAATCCCACTAAATGTTTTCTGCTCTTTGCCTATTATTTAGTTTCAAGGTCTTTCCAGATAGGACAGTGGAACATAGTGGACTCTAAAGTACCCTGGATTTGTTTTGAGAGTAATTCTATTAGCCCATTCTATATCCCTGGTCTCTTATAGTCTAATGCCTTCTCTATAAAAGACATTGCATAGTGTATTATCCTGGTTGCTCAATCACTTAAACTTTGGACTCTTTACAAAAGCAGATTTTCTATGGTCTCTGAAACTTCCCCTTGGACTTCCTTTTACAGAATCCCAAGTTTGTAGCTGCTCTTTCTCAGTCTGGGGACATTCACTGGTGGAAATTGCATGCTGTGATGGCTCTTTTTGGCTTTCTGGTAGATTCTGCTTTTGTGACTTTTTCCAAGTGTCAACTTTTAAAACCAGTCCCAGACTCTAAATATTGCCTATCTACAGATTATAAATGTTTTGTCTCAATGATTTTATTTTTCAAGAAAATTCAATGAACAAAGATACAAAAATACAATAAGGGCCAATAGCCCTGCGGCGACCAACATGGTCAGTTGAGTATCTAATGAGTTAATGAGGGTTGTACATTATACATTCACAAATGCTGATCGTATCTTGCTGTACATAGCAAACAGTGTTATCTGTAAATGAATGTTTACATGTTTACACGATGGCTAAAAAACCCACATTGATATATCAACAAATTTTAAACAATACCACTACTGTACAAAACCATAATGTATCTGCAAGGAGACTAGGAGATGGATACAAATCATTCCATAGTGTACAAGAATCCAGGAGTGTGGTTTACTTACAGGGAAGCAGTAGAAATATGTTCAAAAATGAGAATTTTTTATATTTTTGTAAAATTGTTTGGCTGTGCCTAAAAAGTCCAAGTCCCATCTTCTCTTGTTATTCCAAAATTATAGGACGTAGCACTGGCTACTGTTTTTGTATCCACAGGACCACTCTGTGATATGATACAACCAATAATCTCAATGTTTACATGTTGTCGAAAAACTGAACACCTCAGAGGGGGGAATGACCAGGGGGGAAAGGGGGGAAGCCCCGCCACCCGATTGGGATCATGCTGTGGTCAGAGCTACACCCTCCCCAACCCCCCCCCCACCCGGTGGTTAACTATATGTTGCTCAACTTTATAAAGACTTATGACTAGGCCTGAAACAAAGAATGACTAAACATTTTAACAGGAAACAATGCAAAAGTGGGATGTCTAGTCCATTGCATGAGAGACAACTACAAAAACACTGAATAAAGAGAGGGATACAAATATCTAGATTACCGGTCACCATATAGCTTATTTATACAAAGGAATGTGTAGTAACCAGTTCTAGGGTGAGACTAAACCATGGCCTTGGCTAGGCCCATTTAGGAAAAGGCCACAGCTCATTAATCAAAATGAAGACATAAAAGAATGGAAGAAGAAAAGGAAGAGGTAAAAGAGGATACAGAGACAAGTAGAGGTCGACTGGGGGAGAGTTAGCGTTCGCTAGTCAATCTTAAGGTCATGGCTAAAGGATAACTCCTATAAAGGTTCCCCAGGGTTCCAAGATGTGTTTGAATTTTTCGGTACCGTCCAGGAGTACACTTGCCATCTTCTCTTGGTTCATTATACAAGAGACCTTTCTTTTCGCTAGTAGCCTGGAGAAAGATGTTTTTTTTCCAAGCATTGGCCAGAGTAAGTCTGGCTCCTAGAATAATAAAGAAAATGAGGCGCTGTGTACTCTTGGAGGCTTCCTGCACTGGAAAGTTAAGAAGCACAATTAGGGGAGACATTTGGATGGAGATCGTGGTTATTTTGCAAATCCATGAGAAAATTTTGGACCAGAAGTTTCGTATTCTGGAGCATGCCCACCACACATGGTGCATATCGCCCCTGAGGTTGCATCCCCAAAAACAGAGGGGGGATGATGATGAAAATATTTTGGCCAGCTTCGATGGGACTAGGTACCATCTAGATATTACTTTTATACTTGCTTCTATGAGGCTGGAGTTGAGGATGCCCTTGTATGATTGAGAAAAATTCCTGTGCTAGGTTTCCAATTTCCAGTGGTGGGATAGATCCTCCTCCTAGGCCAGGGGATAGATCCACAGAGATTTCCCCCCTCCTAGGCCCGTTGGGGAGAGTTTTGCAACATTTATGTAGGAAGTTTGAGATCTGGGAGAAGCTAAAGAATTTGGATGATGGCATGTCTAGGGCCCAGAGGTCTAGGAAGTGTCCTTTGTTGTAACATTTCACAGAGATTTTGGAATAATTCCTGTAGTGGTTATGTGTGGGAAGGCAGTTGGATGTTAACTTTTAGGCCGTCCCGAAGGGCAAATGAGTGTAAAAGTGTCAGGGATAGAATTGGAGGTCTCCTGGGGCTCCAGAGGAGATAGTCCAATGTGTGAGAAGGGACTGCCTGTCTCTCTATACGTATACAGTGGTGTGAAAAAGTGTTTGCCCCTTCCTCATTTCCTGTTCCTTTGCATGTTTGTCACACTTAAGTGTTTCGGAACATCAAACAATTTAAACAATAGTCAAGGACAACACAAGTAAACACAAAATGCAATTTGTAAATGAAGGTGTTTATTATTAAAGGTGAAAAAAAAATCCAAACCATCATGGCCCTGTGTGAGGCCCCCCTTGTTAAAACATACTATAACTGTGGTTGTCCACACCTGAGTTTTGCAACACCCAGGCCTTTATGTAGTTCACAATCAAGAACTTAAATAGTTTGAGATCTGGCCGAGGCCCAAAGCTAAAGAAAAGAAAGTTTGGATCTATCAGTGGCATTATAAAGCCATTTCCAAAGCTTTGGGAATCCAGAGGTCTGGCGAAGGGAAGTGTCCTTCCCAGGAGTGGCCGGCCGCCCAAAATTACCCCAAGAGCGCAGCGACGACTATCAAAAAGACCCACAACAACGTCCAAGTGCAGGCCTCACTTGCCTCAGTTAGCCACACCACAGGAAAAGACTGAAGGCTTGGCATGTTTCAGCTCGTCTCAATTTCTCCACAACACATCTTGATGGTCCCCAAGACTTTGGATTTCTGTGGACCGATGAGACAAAAGTGGAACTCTTTAAGGTGTGTGTCCAAGTATATCTGGCGTAGAAGGAACACTGCATTTCAGAAAAAGAACATTATACCAACAGTAAAATATGGTGGTGGTAGTGTGATGGTCTGGGGCTGTTTTGCTGCTTCAGGACCTGGAAGACTTGCCGTGAAAAAGGAACTATGAATTCTGCTGTCTACCAAGAGATCCGAAGGAGAATGTCCCATCTGTTCGTGTACTCAAGGAAACGAACTTGGGTTCTGCAAGGACAATGATCCTAAACACACCAGCAAGTGGCTGAAAAAAACAAAATGTGTCAGGTCCTGACCTGATATTGAATTGTGGTAGGTTCATGCTAACCAATGGGGCTCCAGACGCTGTAGATAGTTATCCAAACGCTTGGTTGCAATGTGTGAGAAGGGTTTACTTGTGTTGTCCTTGACTATTGCCGAAACACTGTCAATCGAAAGGAACAGGAAATACAAACACTTTTTCATACCACTGTACCAGGACTTCGGGACTGAAAAGCTCAGAGACAAATGTACAGGAGGCTTCCGCAAACGCTCCTTAAAAGAAAGTATTTCTCTGAGTCTGGAGTCAATGAGGATGGCAAACGAGATCAACTTCTCCAGCTCAGTGGGTATATCTCGGGCTGCTATTTCATCCTTGATGGTATCCGAGAGACTATGAGAAAAATCAGCCACAAGGGCCTCATTGATCCAAGCAACCTCTGCTGCCAGAGTACGGAATCCAATGGCGTAATCGGCAACAGTTCTCATACTCATATAGATGGATATGAGGCACTTGGCAGCAGAAGCAGAGCATGCAGACACGTCAAATACCTTTTTAAAGAATGCCACAAACTCAGGGTAACTCAAGACAAGAGGTTTTTGCGTCTCCCATAGAGGGTTTTCCCAGGCCAAGGCTCTCTCAGAAAGCAAAGATATCACGATACATACTTTGGTTCTTTCCGTGGGAAACGCCTGGGGCAGAATCTCAAAGTATATCTCAACCTGGTTGAGAAACCCTCTGCATTGGACTCGATTGCCACCAAATTGCTGGGGAAACAGAGCGGAACCAGACATACCTCTTATAGAGGTAATACTCAAGGCGGGTGCCTGCACAGAGACTGGAGCAGCAGCAGGGACTGTCTGTAACACAAGTTGTACCAGAGAAGCCACAGTGGGAGATTCCAGATGAGCCGTGCAACTCTGGAAAAAATATTACCAACAAGTGGATTGACTGCATCTTCTGAAATTGCCTACTGTCAGAAACCATGAATCAGACCGAGACAGAAGTACAGTTAAATCATACTTGTTTAATAAAAAAAGTAAATAGAACAAACATAGTCAAAACACAGCCAAAGTTCGGTAACCGGAACGGATAGTCAGACAAGCCAGAAAGTCAGGAAGCCAGAGATCAGCATAGTGGAACAGCAAGCAGGATCTGGAGCCAGAAGGAATGTCAGCCAAGAAAGTCTTTAACAGGAACGCAGGAGATAGTCTCTGTGATGTTGACCAAGGCGAAGACAGAGATCATCTGGGCTGGACGGCTTAAGTAGGCAGGACTGATGAGCAGGATATGATCAACAGGTGCGTCACTGTGGAGAGATAGGAGCTGACAGCTGAGCAGCCAGCTGCAAAGAAGGAAGGGCTGAGCCCAGCCCTGACATAGATGTTACATTGGAAAAAACAAATCAATTTCATATAACTCAATGGTTGGAAATCAGAAGTGGAAATATTAACATATGTTCTTCCTACAAGATAAAATAAAAATAACTAATGAGAACAAAGACACAAGAGCATATTCTATCTTTATGAGGCTTCCCTTTCTAACAGCTATTATTAGGCAAGATGTTAAAAGTTTTTAGGATGAATTGTTGAATAGCTGAACTACAATTTATCCAACACTGTGGGTTTCTAGCAATACAATCTCCTACGTTCCCAAGGCTGTGCCCTTGATGCTAAGATTACAAGGGATAACATTCTCCCTGTTTGATGTATAATTTACAAAATGAAAAACACAACAGATGTGGTGGGAATTTAGAAAGGTGGGTGGGAATGCTCAAAACATTACAGTAGATGAGACCAGAACCAAGAACTATTGTAGAAAAACGTTGTTACTGGAGTTTCAAGAAATATTAGATGCTTCTGCAGCCCACCTGTCAGGTACCAGGTAAGACCAGACTGTGTGGACTGCAAGGAGAAAACCAAAACACATGTAAAGTGAATAATGATATTTATTAAGATAGGTGATAAATAAGAAAATACAAGCAGTGCACAACCAACCCAACAAACCCACCAGCAACAACAGTATATACAGCAAGGGGCAGTACCAGATATGCATATGTCAGCCAGGCCAGGGTCATACACAGCGGATATCAGTAGAAGAGGGACTGGGAACAAACAGGACAAGGAGGGGATGGATCAGGATGAAGGTTAAAGGTAAGGGTACAGGAATACAGGAGGGACAGGATCAGGATGGGATGGAATCTGGTACAGGCTCAGGTTACAATGTTCAGGCTACAGGACGCAGGTACGGGTCAGGGCACAAGGAAGAAAGATACCAAGGCAAGCGTGTGAGGGCAGGCTGGATATTTGTAAGAGTGCCAGTGATTGACCTAGCGTAACAGCTGAGCGCAGAAGGTGCTGTCTGCTCCACACTGCCGGGATCCATGCGCTGGTGGACGCCAGTACTGCGGCCCAATGATGACATAACACCAGCAGGGAAAGTCTCTCCTGACAGTTACAAACTGCCAGGAGACACCTGCTGGTGGACCACAGTATGCATGCCAAATGATGGATCTTACCAGCGGACGCCACCCGACTTCACCTATAATTGAACTATCACTTGTGGATCCTTTAACCTTTCTGCTTACTGTCTGGAGTACCTCAAAACAGACACAGAACAGAAATGGGAATTCTTCAAAAAGATTGTATGTGAACTCCCTGCAAAGTATATTCCTATGGGCAATAAGTTTAAAAGGCTAAAAATAAAACTTATGTGGCTCAAGGCCAAAGTTAAAATGGCTATAAACAATAAGAAAATATTTTTAAAAAAATATAAAAATTAAGGAACACTATCAACGTTTACATTTTACAAAGAATATAACAGAATATGTAGAAACGAAATCAAGGACACAAAAATTCAAAACAAATGACAGATTGCAAAAGATAGTAGGACAAATCCCCCTAAAATTCTTCAAATATATTAATAGTAAAAAGGTCAGGTCTGAGCATGTAGGCCCTTTACAAAATAATCTAGAGTGGCTGACTGGGAACAAAGAGACAGCTAATTTATTAGACACTTTCTTCAGTTCTGTGTGTACAAAGATGCATGGGGGAGCTCATGTCCATAATGGGGGTGGTATTGGCACAGCCCCAAATGATCCACAATGGCTCAAAAGTGATAGGGTTCAGAAATATTTAGACAGAGTAAAGGTGAATAAAGCACCTGGACCAGACGGCATCCACCCATGGATCCTAAAAGAATTGAGCTCTGTTATTTCAAAGCCATTGTTTCTAGTTTTTAGAGCCTTGGTAATGACTGGAATGGTACAACTGGATTGGCGTAGGGCCAATGTGGTGCCCCTATTTAAAAAGGGATCAAAAACGTTATCAATAACTATAGACCTGTTAGTTTAACTTCTATAGTCGGGAAGATACTGGAAAGTTTAATAAAAGGACCAGATAGACAATTTCTTGCTGGGAAAAAAATAATTTTAAGCAACAGACAGTATGGATTCATGAAAGACAGAAGTTGTCAAACAAACCTGATTTATTTTTATAAGGAGGTAAGAGAAACCTTGGACAGAGGGGGTGGCTGTGGACTTGGTATACTTGGATTTTGCAAAAGCTATGAAACAATTACCCACACATGACTAATTTATATGGTAGAGTCTACATGCTTGGAAAGATCAATTTGTAAATGGATAGAAATCTGGCTAAAAAAACTAATTCAGAGAGTAGTGGTTAATGATTTACTCTGAATGGTCTAAGGTTTTTAGTGGCGTACCCCAAGGTTCATTGCTGGGACCCTTACTTCTTCATATATTTATAAATATATGAAAAAGTAAGGGTCCCAGCACTAAACCTTGGGGTACAATATAGGGACTGGGATTAAAAGTACAATTTCTGTCTTTGCAGATGACACCAAGCTATGCAGTGGATTAATTGCCTTACAGGATGTCTCCAATTTACAAGCCGACTTCAATGCACTGTCTAATTGGGCCACTAAGTGGCAAATGAGGTTTAATGTTGATAAATGTAAATGTATGCACTTGGGGGCTAAGAATATGCATGCATCATACATACTAGGGGGAGTACAACTGGGGGGATCAATAGTGGAGAAGGATCTGGTTTTGGTAGATCATAAGCTCAATAATAGCATGCAATGCCAAGCTGTGGTTTCCAAAGCGAGCAAAGTTCTTTCTTGTATTAAGAGAGGTATGGTCTCCACATAGAGAGATATAATTTTGCCCCTGTACAAATCATTAGTAAGACCTCATCTGGAATTATGCAGTTCAGTTTTGGGCACCAGTTCTCAAAAAGAATATTGGGAAACTGGACAAAGTGCAGAGAAGGGAAACCAAACTGATTAGAGGCATGGAGGAGCTCAGCTATGATTAAAGATTAGAGGAACTGAATTTATTCTCTCTTGAAAAGAGGAGATTAAGGGGGGTTATGATCAACATGTACAAATACATAAGTGGTCCATATAGTGAGCTTGGTGTTGAGTTATTCACTTTAAGGTCATCACAGAGGACAAGGGGACACTCTTTACGTTCACATTAAGAGCTGTGAAAATGTGGAATAGACTCACTCCAGAGGCGGTTCTGGGAAGCTCAGTAGATTGCTTTAAAAAAGGTCTGGATTATTTCCTAAATGTACATAATATAACTAGGTACTAACATTTATAGGTAAAATTGATCCAGGGAAATTCTGATTGCCTCTCGGGGGAACAGGGAGGAATTTGTTCCCCTGCTGTAGCAAATTGGAGCATGCTTTGCTTGGTTTTTTTTCGCCTTCTTCTAAATCAACTGAGGGTGAATGATTGTGTATATGGGATTGTATGATTTTTTTTTTTTTTTTTGGTTGAACTAGATGGACTTGTGTCTTTTTTCAACCTAACTATGTAACTATTTAAAACCAAATAAAAGTACAATATCCCAGTGCAGACATTTGCACACATGGCTTTAAAAAAGCAAAATAAGAATTGTCATTGTCTATGTTTTTGGAACACTATTTTTAAGATGGAAGTTTTACCTACAAAAAGTTATGTATTTTACACCTGCTATGCCTTGCTGAAAAGTTCTCAGCAAAGACAAAGGACACAAATAGAGTACTGTATATTTAAACATATCTAAGAGAGTCAATTGTATTGGTTTATTATTTGAGTTTACAGATACTCTGGGATTGATTTACTAAAACTGGAGTTTGTAAAATCTAGTGCAGCTGTGCATGGTAGCTAATCAGCTTCTAACTTCATCTTGTTCAATTGGGCTTTGACTGAAAAAAGTTAGGCTGATTAGTTTCTCTGCAGAGCTGCACCATATTTTGCATTTCCCAGTTTTAGTAAATCAACCCCTCTAACTGATATTTACCTTATTACACTTACAATATGGTACTGACTACATGTACCGAATAATATCCATGTTTAAAAAATAGCATGATGATAAGCATGAGTTTGTGAGCAAAGGAAGAGAATACTCCCACACTCGCCAACACTTTATATCCACCTTCAGTAAAAGGCCACATGTTGCCACTGGCAAAACATGGGACAAATGTTGGTGGAAAATGTGGATGGAAAAATAAAGTTAATGGTTTCTGGCATATTATTTACCCGATGTATATTAATTCATGTAAAAGACATATTTGCCACTTAGGCTGAAAATAACTGCTGGAAAATTGATGTATTTTATTAGTCACAATAAAAATCAAAAGCACAGGTAGCCTTGAATTTTCTATGTTTCTATTTGTGCTGCAGCACTTCACATCTGTCATCTTCACATTTAATCTTAAAGAATGCAAAGCAAGCAAGTTAACAAAACACTGGAATGCACAGAATTCTGAATTATATTGACAATAATCCATTAAATCTTTTGGGTTATGAACTTCTGAGTACATTTATCTGCTAATGTTCCTTTCAGTGTGCATGAATTATAGCTTATAATATTTGACAGTTTAAAAAATACAATATTTAAAAGGAAAAAAAAAAATAAAGATATGCTTCTAGTGGTAAATAAAAATAAATATTTAAAGTGAATCTGTTTCCAAGAAAATAACTTATGTTTACCCATTAAAGTAATGGCTTTTGGTCTCTCAGAGCTCAAATTATTGTTTCAAAGTAATTAACATTTTTTTGTCCGGTTAACATGTAAAATATTGCATAATAATATTTTGCAGCATTCTATCCAGGCAGGAGGTAAATCTTTAGGCTTCTTTTATGTTTATTGTTTCCATTGTTTATGTAGTTCAATAACTGAAGCGTTTACCTAGACCAACGAGTGACTCAGCTTGTGGGTTTAGTCAGACAAAGCAGTACCTGAAGGTGTAGCTCCTACTATACATTTTTTTAGATAACCCATGGTGACTGACCTACTAAAGGTATAGACACTGTTCATTTAGCAAAATTATTATTCCCTTTGCAAAAATGAATGATCACTGAGCTTAATAAACATTTGTGTTCACTTCAATCATCCCATCAAGTGCAAACAAATAAACAGGTTTTACTTTTAATTTGTACATTATAGGATATTCACAATTTCATCCTATTTAATAAGCTCAGTAAAAAAAAATCTGAATCCTTAAGCATGTGCTAAACAGTTTTTTGTAAAATAAATAAAAATAATTGTGAGCATGTATGCAGAAATAAAACTTTGGTTTAAAAATGTATGCATAATAAAAAAACAACAGGAATTATTTGCAGATTTTGAACACAATTGATTGTCAACTCTGCCAACCCTATGCTATAAAGATTTTAACTACAGAGTTTTAAATGTGTAAAAGGCTCATTTATGTCTAAAAGCACTGCTATTCACTGCTTTTTACACAGCAATTGTAGTATGGGTTTAAAATGTAAAAGCTCTTTATGTATTGTCCTTGTCTACTCTGCAAAAACTGTGATCTTGCTTCACTTTCATTATTTCTGAGCTTCTAAAAAAAATCTCTTCACATTCAAAGGTACTGTCAACCTTATTGGCAGGATTATATTTGTGTTTCATATTTGGATAGCAAATTATATTTTGAGAGCAAGTTAAAGAGCAATGAGTAATTTTTTTGTAACTGGAATTCTGCACATACATTGGCAAATTCAAAAATGGAGCTAAAACACAAGATGAGAGTATTGTATTTTTCATTAACTTAAAAACATGCTGTTAGAATTATACATACTATACATATGTGTGAAAAGCATATTTTCAAACTAATGGAAAGCTATTTTTGCAGCTCAGTATTACACAATGGTATCTAATGTTTCATCCTAAAGATCCATCCTATGCCATACCTAAAAAGGACTTATCACCAAGGTACTGTATCATGAAACATATCCTTAACACCATGTTGCCTTCATATGATCTAATGCCGCGTACACAGAAAGGGACTATCCCGCGGGATTATCCGCTGAAGTCAAGTCCACCAGACAATCCCCTCGTGTGTGGGCGTCGGCGGACTTTTTGGCGCCAAAAAAAAAGGCAAAAGTCCGGCGGACTAGGTTTTAAGTTTTGTTTTAAAATGATCCGCTGGACTTAGCAGTCCGGCGGACAATCCAGCCGTTAGTAGGCTAGTCCGCCGGACTTTTGAAATGAACGGACTTGCCGCTCATCGGAAAGTCCGTTCATTTAGCACGTGACTTCAGGTATACGTAGCTAGCGTAGGCAATGAATGCCGCCGCGCTAGCTCCGTCACCTGGCATGGATTTAAAGGGACTCCCCACGCCGAAAAACGGCGTGGGGACTCCCCACGCCGAAAAACGTCGGCGTGGAAAACGACGACCGCGGCAAGAAGAGAACAGAAGAGACCCCGGAAGACCCCCGAAGGCGGATCGAGACCCCCAGACGACGGCGGCGACGACGAAGAAGGTAGCCAGACTTCTCCGCTCGGTAAAAGAGCTAGGTAAATGGCGGAGGAGTCCGGCGAGAAGACCCCCAAGACGGAAGAAGACCCCGGGGCAGTGCAATGAAATATTTTTTCAAAATTGTGTGTTTTTTTTTTACTTTACATTTTATACCTTAGGTGAATGGGTAGGGGTACATCGTACCCCATACTCATTCACATAGGGTGGGGGGCCGGGATCTGGGGGCCCCCTTATAAAAGGGGGCTCCCAGATTCCGATAAGCCCCCCACCCGCAGACCCCGACAACCAATGGCCAGGGTTGTCGGGAAGAGGCCCTTGTCCTCATCAACATGGGGACAAGGTGCTTTGGGGTGGGGGGGGGGGCGCACGGCCCCCCTTTCCCCAGGGCACCCCCATGTTGAGGGCACGCGGCCTGGTATGGCTCAGGAGGGGGGGCGCTCGCTCGTCCCCACCCTTTTCCTGGCCTGCCGGGCTGCGTGCTCGGATAAGGGTCTGAGATGGATTTGGGGGGGACCCCCACGCCGTTTTTCGGCGTGGGGAGTTCCTTTAAATCCATGCCAGGTGACGGAGCTAGCACGGCGGCATTCATTGCCTGCGCTAGCTACGTTTACCTGAAGTTACGTTCTAAATGAACGGACTGCTCCGTGTGTGGGCAAGTCCGTTCATTTTCAAAAGTCCCGCGGACTTTGTCCAGCGGATTGTCCGCCGGAGAAGTCCGGGCGTGTGTGGGCAAGTCACACGATCGGAAGTCCGGGCGTGTGTGGGGAAGTCCCGCCGGACTATTTCCGGCGGACAATCCGCTGGACTAGGTCCGGCGGACAAAGTCCGAACGTGTGTACGCGGCATTAGACTTACTACAAAACAAAATTGTAGGGTGGCATACAAAGATTCTAAGACTAACTACAGAACAAAACTGTAAATAAAACCAACAATCTTTTGCAAAAGGTTTAGTTTAAAGCAGATTTCCTGTCAGTTTACGTAGGTCATTTGGACTAAGCTTCTCCAAACAAAAAATTCCCTTCACTAACTGCTGCACTGGCTCTAAGCTCTGTATGTACTGTATGTAGCTGAAGTACTCAGTGCTGGGTTCTGGCTGTAAGACAGAGACTTCCTGTCTTACACCCGGAACAATATAGAGTCATTTGGGGCCATCATACGGACGCCCGAGGCATCGTTAGCAACCTTCAAGTTTCCTCCCCTCTACCCTGGGAGGATTGAGTACTTGGGGGTGTGCTTTGGGGCTCCCTATACAATGGGGAGGTACTTTTGTGGAAGGTGGCCGGATCCCACCTCAAACCCCCCCCAGATGTAGGTTCTATCACGCTGTTTCCCCAGTGAAGCACGGTTCATCCATCTGAGGTTGGGCAATCTTATGCCCATGTACAGTGGGATACAGGGACACATCTCCAATCATTGAGAATGTTTGTCCCAGTTCCTCTTCCTATGCTCCAGGGGGCAATAGACGGTCGTGGCATCTGTGTGCGGCATCTGTGGTTCGTTTACGAACCGCCAAATGAAGCATTCTGGGCTGGTGGCACCTGTGCCATTCAGAGGAGCAGAGGGGAGGATCTTGTCCATGCGCACTTTCCCCTTTGGCTGTCTTTGCCCCACTGTGACGTCACACGACGACGGGATGTTAGAGTCAGGCAGGCAGCGGCCATGTTTGCCAGAGCCTGGGAAGCGTTCCCATGTGGGAGTGAAGCGGGGAAGAACCTAATTGACTGATGAGTGGAAACTCCATTAAAATTGTGGCTTAATGCAGAGGTTCTCTATGGATAAATATTGTAAAGCATATGTGCATAATACTTTCCTTATTATCTAGTGGACTAATAAGCATTATTTACTAGCAATGTAAACATAGCCCTCTATATCCTGAGAGCGTTGGGGTACTTGGCAGAGAGACATATGATACTGGGAACCTAAAATGACCACACTTTGTAGGCCATGTGCTGTATATACATTAGACTTTCTACGCATATTTGAAGCAGGATCATATTACAGCAGATAATCCAACTTTAGCTAATTGGATGGGCCATTGTTCCCAGGCACTTCTGCCACAGTGTTGCTTTTAGTAAGTATACTATCCTAAATGATCCATGTAGTTTTTGGAAGCCTTTGGTCTTCAGTAAGGATGGGCCCGGTGCTCGATGCGAACCCACGTTCGCATCGAGCACCGGGCGTTCGCTCGCTCGGCGAGCCCAGAACTATTTTGGCCGCTCGCATCACGTTCGTGTGATGCGAGCGGCCCCGCAATGCATTGCGGCCGGCGCGGCCGACGCAGTGCATTGCTGGCTGATGATTGGCCAAGCATGCACTGTGACCCCGCATGCTTGGCCAATCACAGCCCCGGAAACTCGAAGAGCCATAATTGGCTACAGGCAGGACGCCTGTAGCCAATTACAGCTCAGGGGCTGTAGTACACGCCCCCCCCTATAAAACGCCGCCACGCCGTCTGCGCCGGTCACATGCTGTTCCGGCGCAGATTGAGCAGGCTGTTTCTGTGACACTCTGCTGCATTTAGATAGTTAGAGAGATTCACTTGCAGAGATTGAGTTAGATAGATTCAGTTACAAAGATTGATTGACAAAGAGGGGCTTGTAGTGTGCTCGTGGCAGGCAGGCAGAGCTCCTATATTTTGTTACCAGAAGCACCTATAGGACTTGTAGTGTGTTTCGTGGCAGGCAGGCAGAGCTCCTATATTTTGTTACCAGAAGCACCTATAGGACTTGTAGTGTGTTAGTGGCAGGCAGGCAGAGCTCCTATATTTTGTTACCAGAAGCACCTATAGGACTTGTAGTGTGTTAGTGGCAGGCAGGCAGAGCTCCTATATTTTGTTACCAGAAGCACCTATAGGACTTGTAGTGTGTTCGTGGCAGGCAGGCAGAGCTCCTATATTTTTGTTACCAGAAGCACCTATAGGACTTGTAGTGTGTTCGTGGCAGGCAGGCAGAGCTCCTATATTTTGTTACCAGAAGCACCTATAGGACTTGTAGTGTGTTAGTGGCAGGCAGGCAGAGCTCCTATATTTTGTTACCAGAAGCACCTATAGGACTTGTAGTGTGTTAGTGGCAGGCAGGCAGAGCTCCTATATTTTGTTACCAGAAGCACCTATAGGACTTGTAGTGTGTTCGTGGCAGGCAGGCAGAGCTCCTATATTTTGTTACCAGAAGCACCTATAGGACTTGTAGTGTGTTAGTGGCAGGCAGGCAGAGCTCCTATATTTTGTTACCAGAAGCACCTATAGGACTTGTAGTGTGTTCGTGGCAGGCAGGCAGAGCTCCTATATTTTGTTACCAGAGGCACCTATAGGACTTGTAGTGTGTTAGTGGCAGGCAGGCAGAGCTCCTATATTTTGTTACCAGAAGCACCTATAGGACTTGTAGTGTGTTCGTGGCAGGCAGGCAGAGCTCCTATATTTTGTTCCCAGAGGCACCTATAGGACTTGAAGTGTGTTAGTCCCATTACACACACAGAGCTATATTTTCTTCCCAGAAGCACCTATAGGACTTGAAGTGTGTTAGTCCCATTACACACACAGAGCTATATTTTCTTCCCAGAAGCACCTATAGGACTTGAAGTGTGTTAGTCCCATTACACACACAGAGCTATATTTTCTTCCCAGAAGCACCTATAGGACTTGAAGTGTGTTAGTCCCATTACACACACAGAGCTATATTTTGTTCCCAGAAGCACCTATAGGACTTGAAGTGTGTTAGTCCCATCACACACACAGAGCTATATTTTGTTCCCAGAAGCACCTATAGGACTTGAAGTGTGTTAGTCCCATTACACACACAGAGCTATATTTTGTTCCCAGAAGCACCTATAGGACTTGAAGTGTGTTAGTCCCATCACACACACAGAGCTATATTTTGTTCCCAGAAGCACCTATAGGACTTGAAGTGTGTTAGTCCCATTACACACACAGAGCTATATTTTCTTCCCAGAAGCACCTATAGGACTTGAAGTGTGTTAGTCCCATCACACACACAGAGCTATATTTTCTTCCCAGAAGCACCTATAGGACTTGAAGTGTGTTAGTCCCATTACACACACAGAGCTATATTTTCTTCCCAGAAGCACCTATAGGACTTGAAGTGTGTTAGTCCCATCACACACACAGAGCTATATTTTGTTCCCAGAAGCACCTATAGGACTTGAAGTGTGTTAGTCCCATTACACACACAGAGCTATATTTTCTTCCCAGAAGCACCTATAGGACTTGAAGTGTGTTAGTCCCATCACACACACAGAGCTATATTTTCTTCCCAGAAGCACCTATAGGACTTGAAGTGTGTTAGTCCCATTACACACACAGAGCTATATTTTCTTCCCAGAAGCACCTATAGGACTTGAAGTGTGTTAGTCCCATTACACACACAGAGCTATATTTTCTTCCCAGAAGCACCTATAGGACTTGAAGTGTGTTAGTCCCATCACACACACAGAGCTATATTTTGTTCCCAGAAGCACCTATAGGACTTGAAGTGTGTTAGTCCCATCACACACACAGAGCTATATTTTCTTCCCAGAAGCACCTATAGGACTTGAAGTGTGTTAGTCCCATTACACACAAAGAGCTATACTTTGTTCCCAGAAGCACCTATAGGACTTGAAGTGTGTTAGTCCCATTACACACACAGAGCTATATTTTGTTCCCAGAAGCACCTATAGGACTTGAAGTGTGTTAGTCCCATCACACACACAGAGCTATATTTTGTTCCCAGAAGCACCTATAGGACTTGAAGTGTGTTAGTCCCATTACACACACAGAGCTATATTTTCTTCCCAGAAGCACCTATAGGACTTGAAGTGTGTTAGTCCCATCACACACACACAGAGCTATATTTTGTTCCCAGAAGCACCTATAGGACTTGAAGTGTGTTAGTCCCATTACACACACAGAGCTATATTTTGTTCCCAGAAGCACCTATAGGACTTGAAGTGTGTTAGTCCCATCACACACACAGAGCTATATTTTGTTCCCAGAAGCACCTATAGGACTTGAAGTGTGTTAGTCCCATTACACACACAGAGCTATATTTTCTTCCCAGAAGCACCTATAGGACTTGAAGTGTGTTAGTCCCATTACACACACAGAGCTATATTTTTCTTCCCAGAAGCACCTATAGGACTTGAAGTGTGTTAGTCCCATCACACACACAGAGCTATATTTTGTTCCCAGAAGCACCTATAGGACTTGAAGTGTGTTAGTCCCATCACACACACAGAGCTATATTTTCTTCCCAGAAGCACCTATAGGACTTGAAGTGTGTTAGTCCCATTACACACAAAGAGCTATACTTTGTTCCCAGAAGCACCTATAGGACTTGAAGTGTGTTAGTCCCATTACACACACAGAGCTATATTTTCTTCCCAGAAGCACCTATAGGACTTGAAGTGTGTTAGTCCCATTACACACACAGAGCTATATTTTCTTCCCAGAAGCACCTATAGGACTTGAAGTGTGTTAGTCCCATTACACACACAGAGCTATATTTTCTTCCCAGAAGCACCTATAGGACTTGAAGTGTGTTAGTCCCATCACACACACAGAGCTATATTTTGTTCCCAGAAGCACCTATAGGACTTGAAGTGTTTTAGTCCCATTACACACACACAGCTATATTTTCTTCCCAGAAGCACCTATAGGACTTGAAGTGTGTTAGTCCCATCACACACACAGAGCTATATTTTCTTCCCAGAAGCACCTATAGGACTTGAAGTGTGTTAGTCCCATCACACAGAGCTCCTCTATTTTCTTTGCATAAGCACCCACAGGACTTCTAGTGTGTTAGTGGCATCACACAGAGCTCCTATATATTCTTCTCAGCAGCACCCACAGGACTTCTAGTGTGTTAGTGGCATCACACAGAGCTCCTCTATTTTCTTTGCATAAGCACCCACAGGACTTCTAGTGTGTTAGTGGCATCACACAGAGCTCCTCTATTTTCTTTGCAGAAGCACCCATAGGACTTCTAGTGTGTTAGTGGCATCACACAGAGCTCCTATATATTCTTCTCAGCAGCACCCACAGGACTTCTAGTGTGTTAGTGGCATCACACAGAGCTCCTCTATTTTCTTTGCATAAGCACCCACAGGACTTCTAGTGTGTTAGTGGCATCACACAGAGCTCCTCTATTTTCTTTGCAGAAGCACCCACAGGACTTCTAGTGTGTTAGTGGCATCACACAGAGCTCCTCTATTTTCTTTGCATAAGCACCCACAGGACTTCTAGTGTGTTAGTGGCATCACACAGAGCTCCTCTATTTTCTTTGCAGAAGCACCCATAGGACTTCTAGTGTGTTAGTGGCATCACACAGAGCTCCTCTATTTTCTTTGCAGAAGCACCCACAGGACTTCTAGTGTGTTAGTGGCATCACACAGAGCTCCTCTATTTTCTTTGCAGAAGCACCCATAGGACTTCTAGTGTGTTAGTGGCATCACACAGAGCTCCTCTATTTTCTTTGCATAAGCACCCACAGGACTTCTAGTGTGTTAGTGGCATCACACAGAGCTCCTCTATTTTCTTTGCATAAGCACCCACAGGACTTCTAGTGTGTTAGTGGCATCACACAGAGCTCCTCTATTTTCTTTGCAGAAGCACCCATAGGACTTCTAGTGTGTTAGTGGCATCACACAGAGCTCCTCTATTTTCTTTGCAGAAGCACCCACAGGACTTCTAGTGTGTTAGTGGAATCACACAGAGCTCCTCTATTTTCTTTGCATAAGCACCCACAGGACTTCTAGTGTGTTAGTGGCATCACACAGAGCTCCTCTATTTTCTTTGCAGAAGCACCCATAGGACTTCTAGTGTGTTAGTGGCATCACACAGAGCTCCTCTATTTTCTTTGCAGAAGCACCCACAGGACTTCTAGTGTGTTAGTGGCATCACACAGAGCTCCTCTATTTTCTTTGCATAAGCACCCACAGGACTTCTAGTGTGTTAGTGGCATCACACAGAGCTCCTATATTTTCTTCCCAGAAGCACCCATAGGACTTCTAGTGTGTTAGTGGCATCACACAGGGCTCCTATATATTCTTCTCAGCAGCACCCACAGGACTTCTAGTGTGTTAGTGGCATCACACAGAGCTCCTCTATTTTCTTTGCAGAAGCACCCACAGGACTTCTAGTGTGTTAGTGGCATCACACAGAGCTCCTCTATTTTCTTTGCATAAGCACCCACAGGACTTCTAGTGTGTTAGTGGCATCACACAGAGCTCCTCTATTTTCTTTGCATAAGCACCCACAGGACTTCTAGTGTGTTAGTGGCATCACACAGAGCTCCTCTATTTTCTTTGCAGAAGCACCCATAGGACTTCTAGTGTGTTAGTGGCATCACACAGAGCTCCTCTATTTTCTTTGCAGAAGCACCCACAGGACTTCTAGTGTGTTAGTGGCATCACACAGAGCTCCTCTATTTTCTTTGCATAAGCACCCACAGGACTTCTAGTGTGTTAGTGGCATCACACAGAGCTCCTCTATTTTCTTTGCAGAAGCACCCATAGGACTTCTAGTGTGTTAGTGGCATCACACAGAGCTCCTCTATTTTCTTTGCAGAAGCACCCACAGGACTTCTAGTGTGTTAGTGGCATCACACAGAGCTCCTCTATTTTCTTTGCATAAGCACCCACAGGACTTCTAGTGTGTTAGTGGCATCACACAGAGCTCCTATATTTTCTTCCCAGAAGCACCCATAGGACTTCTAGTGTGTTAGTGGCATCACACAGGGCTCCTATATATTCTTCTCAGCAGCACCCACAGGACTTCTAGTGTGTTAGTGGCATCACACAGAGCTCCTCTATTTTCTTTGCAGAAGCACCCACAGGACTTCTAGTGTGTTAGTGGCATCACACAGAGCTCCTCTATTTTCTTTGCATAAGCACCCACAGGACTTCTAGTGTGTTAGTGGCATCACACAGAGCTCCTCTATTTTCTTTGCAGAAGCACCCATAGGACTTCTAGTGTGTTAGTGGCATCACACAGAGCTCCTATATTTTCTTCTCAGCAGCACCCACAGGACTACCGACTACAATGGCTGGAAGACCGCCAAGGGGAGGCAGAGCGTGCAGAGCCAAGAACACAGGGCAGGCAGGCTCTGTTTCTAGTGGACGTGGCCGTGGACGTGGACGTGGTCGTGCATCGTCATCAGCACGTGGCCATGGGACACGCGCGTCTTTGTTTTCGGCAGCTGGACATGTGGAGCCGCATCATGCTGAAGGCTTGGTAGAATGGATGACCAAGCCCTCCTCATCCTCCTCATCCTCTCTCACCCAGGCTCAGGGTACTGACAGAGCATCATCAGCCACCCTTCCCTAGACCCACCATGTCCTCCTGAGGAGTCCCCCGAACTCTTTGAGCACAGTGTTGGGTACATGCTCCAGGAGGATGCCCAACGATTCGAAGGCTCGGATGACGATACCCAGCTTGAGGAATCTGGCAGTACAGTTCCACCAGCTGCAGCTTACTGCCAGGTTTGCTCTAGTGGTGAAGAGGGAGGGGATGATGAGGTCACTGACTCCACGTGGGTGCCTCAAGGGAGAGAGGATGAGGAGGAGGACGAGGAGGAGGAGGATGCGGCGTCACATGTCCAACGAGGCAGGATGCCCCCTGGAGGCCAGGTAGAGGCCAGCACAGCAACTGTACAACACCGCAGAGCTCCGCCTGTGCAGGGCGCTGCCTCTGCACGTTATCAGAAAAGTTCTTTGGTGTGGGCCTTTTTTGAGACGAGTGCAGCAGATCGCACCACTGCTATTTGCAATATTTGTCTCAAGCGTATCTCGCGTGGCCAAAACATCAGCCGCTTGGGCACGACAAGCATGACCAGACATATGGCGACCTGCCATGCAGCTCGTTGGCAGGCACACATAAAAGACCCACACCAAAGAACTAAGCGGACCTCTCCTTGCTCCTCCTCAGCTGGGATCTCCATCCCCACTACACCTTCAGTCCTCTCTGAAAGCTGCTCTGAGAGGACTGAAGGTGTAGAATTCGGTGTGTCACAACCAAGTACTTGCAGTACACCGACGTCCGAATGCAGCAGGCAAATTTCCCTGCCCCAGCTGCTGGACCGTAGAAAGAAGTACACTCCCAGCCATCCACATGCCCAGCGGTTGAATGCTAGCCTTGCTAAATTGCTAGCACTTCAACTGCTGCCTTTTCAGTTGGTAGACTCGGCCCCCTTCCGTGAGTTTGTTCAATGTGCGGTTCCTCAGTGGCAGGTTCCCAAACGCCACTTTTTCTCGCGGAAGGCGATTCCGTCTCTCTACCGGCATGTGGAGGGCAATGTCCATGCCTCGCTGGACAGGGCGGTCAGCGGTAAGGTGCATATTACCGCTGACTCATGGTCCAGCAGGCATGGACAGGGACGGCACCTTTCTTTCACGGCCCATTGGGTCACTCTATTGGCAGCTGGGAGGGATGCAGGACAAGGTGCAGTAGTGTTGGAGGTTGTCCCGCCACCACGCCTCCAAAACGCGACTACTGCTACTGGTTGTGACACACCTCTCTCCTCCACCCCCTCCTCTTCTTCTTCCTCCAGTGCTCTGTCCTTGGAACCAGCGGTGCTCCGTAGGCGTACAAGGGGCTACGCAAGTACGCAGGCAAAAAGATGCCATGCCGTGCTTGCGCTGGTGTGTTTGGGGGACAGGAGCCACACTGGGCCAGAGGTTCTGGCAGCTCTGCAGGGGCAGGCCGAGAGGTGGTTGACGCCACGTCAGCTTAAGCCAGGAATGGTCGTTTCTGACAATGGCACCAACCTCCTCTCCGCCCTGCGACAGGGGCAGCTCACCCATGTGCCCTGCATGGCTCACGTCCTCAACCTGGTGGTGCAGCGGTTCTTGGGCAGGTTCCCAGGCTTACAGGATGTCCTGAGGCAGGCCAGGAAAGTCTGTGTGCATTTCCGCCGATCTTATAATGCCAGTGCTCGGCTGACTGAGCTGCAAAAGGAGCTGAACCTGCCCAAGAACCGCCTAATATCTGACATGCCCACCAGGTGGAACTCAACGTTGGCCATGCTGCAGCGACTGCACACGCAGCAGAGGGCCATCAATGAGTACCTTTGCGACTACGGCACCAGGACAGGGTCAGGGGAGCTTGGTTTTTTTTCCCCACGTCAGTGGAGCATGATCAGGGATGCATGCACTGTCCTCTCACCATTTGAGGAGGCCACGAGGATGGTGAGCAGTGACAGTGCATGCATCAGTGACACTGTCCCTCTTGTCCACCTGTTGGAGCATACGCTGCGTGGGATAATGGACAGGGCACTTGAGGCAGAACAGAGGCAGGAAGAGGAGGACTTCCTTGCCTCTCAAGGCCCCCTTTATCCGGACAGTGTTCCTTCTGTCCCACCCATCACACAGGAAGAGGATGAGGAGGAGGAGGAGGAGGAGGAGGAGGAGGAGGATTGTGTGAGCATGGAGGTGGAGCCTGGCACTCAGCATCAGCAGCAGCAGTCTTTTAGGGATGATGTACAGTCCCAACAAGCCAGTGGACTTGTACGTGGCTGGGAGGAGGTGGCTGGCGATCATGTCATCCTCAGTGACCCAGAAGACTCCGGACCGAATGCCTCAGCTAACCTACGCTGCATGGCCTCCCTGATCCTGCAAAGCCTGCGGAAGGATCCTCGTGTTCTTCGGATCAAGGAGAGGGACCATTACTGGCTGGCCACTCTCCTTGATCCGCGGTACAAGGGTAAGGTTGCGGACCTTATCTTGCCGTCGCAGAGGGAGCAGAGGATGAGACATCTCAGGGAGGCCTTGCAGAAAGGTCTGTGCAACGCGTTCCAGAAACTGGGAGGCTACAAACTCCTGGTCCTGGGCGACGAGTTGCTGAGGCTTCGGTCAGTGGCAGAAGGAGCGGTGGGGAAGGTGGACGTCTGACCGATGCGTTCAGACAATTTTTTAGTCCGCAGCCCCAAGGTATGATCGGTTCCAGCAACCATCGCCAGCGTCTGATATACATGGTGCAGGAATACCTTGGGG
>CM053026.1:627902277-627926215 GCA_028564925.1 Lithobates sylvaticus | reverse complement strand
CCCCCCCCCCCTTCCTCAGGGCTGCTGCAGTGTGCTATCAGAGAAGAATCCTAATCGGGTCTGCCTGTGGCGCAAAGATTGTATGGATTGGTATCCGAGTTGCCGGCTATGACTACAGAGGCAGCATCAGCGTCCTGTAGGGAGGTAATTCCATTGCGCAGCTTGGTGCCATCTGCAAACACTGAAATGGGATTCTTAATCCCAGACCCTGTATCATTTATGCATAAGGTAAAAAAATTAGATTATGGCTTAAAACAGGGGTGCCCAACCAGTGGCCCGGGGGCCACATGTGGCCCGCGGAGCCCTCTGATGTGGCCCGCGACCTCCTGCTCTGGTATGGCTGGTTGGCACGCCCAGATCATGGGTTCCCGACCCGGTATCCCAGAGCATCAGTGTTGTGAATGAAGCCGGTGGTAGAGGAAGCAAGCGGCTGCATAGCAGAGCCACATAAGACAATGCTTCCTGTATAGCGCCACCTCCTGTCACAGGTGGAGTGATACCAAATGCACTTTGCGTGGAACAGCAACAGCTGGCGATACCCAGCCCAACCCAATAGACTGTTATTAAAGGTATGTTTAATACTATAATCACAGTGTATATATGGGCATATCTGTTCTGCAGTGGTTACCGGGCTGCTTTCAAACTGCACTGAGCCATAGACCTTTGTTATTACCTACGGGTTTGGTGCTCATTCAGAAAGCGTACCCCACCTGCAGGATATAATAGAATTCTATGGCAAAGTGCAGCTAACCCATAGGAAAGCCAGAGGTGCACTGCGCTGGGTAAACCACAGCACATCAGTGTGAAAGCAGCCTTAGGCCCCTTTCACATGATCGGTCCGACCCAATCAGACCCTCTATTCACTTCTATGGAGCGGCAAATGTAAACAGACTTGTTTACATTTACACCTGCCTACCTTCAATCCGATCTGCTAAAAGAAAAAAAACAGAAGGGAATCTGTCCCCTTCCATCTGGGCGGATCGAAGGGCCCATAGAGTAGACTGGGCTGTGTCCGTGTCCGCTCTGCATATGCAGAGTGTACACGGACCTGTCATCCGCCCACTCAACTCATTGTGGCCCACGCCCGGTTACCAAGTCGCTTAAGTGGCCCTTGCTCTTCAAAAGGTTGGGCACCCCTGGCTTAAAATATTATTTTGTAGCAAAAACTCTTCTATATGGTCCTTGAACTCTCAAGTATCTTTCCAACTATAGAAGTTAAACTAACTGGTTTGTAATTACTTAGTAAAGACTTTGATCCCTTTTCAAATATAGACACCACATTGGCCTTACACCAACCAAATGGTACCATGCAAGTCATTAAAGTCTCTAAAGAATTAGAAACACTGGCTTAGATATAACAGAGCTCAGCTCCTTGAGCACCCTTGGGTGTAAGCTAAGCTTTATTCACCTTTATTTTTTCTAAATGTTCCTTAACCGCTTCCCGACCGCCTCATGCACATATACGTGTGCAGAATGGCACGGGCATGCCTGCCCGTGGGTCGCGTGCGCCGCCAGCGGCGCGCTCGCGACCGGGTCGGGAGGTCTGTGACCCCGGCCGCGGGACCAGCGGACCCGATCGCCGCTGAAGAACGGGGAGAGGTGTGTAAACAAACCTCTCCCCACGCTTCCTACTCTGCCTGTCAGGGCTTTACCCGCACGGCGCGGGCCAATCGGCATGTGCGCATGCGCACGGGCGCCGCGGGGAGACTCAGGCATCAGCACAGGTGTGCGCGCCGGCAGGAGACACAGGTGCGCGCGCGCGCGCGGCGGGCGCGGGCGCGGGCATCGCGGGCGCACACGTGAGCGCGCTGGCGCTGTTTGGCGCCAGTGGGCTCTTTTAAGAAATGGCAGTTGCACCTGAGCGGTGCTGTCCGTCTGCAGCTGTACCCTGACTGTAACCTGTTCTGTAACCTGTGTATCCCTGATCTACTGACCCGGCTTCCCGACTCTGCTGCCTTCTCCAATCCTGATCCCGGCTCGTCTGACTCTGCTCTTGCTGACCTCTGAACGCTGATCCTGGCTTGTTGACCCTGCTTCTGCCTGCTCCCTCTCACCTGCCTGCCCGTGTACCAGACCCAGCCTGCCTGACTACTCTCTGCCTGATTCCACACATGCTGTGTGCTTCCAGAGCTGCTGCTGCCACCTGGGGATCACCCCGCATCCGGGTGCTGGGCACCTACCTACCAAGTTCCGCTGTTCCTGTTGCCAGAGGACTTCTGCCTACCCTCAGCACCTGCTACTGCATCCAGCCCAGGCACTCCTACCCCGCTGCGCTCTCGGGTCCACTGTTCCCATTCCAGTGGCCCCTGAACCAGAGCCGTAAGAGAGGCTTCCTCCCAGCAAAGTCAGGCTCTCCACCCAGGTACCTAACAGTACGGACAGCCATGACTGAGCCTGCGGGAGAAGCCTCTCCTTTGAAGGACATTTGCTCACACCTCGCAGCCCTCACCCAGGCGGTACAATCCCTCCAAGATGGGTACACAAGACTGGAAGGACAAGTACAGCAACTTACCGGCACTAGCGCTGCCAACGCTGCGGCTCCTGCACCACCGCAGCCTCCTGCACAGCCTGCCACTCCCCCAGCAGTGGTAATGTTACCGCCTGAACCAAGGGTGCCCATCCCAGATAAATTCACAGGGGACCGTTCCAAGTTCCGGGTCTTCCGCAATGCCTGCCAACTTTACTTTGCCCTACAACCGAGAACTTTTTCCCTTGAAGCTACCAAGGTGGGGTTCGTGGTCTCATTGCTTCAGGGTGAACCCCAGATCTGGGCACACCGACTGCTGGAGGGGGGGAGCATACTGGTCCAGTCCCTCTCGTCCTTTTTCGAAGCCATGGCACAACTGTACGAGGACCCCCAGTTGACCACCACAGCTGAATCTGCCTTGTATGCGCTCCAGCAGGGCCGCAGGTCGGCCGAGGACTATGTATCGGACTTCAGACGCTGGAGCGCAGATACCCAGTGGAATGATGCTGCACTCAGGCACCAATTCCGCATGGGCCTCTCCGATGGACTAAAGGACGAGCTCGCTCGGGTGGGTACCCCGGATACCCTGGAGGACTTAATTACCCTGAGCATCCAGATCGACCGTCGGCTCCGGGAACGCCGAATGGAGAGGTCTGCTCAAGTTCATCGGCCAGCTTGGATGACTGCAAGAGCTCCACTACCTGCTACCCGCTACCTACCTAACCATCCGGTAGGCCCTAGCCATCCCACTCCCGATGCTGGTGAACCCATGCAACTGGGCCTTATGCGACCTACCCTGTCCCCGGAGGAGCGTGCCCGACGCCGGCAGTTGAACTTATGCCTGTACTGCGGTGGCTCTGGGCACTTCGTGAGCAGATGCCCGGTGAAGACACGTAAGTGCCTCTCCTCCGTCTCAACCAGTCCTGTACCCTTGCCGGTCCATGCCACCCACATCGCTCTCTTTCTGTCGTTTCAGTTCCTGGGAAGGACGGTTCACACCAGCGCTATCCTTGATTCAGGAGCCTGTACCTGCTTCATTGACGCCACCTTTGCCAGCCTGCACAACATCCCCCTCCGGAAGAAGGCCCACGGGCTATCTGTGTTTCTCGCTGACGGCTCTCGTATCAGGTCAGGCCAAGTTACTCAGGAAACCCTTCCCCTGCTCACCACCGCCTCGCCTCATCATAAAGAACTGTTAACCCTGGATGTGATCTCATCTCCCCTGTTTCCCGTGATCCTGGGCATTCCCTGGCTGCAGGCCCACGATCCTACCATCAACTGGTCCACAGGGGAGGTAAAGTTTCAATCCTCTTACTGCCTGGAACATTGCCTTCGGGAGACCTCGGCACCTCCCACCACGCTTTTCTGCCTGGACTCTGATCTAAACCTTGACCAAATGGTGCCAGAACCTTATCACGAGTTTCTGGACGTCTTCAGTAAACGGGGGGCCGACTCACTGCCTCCACACCGGCCCCACGACTGCCCCATTGAACTGTTGCCAGGGGCCGAGATTCCTTTTGGGCGTATTTTCCCCCTTTCCGAGAAAGAGCAGGAGGCCCTGAAGGTCTACATTTCAGAGAACTTGAAGAAGGGGTTCATACGACACTCTACTTCACCCGCAGGCGCCGGCATCTTTTTCGTAACCAAAAAGGATCAATCACTCCGGCCCTGCGTGGACTACCGGGAATTAAACAAAATCACGGTTAAGAACCGTTACCCCCTTCCCCTGATACCAGAACTGTTCCAGAAGTTGAGAACCGCTACTATTTTCTCTAAATTGGACTTAAGAGGGGCCTACAATTTAGTTCGCATCCGATCAGGGGATGAGTGGAAGACGGCTTTTCGTACTCGCTTCGGGCATTATGAGTACATGGTCATGCCCTTTGGCCTCTGTAACGCCCCAGCCACATTCCAGCACCTCATAAATGAGGTCTTCAGGGACTTTTTGGACATCTTTGTCATCGTCTATCTAGATGACATCCTGATCTTTTCCAGATCGCTGGAGCAGCACCGGGGGCATGTGGGCCGAGTTCTTCTCCGCCTCCGCCAACATGGACTCTATGCTAAAGCAGAAAAATGCATTTTTGAGCAGCGGAACATCCAATTCTTAGGCCTGGAAATCTCCCCAGCAGGCATTAAGATGGACCCACAGAAGGTTACGGCCGTTCTGGACTGGCCGGCACCCTCCGACAAAAGGGGTGTGCAGCGTTTTGTGGGGTTTGCGAACTTTTATAGGAAATTCATCAGGGGGTTTTCTGCTATTATCGCACCAATCACCCAGCTAACTAGGCAGAACGTGCGGTTCCACTGGGGCCCGGAGGCTCAGGAAGCATTCTCTAAGCTCAAGGCGCGTTTCACCTCCGCACCCATCCTTAGTCACCCTGACCCATCCCTGCCGTACCTCTTAGAGGTAGATGCCTCGGAGGTAGCGGTGGGAGCTGTGGTGTCCCAGCGCCAGGGCAACAACGACTTACTGCACCCGGTGGGCTTCTTCTCCCGAAAACTCTCCCCTGCGGAGAGAAACTACGATGTCGGTGACCGAGAACTGTTAGCCATCAAATCAGCTTTGGAAGAGTGGAGATACTTGCTAGAGGGTGCAGTCCACCCCGTGCTGATATACACAGATCACAAAAACCTTGAATATCTGAGAACAGCAAAACGATTGAAACCCCGTCAAGCCCGCTGGGCCCTGTTTTTCTCACGCTTCAATTTCCATATCACGTATCGCCCGGGATCCAAGAATGTGAAACCTGATGCGCTTTCCCGCATGTATGACTCTGCTAAGGACTGCACACCTCCGGACACTATCCTACCTGCAGGCAGTTTTCTTCTGTTACACTCGGATCTACTGTCTCGGATCAGAGAGGCATCTGTGAACCCGCTCCTTCCTCCAGGGATTTCCTTAACCCCCAGAGAGGGGCTCCTATGGAAGGGTAGCCAGGTATTTGTCCCCGAACCCATCCGGGTCAGAGTACTAGCCCTTCTGCACGACCACCCATTAGCAGGACACTTTGGGGCCCGCAAGACTTTGGAACTGGTGCGGCGCACCTTCTGGTGGCCTGGACTGAAAGAGTTCTGCACCAGATACGTTAATTCCTGTTCAGTATGCTCCAGAAGCAAGACCACTAGGGGCCGGGCCTGGGGTCTATTAAAACCCCTCCCTGCGCCTGACCGGCCCTGGCGTATGATTACTATGGATTTCATAGTGGAGCTTCCTCCCTCTGAAGGCCACACGGCCATCTTTGTAGTCGTTGATCGACTTTCGAAGATGGCCCACTTTCTGCCCCTCAAGGGAACCCCATCCGCAGCAGAGACAGCCCGTGTGTTCATTAGAGAAATTGTCAGGTTACATGGGATACCCGCCAACATAGTTTCGGATAGGGGAGTCCAATTCACCTCCCGATTCTGGAGGGCCCTATGCGAGAGTCTGAAGATTGAACTGGCCCTATCCTCAGCCTACCACCCCCAGACTAATGGGCAGACGGAGCGCACGAATCAAACCCTCGAACAATACATCAGGTGTTTTACCTCTTTCGTGCAAGACAACTGGGTGTCTCTGCTGCCCTTAGCGGAATTTGCTTACAACAATGCCAGCCACTCCACCACAGGACAGTCCCCGTTTTTTGCTAACTATGGTTTTCACTTAACATTTCTCCCAGACTTTCTTGCAGAATCCTCCGTCCCAGCAGTCCAGGATACGGTGACTTTTCTCAGCCGCAACAGTCAGATCCTCCAGGAAGCCATAACAAGAGCCCAGGCGGACAGTAAGAGATTCTTTGACCTTAAGAGGAGGGGAGAACTTAACTTGCAAATCGGGGATCAGGTATGGCTTTCATCTTCTAATTTAAAGTTAGCCTGTCCCTCTAAGAAGTTGGCACCCAAGTTCTTGGGTCCCTTCCCTGTTAAAAGGAAAATTAATGAAGTGTCTTACGAACTGTCCCTGCCTGACTCTATGAAGGTGCACCCTGTTTTCCATGTTTCATTGTTAAAACCTTTGGTACCCAACCCCTTCCCTGATAGGGAGACCGGACCCCCGGCGCCTGTTCTCATAGATGGGAACGAGGAATACGAGGTTGAAGCCGTGTTAGACTGCAGAAGGCGACAAGGGCAGAGACAATTCCTTATCAAGTGGAGGGGCTATGGCCCGGAGAGTAACTCCTGGGAGCCTGAGGGCAATTTACATGCCCAAAGGCTGATCCGGGCCTTCTTCACTTCTCATCCTGAGAAAGATGATCAGTTGGGCACCCGGAGGTTGCCCCTTGTGGGGGGGCAATGTCAGGGCTTTACCCGCACGGCGCGGGCCAATCGGCATGTGCGCATGCTCACGGGCGCCGCGGGGAGACTCAGGCATCAGCACAGGTGTGCGCGCCGGCAGGAGACACAGGTGCGCGCGCGCGCGCGGCGGGCGCGGGCGCGCGCATCGCGGGCGCATACGTGAGCGCGCTGGCGCTGTTTGGCGCCAGTGGGCTCTTTTAAGAAATGGCAGTTGCACCTGAGCGGTGCTGTCCGTCTGCAGCTGTACCCTGACTGTAACCTGTTCTGTAACCTGTGTATCCCTGATCTACTGACCCGGCTTCCCGACTCTGCTGCCTTCTCCAATCCTGATCCCGGCTCGTCTGACTCTGCTCTTGCTGACCTCTGAACGCTGATCCTGGCTTGTTGACCCTGCTTCTGCCTGCTCCCTCTCACCTGCCTGCCCGTGTACCAGACCCAGCCTGCCTGACTACTCTCTGCCTGATTCCACACATGCTGTGTGCTTCCAGAGCTGCTGCTGCCACCTGGGGATCACCCCGCATCCGGGTGCTGGGCACCTACCTACCAAGTTCCGCTGTTCCTGTTGCCAGAGGACTTCTGCCTACCCTCAGCACCTGCTACTGCATCCAGCCCAGGCACTCCTACCCCGCTGCGCTCTCGGGTCCACTGTTCCCATTCCAGTGGCCCCTGAACCAGAGCCGTAAGAGAGGCCTCCTCCCAGCAAAGTCAGGCTCTCCACCCAGGTACCTAACACAAAAATGTGTATATTTTTTGGGGATATTAAAAAAAAAAATATTAATATGCAAAAAACAAAAAATATTGCATTGTTTTCAAAATTGTCGCTCTATTTTATGTTTATAGCGCAATAAAAAAATAAAAACCGCAGGGGCGATAAAATACCACCAAAAGAAAGCTCTATTTGTGGGAAAAAAAGGACGCCAATTTTGTTTGGGAGCCACGTCGCATGACCGCGCAATTGTCAGTTAAAACGACGCAGTGCCGAATCGCAAAATGTGCTCTGGTCTTTGGCCAGCAAAATGGTCCGGGGCATAAGTCGTTAAGTTTTGAGCCATTGTGGAACATTTGGGGCTTATGTCAATGCCATCCCCATGAAGGAATTGAGCTTTCCCATTTTACTTTAAATACACAGAGATGGAGAAGGTATTTATTAAATTAGCCTTCTCTATGTCCCCAGTAACAAACTCAAAATTATCTAGCAAAGGGCATATGTGTTTGTTTACAGTTTACATTAAATTAAATCATGTTATGGTCAAGGCTACCCAAGTGTTTCTTAATATGAACATTAACAATATGTCAGAAACCATGAAATCAGACTGAGACAGAAGTATAGTTAAATCACACTTGTTTAATAATACAAGTAAGTAGAACAAACGTTGTCAAAACATAAATAAGAAAAAGTTTTGGCGGTGCCCGGATCTACCAGCTTTGTTCAATATATATTTATAAAGATAATATAAAGTAACTCCACAGATCGATTCTTGACTAAAACAAGTCTGAATCTAGACCTTCCCCGTACCTGGGGCATAAAAAAAGAAAACCTTGAGTGGGGTCCCCCTGAAGAGACAGGAGAGATACCCACCCGAGACAAGATGGACGGCGGGAGATCTACTGTTGGATTTTATATATATCACTTTATTAGTAAAATAGAAAAAATAAGTTTAAACAAAAAATACCACTTCCCATTCCTATAGCAAAAATTTCATTCAAGATCACAAAGGAATTCCCAGAATTAAAAATTGACAACGTTGTCCATTAAAAACAAGGGGGTATAAACCACAGACCACAGCATACGTACATTAGCATACATCCATATCAGTAGTAATGGTAGAATATAAATACTTTTGACCAAATACTACAGGTTTAACATCAAGAGTGGATTTAATACCAGGTATGGGTATTTAGACCATGCGTTTTAGAATATATTATTTTAGCAAGAAATATTTCACATTGTAAAGTGATTAAATTGTGTGTATCTTAACTACACAAAACGCATAGTCCCGTGATGGGTATTTCCAAATGAAAAGAATGTCAATTCAAATAACGCAGTTCAATAGCAGCATATATTTTCAAGAGGCAGATATCATTCAGGTATCATTCAGATATCATATCATTTTTAAAGCAGCATTGGGTCTTCTATAGTGTCCATATACAAATTAACCAATCAGGGTAGTTGGATGAATAGAAGAGACCTCATAGACAGTCCATGTTCAGCTGACAAAATCAATAATATTGCGGTTTTAAAGCAGGACAGCAAAGCAACATAGAGCAACATAAAGCAAGAAGCGCTGACATAAAGCTTGATTCAGGTAGCAGCATGGGGTGGAGAATTAGCAAAGTTAAGCAGGGGGACTGTGAACTCACATGGAATGTTGATCACTTCCTTAGGCAAGTTATATTTAAGCATACATATGCATCAGCCTTTCCAGGCTGCTTACCCACTCCCGCTTGTTAGTCCATCCAACCCCGACATGCTGGTGAATATTGCTTGAGAGGTTTTAATTCCTTAGTGTAGTGCCGCTTTTCTTGTTGTATACCGCTGTCCGCCTGTACGTTTAAAATTGCCGCTTTTCCTGCTCCAATGGCTGCTTAGTGAAACTGAAAGAGTTTAACCGTACATCACGGGCGTGCTGTGGAAGGGCTGGCTTCCCCAAGATGACGTGCTGACGTCACGCCTGACGCGTTTCGTTAGCCACTCGACGCTAACTTCCTCAGAGCAAGGAGGAGCTACAGATTGCCAGTTTATATAGTGCTGGTCTGGTCATTAAAACAATACAATACAATTAAATGTAGTACCACTCTTTATCCACAAGATGGCAACCATGTGCTCATTATCTCTGATGACTATTCAGCAGATACTACAAGGTGCATTGAATGGCTCATTGATAAAATAGATATTAGATATTAGAGCAGCGCGAAATAGGATTATAGTACATAGGTTTACTATATAGAATAAAATTTCCTATTTTAGATACTAAACTGAACCTGAGGATTTTACTAGGCTAGTAACTTGTATTTAAATGTATTTCAATTAAATATATGTATACAATTGAAAAGAGAAGAACATAGAAAAAAAGAAAAGAAAAGAAAAGAAAAAAGGAAAGAAACAGTCCCCTTCACAAGGCGCCAGAGCATTCTTCTCATAGAGCCCATATAGCCTATATAGATTTAACTGTCCTCTGTTTTTGTTGACCTTCACTAACTTGCATTCCGTGGGTGAGGGCACATCAATACTTATGTATTTGTTTATACATTAACAAACATCCTCAAAAACATCACATCACAGATTAAGTGGGATTCTTATTTTTAGGAAGGGAGGGGGGAAGGCTATATCTTTTAAATTTATCATTCATTTAGTCTCTGGATCAAAGAGATATAACAGAGAGGGGAAGAGGAGGGAGGGGGGGGGGGGGGGGGGGGGAAGGGGGGGGGAAGAAAAAAGGAGAGGGAAGGAAAAGAGTGTGGAATAAGAAAAAAAAGGGGGGGGGTGGAAAAAGAAAAAGAAAAAAGGGGGAGAAAAATCATTTTCCTTATATCATCATTATTTTTTCAAAAACGGTTGCATCGTGCATTCTGTGTTGAGGCCAAA
This sequence comes from Lithobates sylvaticus, assembly GCA_028564925.1. Taxonomy (NCBI): domain Eukaryota; kingdom Metazoa; phylum Chordata; class Amphibia; order Anura; family Ranidae; genus Lithobates; species Lithobates sylvaticus. Next base: position 627,915,887 of record CM053026.1, on the reverse strand, counting down.
GGAGACCATAGAGTTCAAATAATACGTCCACATTTTCTCTTTCTGTAAAAGAATATTATCAAAGTCACCCTTCTAGGTGGTAAGTTAAGTGTATAAATCCCTTTAACTGTTAATCCCTTGGGGTTGCTATTGTGGAACTGCGCAAAGTGTAATGGAATTGGTCGATCATCGTCTTTCTTTTTTATACTGCTTATATGTTCACTTATTCTGATTCGTAATTCACGCTTAGTTTTGCCCACAAACGTTTTATTACACGGGCAAGTCAGAACGTAAATCACCCCAGTGGAAGAACAATTGATGAAGTTTCTTATCTTAAAGTTACTACCACCTCTCGGGTTGGGAAAAGTTTTAGTCTTTTCTACATAACTGCAGATATTACAGTGGCCACACGGGAACATACCCACTGTTGGTTTAGAGTCTGACAGCCAGTTTTTTGTATTTTTTGTGTTTTTGGTTCTCCTATACTCAGATTGAACTAAAATGTCATTGAGATCCCTTGCTCTTCTGGCTGTGACTAGTGGTTTGGGTCCTACTATGTCCAATATTAGGGGAGTAGATTCTAGAATGTGCCAGTGCTCTTCCAGAATATCTTTTACCTGGGACCACTGGGAGCCAAACCTTGTGATAATTCTAGGGTGGCTCGCAGTGGTACCCGGGGAAGGTTTATTACTATTGTACAGCAGAGATACTCGATTACTTTTCATAGCTCGAGATTTGGCCCGCCTAAGCGATCGATGGGAGTAACCCCTTTCCTTAAATCTAGTGTACAGGTCATTTGCTTCTTCAATAAAATGATCATTTTCTGAGCAGTTCCTTTTGATCCTAAGAAATTGACCAATGGGTATACCATTGATCAAAGAATGTGGGTGATGGCTTTGGGCCTGGAGGAGGGTGTTTGCTGCAGTTGCTTTTCTAAATGTCCTAGTGATCATTTTCCGATCCTCAATTATCAACTAAAGATCTAAAAATGAGAGCGTATTAGTATGGTAGGAAAAAGTCAGCCTGATGTTCCTGTCATTATTATTAAGTTCGGACATGAATCCCAGAAGTTCCTCCGTGGTTCCCCTCCACACCATCAATACATCATCTATGTACCTCAGCCACAAGAGGCAGTGGCCGAGGTACATAGAGGACTCGTATATCAGGTCATGTTCCCAAAGCCCCAAATGGAGGCATGCGTAGGACGGTGCCCATGGAGCCCCCATGCAGGTACCTCTCTGTTGCTGGTAATGTTTCCCGAGGAACTGAAAACAATTATTATTGAGCATGAACTCCAAGAGTTCAACTATAAATTCATTATGTGCCCCCATACTTGGGTAATTCAGTTCAAGGAAAAACATCACCGCTTTTAATCCCCATATATGGGGTATGGACGTGTATAGGCTCTCAACGTCAATGCCAACCAAGAGGCAGCCCTCCGGGAAACTGAAGTCAGCTAGCTTCCGGAGGACATCTCCCGTATCTTTCACATATGAAGGGAGCACATACACCATTTCCTTAATCAGCGCATCCACATATTTCCCCACTTTTTCCAGAGGACCATTCATAGCAGAAACTATAGGTCTCCCTGGTGGATTACTAAGAGACCTATGTAGCTTGGGGATGATATAGAACGTGGGGATAGTAGGACTGTCTATTTTAAGGAAATCAAATTCTTTCCTAGAAAGAAGGCCTGTCTCCAACCCTAATTTAAGTTTTTGATTCAGACTTTCTATGAGCTTGGGATATGGGGAGGAAATAAGTTTCTTATAAGTACATTCATCATTTAGTAGTCTAAGTGCCTTATCTTCATAAATTTTTTCGCTCATTAAAACTACATTTGCCCCTTTGTCGCTTTTCTTTATAACAAGATCCGGGGCCTCCTGTAAGTCTTTTAAAGCTTTTCTCTCCATGCTAGACAGATTATTGGGGCCCAGCCAGTTGTCAAAACATAGCCAGAGTTCAGGAACCGGAACAGATAGTCAGACAAGCCAAATGTCAGGGAGCCGGAGATGAGCATAGTAAAACAGCAAGCAGGATCTGGAGGCATAAGGGATGTCAGCCAAGCAAGTCTTTGAAGGTGAAGGCAGAGATCCTCTGGGCTGGATGGCTTAAGTAGGCAGGACTGACGAGCAGGATATCATCAGCAGCTTAGTAACTGTGGAGAAATTGGAGCTGGCAATTAGTCGACAGCTGAGTGGTCAGCTCAGAGAAAGAAGGGCCAAGCCCAGCCCTGACAGTACCCCCTCCTCAACGATCCCCTCCCCCTCGGAGGGCCACCAGGCTTGAGGGTAAAACATCTATGGAAATCATGGAGGAGGACAGGGGCATGTACGTCCGAGGATGAGACCCAAGAGCGTTCCTCTGGACCATACCCTTTCCAATGCACCAGGTACTGTATGTGCCCACGGAACCTACGGGAGTCAACAATGGACTGTAGTTCATACTCCTCATGGTTCTCAACCTGTACAGGGTGAGGATGTGGCACAGAGGTGGTAAAGTGGTTGCAGACCAAAGGTTTTAATAAGGAGACATGAAATACATTAAAAATATGCATATTAGAATGAAGGTCTAATGCGTAAGCCACTGGGTTAATCCTGCAAAGAATACAGAAAGGCCCAGTAAACTGAGGTGCGAACTTCAGTGAGGGAACACGAAGTTGGAGGTTGCAAGTTGACAGCCAGAAACCTGGTAGGAAGTCTGCGGTCAGCATGGAGTCTGTACCTATGATTAGCATGTCACAAAGCCTCCTGGACTTGCGCCCAAGTGGAATGAAGATCACGGAGATGCTCCTCTAATGCAGGAATACTCTGTGGAACAAACAAGTCAGGCAACATGAAAGGTTGGAAATCATAATTTGCCATAAACGTGGACAATCGGGAAGCAGAATTCAAGGCACTGTTGTGAACAAACTCTGCCCACGGTAATAGGTCTGACCAGTTGTTATGATGGTCAGAAAAATAGCAACGTAGGGAATGCTCCAAGGACTGATTGGCTCGTTCTGCGGCCCCATTAGACAGCGGGTGATACGCAGAGGAGAAAGCAAGCCGAACTCCCAACTGTGCAAAAAACGCTCGCCAGAACTGGGACACAAACTGACTACCCCTGTCTGAGACAATCACCTTGGGTAGCCCATGTAAGCAAAAGATCTCCCGAGCAAAAATGGAAGCCAGTTCCTTAGAAGTGGGCAACTTCTTTGGTGGAATACACTGACACATCTTTGAGAACTGGTCAACCACCATAAGGATAACTGTGTTGCCCTGGGGGTTGGCTAACTCCACAATGAAATCCATAGACAGGTGGGTCCAGGGCCTCTCTCCATTGGGTATGGGTTGTAGGAGGCCCACTGGAAGGTGTCTTGGAGTCTTACTGTGAGCACACACAGAACAGGCAGCTATGAAGGCAGTTACATCAGCATGTAGACTAAGCCACCAGAATTGTTTGGAAATGGCCCAAAAGAGTTGATTTATCCCAAGGTGGCCAGCAGCCATGTGAGAATGGTAAGTCTGGAGCATGGCAGTATGGAGACTCTCTGGGGCAAAGCAGTGTTCACAAGGTTTCTCAGGAGGAGCATGGACCTGAGCAGCAAGAATTTTGTCACCCAAAGTGAGAATCACAGGAGCCGGAACCAACTCCAACTTGGAAGTGGAGGAAAATTGTCGTGACAAGGCGTCAGCCCTTACATTCTTAGTACATGAGACAATGTAATTGAAACTTGACAAAATAGAGGCCATTGTGCCCTTTTGGGAGAGAGGCGTTTAGCCTCAGACAAGAATGTGAGATTCTAATGCCCCGTACACGCGGTCGGATTTTCCGACGGAAAATGTCCTATTGGACCATGTTGTCGGAAATTCCGACCGTGTGTGGGCTCCATCGGACTTTTTCCGTTGGAGTTTCCGACAGAAAAAGTTTGAGATCCTGCTCTCAAATTTTCCGACAACAAAGTCCTATCAGACTTTTTCCAATCGTGTGTAGTGAATTCCGACGGACAAAGTGCCACGCATGCTCAGATCACATTACAAGACCAAAGCTATTGGCTACTAGCCTCTACGTAGTCACGTCATACACAACGAACGTCACCACGTTCAAAATGATCGGATTTTTTGACAACTTTGTCCGACCGTGTGTATGCACCAGTGTCGGACCATGGGACATTATGGTCAGTAAGAATGAGAACCGACACAGTGGTACCTTCGAGGAGATGTCTCCATTCTTTCAACAGCTCTCTGTCACCAATCTCATAATTGCACTCCGCAGGTGACAATTTCTTGGAAAAGTAGCCACAAGGATGTAAGGCACTCTGAGAGGTAGGACGTTGAGGCAGAAGGGCGCCAACACCAGTCTCAGAAGCATCAACCTCAAGGATAACAGGTAACGTAGGATCAGGATGTGCCAACACAGGAGCAGAAACAAAGGCAGCCTTGAGACTCTAAAAAGCCTTAACGGACTCCGGAGACCAACTCTGTGGGTTACTGCCCTTTCTGGTCATATCAGTCAGGGGCTTGACCAGAGATGAGAAGTTACTAATAAACTTCCGATAACAGTTGGCAAAGCCCAGGAAATGCTTCAGAGGACGTAAACCCACGGGTTGGGACCACTGTAGGGCTGCTGAAAGTTTATCTGGGTCCATCGAAAAACCAGCAGTGGAAATGACATAACCCAGGAATTTAAAGTGGAAGTAAACCCCCCTATCGTTTTCAGCCAAGGAAGCTGCCATCTTTGCCTCTGTTTAATCTTCAACTGCCACGGTGCTGCATATGTGATCCGTTATGACACCAGCCATTGGATGGTTTGACTGTTTGGTTGAGAGCACAGCCAATGTGCAGTTAGCATTCCCGGCATGCCTTTTTTTTTTAAACTGTTAAATCGATGGGTTTACTTCCGCTTTAACCTGTTCACGATGGAATTCGCACTTCTATAATTTACAATAGAGATGGTTCTCTCTTAGTTTTTGAAGCACACAACAGACATCTGTGTGGTGGCTCTCCAGGGACTTGGAAAATATGAGGATATCATTGAGATAAATCACTACGCATAACTGCAACAAATCTCGGAGGACATCGTTAATGAATTCCTGGAAAACTCCCGGGGTGTTACAAAGGCCAAAAGGCATTACGAGGTACTCATAATGGCCTGTTCTGGTATTAAATGCAGTTTTCCACTCGTTGCCTTCCTTAATCCTCATGAGATTGTATGCCCCTCTCAAATCAAGCTTTGTGAAAACCGTTCAAATAACTCTGTAATTAACGGAATCGTATAGGCATTCTTAATCGTGAAATGATTGAGACCCCTATAATCAATACAAGGTCTCAGTTCACCACTCTTCTTCTTCACAAAGAAGAAACCAGCACCAGCAGGGGATGAGGATTTATGGATGAAACCTCGAGAAAGTGGGTCTGCAACATACTGCTCCATGGCCTTATCCTCCAAGACCGTCAAAGGGTAAACCCAGCCATGAGGGGGTATGGCAACAGGTTGAAGGTCAATTGCACAATCATACGGCCGGTGCGGAGGCAAACTTCCATCTTGACCATTGTCAAAGAGATCGGGTGCACAGGACCTTGGCTACTTTCTGGAAGCATGTCTTACTGCATTGTGGTGACCAGGAGAGAACCTGAGCATGGAGCCAATCACAAGAGGGGTTGTGCCTCTGTAACCAAGGATTACCAATAACCAGCAGAAACTTAGGTGAGGAAATAACTTGGAATTGGAATAACTCATGGTGAAGAGCCCCTACGGCCATGGACAATGGAACTGTCTCATGAGTCACATGGGCGGGCTTTAGGGGTCTCCCGTCAAGAGCCTCAATGGCAAGTGGAGTGTCACGCAGCTGCAGCGGAATTGAGTGCTTTGAGACAAAGGCAGCATCAATGAACAGACCTGCAGCTCCAGAGTCGATTAGAGCCTGTATCTCGACAGATTACTCAGCCCAAGAAAGGGTGACCGAAACCAGGGGCTTATACTTCTGGATAACTAGGGACTAAATAATGCCACCTAAGGTCTGCCCGTGACAGGACCTTAAGGTTCGGGCTTTCCCTAGACGGGTAGGACAAGACTTCAAAATGTGACCTACCTGGCCACAATAAAAGCAAAATCTCTCCCTCCTCAAAGGGTAAAAGGTTCTCTCATCCACAGAGAGATGCGTAAAGCCCAAGTGCATGGGTTCATCTTCACTGACTGACTCTGTACCAGGAGGCATGGGAGTTGAGGGAGGCATGGGTGGGACTGCAAAGCTCGGAGGCAAATGTATAGGAGGTTTCCGCAAGCGCTCCTTAAAAGAGAGTCTTTCTCTGAGTCTGGAGTCAAGGAGGATGGCAAACATGATCATCTTCTCCAGCTCAGTGGGTATATCTCGGGCTGCTATCTCATCCTTGATGAAATCCGAGAGACCATGAGAAAAAGCAGCCACGAGGGCATTATTGTTCCAAGCAACCTCTGCTGCCACAGTACGGAATTCAATGGCGTAGTCGGCAATAGTTATCGTACTCTGTTTGATGGACATGAGGCACTTGGTAGCAGAAGCGGAGCATGCAGGAATGTCAAATACTTTTTTAAAGGAGGTGTCATGTACCTTAAGGCAGAGCCCGGAGTGCAGGGAGCGGCCCCTCGTAAACCCCTGGTTCGGGAACCCCTGGTAGGTATGACAGGGGCTCGGGAGCACAGGGGAGCACAAGTGCCTGGCTGGTAAGCTGAGTAGAGGGCTGAAGGTCTGTGCTGAGCAGAAACCGGGAGCAGTCCTGTAGTCCGGGAGCAGGAAGCAGGCAGGTGATGCGCAGCAGACACAAGGAGGTGTCCTGTAGTCCAGCAGCAGGAAGCAAACAGGTAATGTGCAGCAGACACAAGGAGGTGTCCTGTAGTCCAGCAGCAGGAAGCAAACAGGTAATGTGCAGCAGACACAAGGAGGTGTCCTGTAGTCCAGCAGCAGGAAGCAAACAGGTAATGTGGAGCAGACACAAACGAGCAGATCAACACAAGGGGGATATCCAGGAGAGTAGTCAAAGTCCAGAGCCAGGATCGGGGCAGGCAGAGATCAGAAGAGTCAGAGGCAAGCCAAGTACAGCACGGATCAGATAGGTCAGGCTCTACAGGTTACAGGGTCAATACAGGAAACGCTGTTGATCGGGCAGCAAGGCAGAAGTGACTGGAGCTGGTTTAAATAGCGCTCTTGGCGCCAAACAGTGTCAGGGTGGCCGCGCGCACGCTCCCACGCGCGCCCGGCGCCGCACGTGCATGTTCCCGTGCGCGCTCTCGCGTGTCCGTGCGCGCTGTCAGCAGCGCTATTGCGCCTGTGTGGGCGCAGAGGGCCCGTTCTGAACCGGGGGTTTCTCCTGTTCCTGGGGATGTTAGGAGATCTGCTGGAGAGGCTTTCCTGACAGGAGGCCACAAACTCAGGGTAACTCAAGACAACAGGTTTTTGCATCTCCCAAAGAGGGTTTGCCCAGGCCAAGGCTCTCTCAGAAAGCAAAGTTATCATGAAAACCTACTTTGGTTCTGTCAGTGGGGAAACGCCTGGGCCAGCATCTCGAAGTATATATCAACCTGGTTGAGAAACCCTCTGCATTGGTCTGGATTGCCCCCAAATTTCTGGGGAAGTGGAGTGAAACCAGACATACCTCTTATAGAAGTAATATTCAAGGCAGGTGCCTGCACAGAGACTGGCACAGCAGCAGGGATGGCCTGCAAAACAGGTTATACCAGAGCAGCCACAGTGGGAGATTCCAGGTGAGCCATGCGACTCAGGAGCGTTTGTAACGTCATGACAAACTGATCCATGCAGTGATCCTGCTCATCCAATCTGGAAAAAATATTACCAACAAATGGATTGACTGCATCTTCTGAATTCATGGCTTTTGACTAATGTCAGAAACCATGAATTAGACCAAGACAGAAGTACAGTTAAATCACACTTGTTTAATAATAAAAGAAAATAGAACAAACATAGTCAAAACATAGCCAAAGTTCGGTAACCGGAACGAATAGTCAGACAAGCCAGAAAGTCAGGAAGCCAGAGATCAGTGTAGAGGAGGATCTGGAGCCAGTGACAGTTAGTTACAGATAGTTAGGTATGGAGTTAGTGACAGCGTAAATTTCAGTTAATGTTTGTGCAGTGTTTGTGTCAGTATCAGTGGCAGTGTTATTGGCAGTGGCAGCTAGTATCAATGACAGTTATAAATATCAGTTAGTGGCAGTGTTAATGTAATTTGCAGTTAGTGGCAGTGGCAGTATAAGTGTCAGTTAGCAGCACTAGCAGGGCTAGTTTACAATAGCTTCAAACATGCCAACACAGGTGTAAAGAGGACTGTAAGCTAACCATTTTATTTAGTGACAGGAGCTTTGACTAGCATTCAGAGAGCTTCAACAAAGCCTGTTCAAAGCCTTGTTGAAGCCTTGTTGAAGCCTTGTGGAAGCCTTATTGAAGCCGAAGTAAGTAAAAAGGAGCCCTTAGTGTCAGTGCCTGCCAGTGTCAGTTGGTGTCAGTGTTAGTGGCAGTTAGTGGCAGTATTAGTGTCAGTGTGAGTGTTATTGTGTTTAGGTAGGACAAAACAAATCAAAATGGATACTATTGTTAAGTGGGCTCAATCAGGAGCCCGCTCCATGGGATTGTGGCCGCCACGAATTTTTTCAATAAAGATGGCTAATCCTATAATATAAAAAAAAAAAAAGAGTGAAAAGAGCGGGCTTTTCACGTGTTTCCAGGCGGGAAACATGTGTTTGCAGGTGTTGGGGGGCTATATAAGCCCCCTGTGACACAGTCCGATCGCAGTTGTCCTGGATCGGCTTGGCTGAGCTTCTGCTATTTGCACCTGAGCTGTTTTACTGAGCTCGCCAAGCCGTGACAGAACATGAAATCCCTCGTGAGGCAAATATTGGAGAGGGCGGCATCCGAAGGCGGGGACGAATGGCTCCGGCGTTGCTTGTTATTGGCCGGGGAAGAACCGGCTACAGGAGCAGCGCCCGAAGGTCAGAGTACGCCCCCTGAGAGGTCCGGGGCTGAAGAAGGGAACCAGCCTGAAGAACCCACCTCACCCCCCCGCAGAACCCAGCGCAGCTTACCGGTGGAGCGACCGGCGCTCGAAGATGCGGCGCGACAGTGGGCCGAGTTCCGCCCGCCTCCAGTGTCGGAAGACCGTCCCATCGATGAGGAAGCAGAGGACGCTGCGGTGAGTCAGCGCTCAAGCCTGCGTGTCAAGAGGCGGAGGCGGGTCTTCTCTCCCTCGCCGGCCCGTACTGATAGGAGGAGACGCACTCGGCCTTCCTCGCCAGTGCTTCACTCGCCCCCCCCCCCGCAGCTCCTGCATCTCAGCCCATAGCCAGGAAGTCTCCGCCTAGGTCAGCCCCTTCTTCCTCAGCTACGAAGTCAGCGCGCCCAACCCGTTCGCATCTGGTTGCTACAGCAACAGCTTCACAGGCGCCCAGGCCATCTAGGCTGGACGCCAGGGACTTGTCACAAAATGTTAATTTTTTTCCTTCAGCTTATCCTGCTGCTACGCTTCCTTCCCCTTCATTCCAGATACCTCCCTGCCAGGAGAATGGGCCTATTGGGGCTGGTGAGTTGGATACAGCAGGTTTGTTAAGAAATGTGATTACATCCTTGAATAGGTTTAATGCTGTTTTGTCTTCTCAGCCCGTAACCGTCTTACCTTCTCCTGCTCATGTGTGGTCTCCTGTTGAATCTCAGGAGATTCCTTTACCTGTTCCTCTTAGTGTTAATGCTTCTGTTCCGGAGGCCTCTTTTAAAGAAGTCTTACCATGTGAATTATCCCCACTGGGTTTCCATTTACCCATGTCGGTTAAAGAAAAAATTTGGAAGGGTGAATTTTTAGATTTATTATCGCTTTTACCTAATGCTAAAGAATTTTTGCATAAAAGCGATGCTAAATCTCGGGATAATGCCGACGATTACAGACGTCGCCCAGTTTCTAGATCATTTTTTAATTGGTTACAAGCCTTTTGTATTTTTTCTTCCGTATTGTGTGAGAAACATCCCCAAAAAGCGTGCGGTTTATTTCAACATTTAGAGCACATTTTAGAGGCTTATAAGAGTTTTGGCGGTATGGGTTGGTTTCATTATGACGAATCCTTCCGCCAAAAAATTGCCATCTACCCCACGCTCAGATGGGGTAATAAGGATGTTGGCTTGTGGCTCAACCTTATTACTCCTCAGAAAACTTACTTTGCTAAAGCCCAATCTCAGTCGTTGGCTGCTTCTTCTGCTTCGCCCTCGGTGTACAAAAGAGGTACGTGTTTTGCATATAATGAATCACAGTGTAAATGGTCGGCTTCTTGCCGCTATAGGCATGAATGTTCATTATGTTCAGGGAATCATCCTGTTATGAAATGTTTTAAAAGGACCACCAATCCTCCCCTCAGGGAACAGTCCAAAAGTATGCACACCGGTGAAAGTGGCCGCAATGCTTCCGTGGCTGCGTCGTTACCCAGATCAGGGGAAAGCGCAACTTTTAATTAATGGTTTTTCTTTTGGTTTTAGGTTGCCTGTTTTTCAAGGCCCGGGTTGTAGTTTTGTTAACAATCTAAAATCAGTAGTAATGAATACTGACATTGTGGCAGAGAAATTATTTAAAGAGCTAGCTGCTGGCAGGATTGCTGGTCCTTTCAATTCCCCTCCTTTTCATAATTTTAGGATCTCTCCTTTGGGTTTAGTCCCAAAAAAGGAACCTCGATCATATCGGCTCATTCATCATCTTTCCTTCCCAGAAGGCAGTTCGCTGAATGATGAAATTGATTCGCTGTCCACTTCAGTCACATATGCTACGTTTGATGATGCTGTTTGCCTTATCAGACGTTTTGGCAAAGGGGCTTTATTAGCCAAAGCGGATATTCAATCAGCTTTTAGGCTTTTACCTATATCACCAGATGCATATAATTCTCTTGGTTTTCAGTTTAATGGGTATTTTTTCTATGACAAATGCCTTCCTATGGGCTGTTCTTTATCTTGCTATTACTTTGAAGTTTTTGCCTCCTTCTTGCAGTGGGTAATGATTCAAGTTTCTGGCCACTCAGGTATATTACATTATTTGGATGATTTTCTTTTTATTGGTCCTCCTAATTCGCGTATTTGTTCAGTGATTTTGCGTTTATTTTTTCTTCTTTCTGAATTTTTCGGCATCCCATTGGCAATTGATAAGACTGCTTTTCCGTCGCCAGTAATTGAATTTTTAGGTATTAAAATTGACACGATACTGCTACAATATGAATTACCTCCTCTTAAAATCTCTAGGTTGGAATCTGTGATTTCTCTGTTTTTGCGGCGCAAGAAGATCTTGCTAAAGGAAATGCAGTCTTTTCTAGGTCTTCTTGCCTTTGCGACCCGAGTGATGCCCATGGGCAGAATTTTTTCTAGACGTTTGTCTTTGGCTACGTCCGGTTTTAAATCCCCTTTTTCACATATCCGTCTTACCTCTGCCATGAAGGATGATCTACTGGTATGGTCTAATTTTTTGTTGGATTATAATGGGAGATCATTTTTTCAAGACGATTTTGTTTTTGCAGCTGATATTGATCTATTCACGGACGCGGCTGGGTCCTGTGGTTTTGCAGCCATATTTCGCACACATTGGTGTGCTGATAGTTGGCCCTCCTTTTGGATTTCCAACAATCTCACTAGGAATATAGTTTTATTGGAACTATTTCCAGTGGTGGTTGCATTGGAAATCTGGGGTGATCTGTTTTCCAATAGTCGCATTATTATCCATACGGATAATAAAGGTGTAATTTTTGCTTTAAATTGTCTTTCTTCAAAATCCAATGCTGTTATAAAATTGCTACGTTATTTAGTACTTTTATGTCTAAAGAAAAATATCTGGCTTAAAGCTAAGTTTGGAAGAAAAAGAAAATAATAATATTTACTATAATAATAGTTATTATTTTTCGATATAATTACTGTTAAAACCCCTGCTGCCTAAAAACCCCACCATCCCAGGGGGAACCTTTCTTTTTTCTTATCCAATCTCGGGGTGAGCGGCAACCCATTGCCTTCAATGTGTCATTATTTTCTTTTTCTTCCATATAATTGGGTGGTTAAACACCCCTTCCCCCCTTTTTTTGACACATTGGAGTTGAAACACAAGCCCAATAATGCGAACTAACCGTATGTAATGTTATGCTCTAGAGTTTTGACGCGATTTCGATGCCAATACTGTTTTGATCATTATTAAATATGAGTGGTTTCCAGGGTAATGAGTGCATCAATCTTATGTTAAGTTATGACACTGACTTTGAGAAATAAGACCAGATTGAAATAAAATATTTTTCTTAACTGAAAAACTTAATAAAACTCTAGAGAAGAGAGTAGCGGGAGGACGGGGCAGAAGTTGTCCCTGCCTCGTCCTCCCCCTTCTGTTACTCTCTTACCCCCTTAGAGCGCACCCCCTTTTTCCACTCCCATTGATACATATGTACACATATAGTCTTTGATCTCTCGACATATGTGTATATATAATGGCTGCCATGACATTTTTCAAATGTGCGTAACAATGAACACTAGATCGCAAATCGCCCATCTCTTGGAAGTATACCCTACATGCGGGTTGATTTTGCATATATTAGTGCTTGTGGAACTATGAAGGCATTTTTAAATCTGATACCTTCATTATGTGAATCTATATACTAAATACTCTTTTCTGCAATAAAGTTGCAATGCTATGAGTACTATAGATCACTTGAGAGAATCCTATAGCTTCAGTCCTAATGGATTACATGGCATTATTTAATTCTATGTAATTTTGGTTTCAATTAACTTTATAATTATCTTTATTTGTTTCTCTCCCACTATTCCTTTTTTCCTCTAGGTGGCGCCATTTAGTGTTCCCTGCTTGCATGCTTGGCTGGGCACTGCCTCGCCGTCTGTGTCTCCCCAGCAAAGGGGAGGGAGTGGCCTTTTTATTTTTGACCCTCCCTCTATCCTCTCCCTATAGACATCCAGGCAGGTCCTGTACGTCCCCGGGGACTGGTCCTTTGCTGGCGGCGTCCTCTGGCATTCACGGACGCGGCGCGCATGCGCGGGGCCCCGGGCGTGCGCGCTTTGCTATGACGTCACGCGCGTTGCGGCGTGAATGACGCGATTGCGGGGCTTAGCCTCCAGAGGACGCCGGGGGGGTACACACAGGGCGGACCTGTATGGCCGCCGGGACCGCCACTTGGGATCACCTTGCAGCACCTGTGGGTACACATCATGGAGGGCGGGGACGGCGCGACCCACCTGTAGGATCTGACCAATCACCACCTGGAGCATGCAATTATAGCCATGCGGAGTGGAGCACATTACTCCACTTCCGCAGAAGGCTATGCATGTTCCCCACATGCTCTTTGGAAAAGCAGTGAGTACTATCCATTCCCTTCAGGGAACACTTGCCATCTTAATATTGGAACAACTTTTAAACCTTTCCTTTTCTCCCACTATCTACAGACAGCACCAAAGACTCTGTCCTGACCCCTCTGAGGGTCAATCCTGATCAGGTTAAGGGCTTGGCAAACTCCATATATGCAGCCTCTGAGACTAAATTTAAGTACCGAAGGTAAATGCCATTTGTAATCTGACTATTCATTGGAACTGCCCAGACACCCCCCCTTTCGTGTTGCTTTGTATAGATACATACTTCACACTTATCCTT
>CM053026.1:627885085-627901796 GCA_028564925.1 Lithobates sylvaticus | reverse complement strand
ATATCCTGGCGATTTAGTTTTACTGCAATATTATACAAATTGGGTCATACCAGGAAGGTGTAAATCCTACTTATTATTGGCTTCTTTGAATTTGTATCTTCTGCTTGAAGTATGTTGGAACCTAGAGTGTCAGAGGTGTCGGGTTTGCAAGGTTTGGGCAACCACTGGGGACAAGCAACTTCCATTGGCCCTTGTGTGGGTAGCACTACATTGAGATTGACAATTAGTAGTTGTAGATATTTAAAGAGGAGTATCCCCAAAAACAAAAATTAAAAGTCAGCAGCTACAAATACTGCAGCTGCTGACTTTTAATAACCGGACACTTACCTGTTCCAGGGTCCAGCGGCAGGCTTTTCATGGTGGCATCTGTTTTTTACCACCCTTATGGGAATATCTTTTTCCTGAGACTGATTGTTCTGTGTCTTCAAGAACCTTTAACCCAGAAAATTGCATTAACATCATCTAAATGTTATTGTTGCATGAAACCTTGAATGATTAACTTGCTTAAGGCCAGTATATGCGAATTGGATGCAGAGAAAACGGAAAATTGTATACTTACCTTCCGTAATTTTCCTTTCCTGTTGCATCACATGGCAGCATACACATATGGGTTGTGGCTCCGCCCCTACAACCTGATAGGACCGCGTAGCTATTAAACCTTGAGAGGGCCCCCGCCCCCACATTCTCAGTATCCAGATACCTCACCTCAGCGGGTGGGTATTTGTATGCTGCCATGTGATGCAACAGGAAAGGAAAATTACGGAAGGTAAGTATACAATTTTCCGTTTTCCTGTCGCATCATGGCAGCATACACATATGGGGAATAACTCGCAAACTGGGTGGGGCTGAGCAAAACAAGGTTTATCTATAAGGAATTGAGGAATTGGACTGTATGATTGCCCTTCCAAATTCTGCCGTGGACAGCCTGGCGGCGTCCACCTTGTAGTGTGACATAAAGGTGCTTTTCGAAGACCAAGTGGCTGCTTTACAGATAGTTTCCGATGAGACCCTGCAGAAAGCCGCCCAGGAGGTCGCCACTGCCCTCGTGGAATGTGCCCTGAAGACCTCCGAAACGGGAAGGCCTTGAAGAGTAGGCTCTTTTAGTTGTCTTAATCTAGGAGGTGACTGAGCATTTGATGCTGACTGACCCTGCCTTAGGCCACGCTGGAACCGAGAACATATTTCAGCTTTCCTAAGTGAGAAGGTAGCTGCCAAACAGGCCACCAGCCTTAGCTCAACATCCAGGGGATGTGGTTCTCTCACTCAACCAAGAAAAGACAGCAAATTTACTTCCTGGTTAAATTGGAAGGAGAAAGACACCCCATGGATAAAAGCAGTCTGGATTTTTAGGACCATTCTGTTCTGTCCAGGTATAATGTTAAGTGAGGCTCCTTGAGTACAAAGCCTGCAGTTCTGACATCCTTCACAGAGGTTGTAGCAACCAGAAATATGGTATTTAGGGTTGCAGAGTGTAGTCAATTCTGTAGGATAGAAATGAGGCCTTGATGGAAATGGGGACCATAAGCAAGTTCCACATAGGGAACAAATGGTTTCCTGTGAGGCCTATAACTTCATGCAAGCCTTTTAAGAATTGCATCATTAAAGGGTAAGGACTCCTTAGACCTCTGCAAGTGCAGACAAAGCCGAACTTTGAGCTTTTAAACATATTTGAACCTATGCCCCTGATTAGCCCCAGTTGTAAGAACTGTGGAACCTTGGCTGGTTTAGGTGATAAAGGACTCCACGCTTCGCTGTGTGAGATCTGTATAATTTTCCCATAGTCTTAGGTAAATCTTATTCATGAAGATCTCTGGATTGACAAGGTAGGCACTACCTTCACTATGCATAATTGACCTGGTAGCCACTGCCTCTCAACTTCCATGCCATCAAAAGTAGTCTCTTGGAGCTGGATGGAAAAAAACTCTCCATGAGAGAGCGAATCCGTCATTACTGGAAGCAGTGGTGATTCAATGATTAAGAGCAGGAGAGAGAGACACTAGAGCCTCCCAAGCCAAAAATTGTATATTTGCAATTATTGATACAGGAAGCTCCGCTGACAGCCTAAGGATTCTACCCTTCCACTGTTGTCTAGGCATAATACAAATCTTGCTGCTCTTGCTAAAAAAGGAGTGAATGACAGAAGTGCTTTGAACACTACTCGGTTGAAGAAAATGCAATACTATTCCTCATAAGCTTAACATCCCATAACCTTTCTAGGTGGGGTCTGATGTCATAATGTTCCGTCTGAAAACAATTGGTCAGTTACGAAAAACCAAGGATACTCCGGCATTGTTCTGCTGGAAGAGACTTCACTCCCAATGCACCTTTGGCTTTCTCTGTCAGAGGATGGAAATTACCTTGTTTCAGTTCTACTGAATTTTTCCTGTCGCTATTGCAGACAGTAAGACCTTTGTGAATGCCCTGGGGGAGATGTACAGACCGAAGGGGAGGAACTCACTGGTAAAGGAATTGAGGATGAATTGGGACAAGTAGGTGTCTGATAAACCTACAGGAGAATCCTGCCTCCCAGATTTATGAATAATATAATTGATTGGAGGTTTCCCATCTTGCACAACTCTAACTTCCTGTGCTGCTTGTAAAAAAATTTATTTTTTATTTTTCTAGGAACAGAGGGGAACCAAATCCTCATCTCCTCTGGTTATCCAGAACCTTAACGATTGCTTGTTTTTTTTTTTTTTTTTTTTTTTTTTTTATTTTTTTTTTTCGATCCAGCTACAAACTGGAACAGAATTTTTTACTTTTCCATCAACTCTGGTAGCCTGGCTGACTGGAAGAGATTGAAAGGTGGACTTCCCACCTGTCAATGTTATATGGTCGTTATGCTCATTGAATTATCCCCCTGCATGGGTGAGTTTTCATGTTATACTTTTTTGATAAAAAATTATTGTAACTAGAAAGGCGGACCTCCCCTGAACTTCCACCAATGTCACGCCAATATAGCTGATATGGCCCACTGATCCTGAAGGTTTTCCCTCCAGGTGTGTGCATAAAGCTTTGCACAGGCACCCCCTGGATTAGTGCACCCTTAGAAGGGACTTCCGCTGTACTCCTAGGACAGGAGCCTTAGATCTTTTAAGGCTTCAATAATGAAGATTGGGTACTTCTCCAGTTAGTTTACTAATCTCCCCCCCCCCCCCCCGTAGGATTGTGCCTCCTGGTGTCTACTTGGGAGTCGCCACCTTTATGCTGGACCTTTGAGTTTTCTGTTTTTTTTGTCAGATGATATTCGCCCTGACCCTCTAATGGTCACCCTTGAGATGGCTGTATCCTGTCTACTCCCGAATAGATTGGATCCGTGTTCTGGTGTCTTACACCATTTTTTTTTTTTTTTTTTTGCGGGATCGACCAACCATGGCTTCAGCCATAATGCACTCCTTGCCGTGACCGCGGGAAACACCGCTCTTGAAAAACGTCAATTGACGTCTGAAACATTCACCACAGAGTATGCCGCCAATTCCAGCTCCTACAAAGCTGTTACCGCCTTGTCTCTTTACTTTTTCCAGACGGGCTTATTTAAAGGGTTACTCCACTTTTTTAATCTGCAGGGCTGCAATTTTCCTGTTTGTATGACTGGTTTCACTGATTTTCCCAGAAGTCTGCGTCAAGATAAGTCAGATTTTTTGGCATCCACTGCAATAAAAAAAAATTCATTTTTGATAAGATATTCCCAATAGGGATGCAGACCCTGCCACTTTCCCAGCTGGTTGACAATTCTGAAACCACTCCCATTAGACTCATTCAGCACATGGGTTGGTTATTGCTGATGTGCCAGTACCTGCAGATGCTACAGTATGTAGGAGCACTTCAGATCTAGATCTAATTTTCAGACTAGAGCCTCCTTGAATGTGACATGTCTTGCCAGCTACATTCATGATGCATCCATCATTGGAGTAGACTGCAGCAGGTTGACCTCTAGCTCTTTCAGGGTATACAGTGGATAGCCTGTTTAGGAGGGCATTTTTTCTCTTACCCTTTTCAATTATTCCTGGATTAACTCTTCCAGTTGTTAAGTGAAGGAAATTAGTACTTTTTAACCTTGTGGAGAGTTTCCTCCACTTCAACCCAGGCAATTGTGTCCTTAGCTGCCCCTGCAAAAAAAAAAAAAGTCTCTATTGGGCAATCTTCAAAGCTTGTGCAAGCTTTCGTATTCGGACACCACCTACTGGTTCTGGTTGGAAGCGCTATGCAATTTATGCACTGTAGCTTATCAAGCAATGACTTTCCACCACAAATGCAGCAACCATTAGGGTAGGCTGGTAATTTGTGGTGTTTGTAAACGGGGAGCAAACAAAATGAGAGGTGAGATGATGACATTGATCAATCTTGCCTATATGTCTGCCCTTTATAAAACGGTGACTGTTCTGGCTTTAGCAGGCTCTCTTCATCTTGAGATCCTTGCAGGGCTGTATAGTGCTTGTTCATTTGACACACTAGCTTGGCGGGCAATGACTTTCCACAACAAATGCAGCGATTATTAGGGCTGGTAGTTCTGGTTGGAAGCGCTATGCAATTTATGCACTGTAGCTTGTCAAGCAATGACTTTTCACCACGAATGCAGAGACCATTAGGTCTGGTAATCTGTGGTGTTTGTAAACGGGGAGCAAACAAAATGAGAGGTGAGATGATGACATTGATCAATCTTGCCTGTATGTCTGCGCTTTGAACGGTGACTGTTCTGGCTTTAGCAGGCTCTTCATCTTGAGGTCCTTGCACAGCTGTATAGTGCTTGTTAATTTGACACACTAGCTTGGCAGGCAATGACTTTCCACAAATGCAGCGACTATTAGTGATTGTAATTTGTGATGTTTGTAAACGGGGAGCAATGATAATGATGGGTGAGGTGATGAGATCTAATCAACATTGCCTCGATGTCTGTTCTTAGATGGTGACTTGTCTTGACCGTCAGAAGGCTCCCTCCATCTTGTAGTCCTTACAGGACTATAGATATTGGCTCTCTTTTTCTCAATCTTCACTACTTACCTAATCCCTATACCTTAATGGGTGGTCTGACTGGACAGCGTTTCCCATAGGAACAGAGCAAAGCAGCAGATTGAAATGAAGAACAGGATAATGCTAAGTCTCCACTACTGCGACCTGAAAGTCGCATGATTTGCTGCAATTTTGATGCAACTTGGAACAATGCCTGTTATATTCTTAAGGTCTATGAACACAGATATAAATGAACGGTACTAGTTGTAAATCATGGGGTACGGCTTGTCATGCGACTTTGCAGTAACAAGTCACACTAGTGGAAACCAAGCCCTAACACAGTGACCCAGAGCAAGCATTGAAAAGGAGATGGGGAAAAACCCAGGTGAAGGCCATAAAAAGGGAAACATACCTGCAAACAATGACCACATAAGCATCCAGCATGCATGAGTAGAGAGCTCCACCATTTGTTGCCCAAAACATTCCATAAAACAACATTTAGAACTCACATTTGCTACTAGTGATGATATCAGTGCCTGAGCCTGTTCAGATCACCAACCTGGAAAGCTCTAGCCAGGAAACACAGAGGCCGCATCACTTCCTGCCTCTCATGCTCAGAGTATACTTGCACTGTTGCAGCCATCTTGGAAATGGCAAACGCCCATAACACAGAGAAAGAAGTAAAAGGCATATAGAAAGCAAAGGAAACGCTGTCACTTACGTCAAAGCTTGTTTAAAGCTTTCTTTGAGAAGCCTGCACCACCAGAATGGGGCTCCAACCATATAGCTCATTTAGAGGCTGTACAGGAAGGACTTCCACCCAGGAGAGGCTGAAATATGCCCCCCCCCCCAGACCACCAGAATGGGGCTCCAACCATATAGCTCATTTAGAGGCTGTACAGGAAGGACTTCCACCCAGGAGAGGCTGAACCTGGCTGGGGCGTCAAACGGTAAGGGATACTTGCGATTTCAGTCCTGATCAGGTGAGGAAAAAAAGGAGAATGTGGGGGCGGGGGCCCTCTCAAGGTTTAATAGCTACGCGGTCCTATCAGGTTGTGGGGGCGGAGCCACAACCCGATATGTGTATGCTGCCATGATGCGACAGGAAATTGTGTAAAAAAGTTAATCAATATGATGAAATAGAAGCTGACTTACATCTGTCAAGGCTGCGGTCACACTGTGGGATAGAAACACGCAGCCTTCCATAGGCATATGCATCTGCTGAAGTGCACTGCACCCAGAATAGAAGGGACCACTTGGACAACACATTCTTTTTAGCAGCATCGATGGTGGCTCACCCCTTATTTCACAAAGCCATTTAGAAGACAACCACTCTTTCTTTTCGGCCTCGGGTATACCAATTATTCAACTATTATTGGAACATTATATCCTGATAAATAATCTGCCATACAACAGCTGGCACTCCACCTAGTGGCCAATTAGCATATTGTCACAACATGGGCCGATCTGTCATGTACCTGGTGGAGTTGACAAAAGGGCTTTCCTTACACCTCTTGTCCTGTTTCCCCTGAGGATGATGACAGGGAATACCAGGGAACAGAGTGGCACAAGTATCTGTAGAAGATTCAGGTCAAGAGATCTGGTAGCAGATGTGAAGCTAAAGACAGTGCAGCAAGCAAGCTGGCAGCTAGCAGATGCAGGATCCTGGATGCGTGGTCAGACGGACAGGTGTCGGCAGCAGAAATGCAGAATCAGGAACCAGGAGCAGAGTCAAAGCTAGGCCAAAGTCAGTATCAAGCAGGCAGAGGAGGTACAGGAAAAGTAGGCAGAAGGCAAGGTCAGGGTCACAAGCTGAAGCCAGTGACAGGGGTTCAGGAATAAGCAGAGTCAACAAGATTGGTATAAGTATATAAAAGGTATGTGGCGCTACCTTGTAAATGTAAAAAATAAAATACTAAAAAATATAAATCGCATGGAATAAGGGTAAAATCGCATAAAAGTCGCATCCATCCATCCAGTGAAATCTGTGTCATCCAGGGTGCTCCCCACTGTTTCCCCCAGCCTCTCACCTCCAGCAGCAGCCTCCACAGGCCTAGCAGCGCTGTATGTGTAATATCACTTTGGGCAGGTCGCTCTCCCTGTATCCACTCCAACCAGGAACTGAAATACTCCCGATAACCAATTAATGATAACGAGGGTAATAAAGGAGAGAGGGGGGTCCAATGTGTAGTATGACAGTATAATTTTATTTAAACAAACATAATAACTTACATTCAAAACTTGTCAGAGACGATGAAGACAAAGGACGCTTCCAGTCTCGGCCGTGACCAGAAGCAAAACACTGACACCTGGTTCCTTCCCTCACATGTATCGTCACTGAGCACGTGACTTTTTCAAAGGGTCCAAAGGGTATTTGCACTTATTTGCACATGAGGATTTCTTTGCACATCAATTCACATGCGATATTATTATTTTTTACATTTTATGTATTAGATTTGAAGTATTCACTGGCACATGAAGTTTTATGCATACCAGGCATATTCATTTCATGCAACTTTTTTGCGACTTTTATGCGATTTTACCCTTATTCCATGCAATTTATATTTTTTAGTATTTTATTTTTTTATTAATTTTACAAGGTAGCGCCACATACCTTTTTATATCAATACCTATACTGTGCAAGATCACATTTATGTTGGCAGCTTCCTAGTTTAGTTGGTTACAAAGTGAGGTTGTGCGCACTAGTTAACCAAATCTTCATAGAGTCAACAAGATTGCTGCCCCACCAGTTAAGGTGTCATCAGACCAGTGTGTAAGCCAGAAACACTGTTCCTGATTGTCACAACACCAGTCCAAGTGTGGCCAAACCTGTGCAGCCACCAGCAGTATTCCTGATCCCCACCACACCAGTCCCCATGTCACTAGACCAGTGTAATACAGTAACAGTGTTTCTGATCACCGCCACACCAGTCTCAGTGTCACCAGACCAGTGCAGCTAGCAACAGTGTTCCTGATTACTGCCACACCAGTGGGATGTTGCCTCTGCTTGTTGCCTGTATTGACCATATCTCTGCTGCTGCCTGAACTGACCCATCTGCAACTCTCTCTGACTACATACGGACAACTGCACTTTTGGAGCCACAGTGACTCTTTTCAAAGTTCTTTCAAAGGCAATAAATTAGGCGGTTGGGCCCTCTGGGCCCTCTTTAACCACTTCAATACAGGGCACTTTCAGCCCCTTCCTGCCCAGGCCAATTTTCAGCTTTCAGTGCTGTCACACTTTGAATGACAATTGCACGGTCATGCAACACTGTACCCAAATGAATCGTTTTTATCATTTTCTTCACACAAATAGAGCTTTCTTTTGATGGTATTTAGTCACCGCTGGGTTTTTTATTTTTTGCCTAAAAAAAACGAAACAATACCAACAATTTTGAAAAAAAAAAACGTTTTTCTTTGTTTCTGCCAGCAAATTTTTTAACCTCTAGCCGACCGCCCACTGTCTATTGACGGCGGAGCGGTGCGGCTCTTGTGGCGGGACGCCGTCATATGACGGCGTCTACATTGGGTAGCTGGGGACCCAATGCGCGTGCCCGGCGGCCCCGATGTCCGCTGGGCACCCGCGATTGCCCAGTAACAGAGCAGGACGTGGATCTGTGTATGTAAACACACGGATCCACGTCCTGTCACTGGAGAGGAGACCGATGGTGTGTCCCTTGTACATAGGGACACCGATCGGTCACCTCCCCCAGTCAGTCCCCTCCCCCCACAGTTAGAAGCACTAACATAGGGAACACATTAACCCCTGCAGCGCCCCCTAGTGTTAACCCCTTCCCTGCCAGTCACATTTATACAGTAATCAATGCATTTTTATAGCACGGATCGCTGTATAAATGTGAATGGTCCCAAAAATGTGTCAAAAGTGTCCGATATGTCCGCCGCAATGTCGCAGTCATGATAAAAATCGCAGATCGCCGCCATTACTAGTAAAAAAAAAATAATAATAAAAATGCTATAAATCTATGCCCTATTTTGTAGACGCTATAACTTTTGCGCAAACCAATCAATATATGCTTATTGCGATTTTTTTTTTTACCAAAAATATGTGGAAGAATACGTATCGGCCTAAACTGAGGAAAAAATTTGTTTAAAAAAAAAAAAAAAAAATTGGATATTTATTATAATAAAAAGTAAAAAATATTATGTTTTTTCAAACTTGTTGCTCTTCTTTGTTTATAGCGCAAGAAATAAAAACCGCAGAGGTGATCAAATACCACCAAAATAAAGCTCTATCTGTGGGGAAAAAATGATAAAAATTTTATTTGGGTACAGAGTTGCATGACCGCGCAATTGTCATTCAAAATGCGACAGCGCTGAAAGCTGAAAAATGGCCTGGTCAGGAAGGAGGTGTTCGTGCCTGGTAGGCAAGTAGTTATATTAGTAATTTTTTTCCTGGACTGATGTGCACTGATGAGGCTGCACTGATGGGCACTGATAAGCTGCACTGATGGGCACTGATGAGGCAGCACTGAAAGGCACTGATATACAGCACTGATGAGCACTGATGGGCACTGATAGGTGGCACTAATGGGCACTGATAGGTGGCACTGATGGGCACAGACTGGTGTCACTGATGAGCACTGTTCGGGCGGCATTGTAATCAGGACACTGATGATCAGTGCCCTGATTACCTTTACACATTTTTCTTGTGAGGAGATGCTGCTTATCAGCTCTCCTCACCTCACACAGTGTAAGAGAGGAAAAGCTGATAAACAGCACTTCCTTGTTTACATGTGATCGGCTGTTATTGGACACAGCCGATCACATGGTTAAAGAGCTGCGGGAGCAACTCTTTGCCGAGATCGCACCATGTCCTAGGAACACTGCATGTCTGCGATCGCGGCTAAACTGGGTGCAATCATATAACGTTGTCCCAGAACGAGAGCTGCACTGTTCTGCCGTCATTTGACAGTGGGTGGGCGGGCAGGAAGTAGTTAATATTGACTGGCCCTGGGAAAAATTTTCTCTTCAGTCAGTGCCCCCCCCCCCCCTCAGGGGCTAGTTGCAAGTGTGACCTTTGCGACCCTGGTAGTTCCGCCACTGGCGTGGGCAAGTGTTGCCAGCCTCCCACAACTTTTTTTTACTGACAAACCATGAATAATTCACCAACATAGCATATTTTTGTACTGACAAGCAGAAATATGACTGAAATTCATATTAGGGACTAATAACATCAATATTTAAATGGTATAAACAACATGTAAACATTGACAACACCCATAACAAGTAATCTGCTGGCTTTGCAATTAAAACGTCAAAACAGAGTGAGAAAATGTGAGTATGACTAGAATAATAAAAGACCCGATTAACCCTGAAGACCTGAGGAAAACAAGTTCAGTGGCACATGCCATGATGTATGATGGACAGATTTTGCCTACATCCCGGTACACATGGGCCAAAAAATCAGTCTATGTGTACTGCTGTCTGTTCAACAGAAGCCAATCTAAGACTCCATTTACACCAATGTGTTTTTTCATGCTTTTTGCAGAAATGTAGGACATTTTTTTAACATGGGTTCCTATGGAACATGTTCAAATCAATGCATTTTTGTGCCTCTGCATTTTTGGAAAGGACCCTTTTAAATACAAAATGGTGGTTTTTTTCGCATTCTTGGTTCAACAAACTTCCCCCCACTGTCAGAATACAAAGATCAGCTTTGCAGCCACTGGCTGCATGTGCTAATCAAATGCTGTAGGACTGTTCATCAGAAGCCGATCTATCGGGTAAAACAACATTTAGCCCCCATACACACGGTAGGAAATTCAGACGGAAAATGTCTGATCGGACCATGTTGTCGGAAAATCCGCCCGTGTGTGGGCTCCATCGGACTTTTTCCATCGGAATTTCCGACGGAAAAAAATTTGAGATCCTGCTCTCAAATTTTCCGACAACAAAATCCGATCTGACTTTTTACGATCGTGTGTAGAGAATTCCGACAGACAAAGTGCCACGCATGCTAAGATCAAATTACGAGACCAAAGCTATTGGCTACTAGCCTCTACTTAGTTCCATCGTACGCAACGAACGTCACCACGTTCAGAATGATCAGATTTTCCAACAACTTTTTCTAATTTAAAGGCGGTCCACTAGGCTGTTCCTGGTCTTCCTTGTTTCCACTTTCTTCTAGGTGGTGGCATCCAGCACAATGCGACTTTGGGTATGTGATGGTTGGGAAGGCACATGATATGTCTGGACTGGGAATAAAATCCAGCTTCTGCATATCACTGTGTTTCAAGATAATTTGGTTCTGTATGCACCAGATTTTACCCTCACAGTTTTTCGTTATTATACCAGCGCAACAGCATACAAACGTCATTACTATTTGCCTAAGGTTAATAGACTGTACGCACGGGTAAATTTAGGCAGGCCTATGCTGCAAAGCATTTTAAAGCACATTTGAAGAGTGTATTATAAAATATGGAAAAAATACCAGACAGATATGCATAACGTCATTATTTCCTGGTTCATGATAGGGAAAACCATACATTTTAAAGCACATGAAGAGTGTATTATATATAGATATATATCACATAGGGCTTTATATATATATATATATATATATATATATATATATATATATATATATATATATATATTTATTTAGATAGAGTGCTGGGGGGGAGCCAAAAAGAACAGGGGTGGAGAGCACTGGGGTGGGGGCTGGAGAGCACCGGGGGCAGAAAGAACAGGGGTGGGAAGCACGGGGGGCTGGACAGCACTGTGGGGGGTGGGGAGCACTGTGGGGGTGGGGAGTACTGGAGTGGGAGCTGGAGAGCACCGGGGGCAGAAAGAACAGGGGTGGGGAGCATGGGGGGGGGCTGGACAGCACTGTGGGGGGCTGGAGAGCACCGGGGGGCTGAAAGAACAGGGGTGGAGAGCACTGGGGTGGGAGCTGAAGAGCACAAGGGCAGAAAGAACAGGGGTGGGAAGCATGGGGGGCTGGACAGCACTGTGGGGGAGCTGGAGAGCACCGGGGGCAGAAAGAACAGGGGCAGGGAGCATGGGGGGGCTGGACAGCACTGTGGGGGGCTGGAGAGCACCGGGGGCAGAAAGAACAGGGGTGGAGAGCACTGGGGTGGGGGCTGGAGAGCACCGGGGGCAGAAAGAACAGGGGTGGGAAGCACTGGGGTGGGGACTGGAGAGCACCGGGGCAGAAAGAACAGGGGTGGGAAGCACGGGGGGCTGGAGAGCACTGTGGGGGGTGGGGAGCACTGGGGTGGGAGCTGAAGAGCACAAGGGCAGAAAGAACAGGGGTGGGGAGCATGGGGGGCTGGACAGCACTGTGGGGGAGCTGGAGAGCACCGGGGGCAGAAAGAACAGGGGTGGGGAGCATGGGGGGGCTGGGCAGCACTGTGGGGGGGCTGGACAGCACTGTGGGGGGGCTGGACAGCACCGGGGGCAGAAAGAACAGGGGTGGAGAGCACTGGGGTGGGGGCTGGAGAGCACCGGGGGTAGAAAGAACAGGGGTGGGAAGCACGGGGGGCTAGAGAGCACTGTGGGGGGCTGGAGAGTACTGGGGTGGGAGCTGGAGAGCACCAGGGTCAGAAAGAACAGGGGTGGGGAGCACGGAGGGGCTGGACAGCACTGTGGGGGGGCTGGACAGCACCGGGGGCAGAAAGAACAGGGGTGGAGAGCACTGGGGTGGGGGTGGAGAGCACTGGGGGTAGAAAGAACAGGGGTGGGAAGCACGGGGGGCTAGAGAGCACTGTGGGGGGTGGAGAGCACTGGGGTGGGAGCTGGAGAGCACCGGGGTCAGAAAGAACAGGGGTGGGGAGCACGGAGGGGCTGGACAGCACTGTGGGGGGGGGGGCTGGACAGCACCGGGGGCAAAAAGAACAGGGGTGGGGAGCACGGGGGGCTGGGGAGTATGGGGGGATGAACAGCACTGTGGGGGGTGGAGAGCACTGGGGTGGGGTCTGGAGACTGATGGGGAGAGCTAGAGAGCACTGTGGGGGGTGGGGAGCACGGGGGGGGATTGGAGAGCACTGTGGGGGGTAGGAAGCAGGGGGGGCTGGAGAAGGATGGGGAGAGCTGGAGAGAGCGGGAGGCAGAAAGAACAAGGATTGAGAGAACTGTTGGGGGGGGGGGGCTGGAGAGTGTGGTGGAGGAGGAGAGCACTGGGGGGGGAGCACAAGGAGGAGGGGGGCAGTAAAAGAATTTGGATAGGAGGAGAAGCAGTGGGGCTGCATATAGAGGAAATGAGCTTTCTATATTCCTCCATGCAGCCCCTGAATGCTTGACTCTCCTCCTCTCCCTCCTCCAAGCATTCAGCGGCTGCATGGAGGAATATAGAAAGCTAATCTCCTCTATATGCAGCCCCCCTGCTGATCCCCCTATTCAGGCACACATTTAGGGCTGTACTCACAGCCATCTCTCTTCCTGTGATCACGGCGCGGGCCGGGTCTGTGCTCTGCGGCCGCGCACCGCGCTGTAACGCGGTCCCGCCCCCCTAGACCGGCTCGTGTGATAGGTGGAAGTGGAACACACACTGATTCCATCTACTATCACATGAGCCGGTCTAGGGGGGCGGGACCGCGTTACAGCGCGGTGCGCGGCCGCAGAGCACAGACCCGGCCAGCGCCGTGATCAAAGGAGCATGAGAGAGGGGATTCAGGGGAGCACTGCAGCCGCAAACCGGCCCCAGGGCAGGCAGCCTACCGGGCAATCTGGAAATGGCAGGGGGCGGGCCTCCTATATAAGCTGAGGTAACATGTCACTGTGGGGAGTTGTCGGCTGAGTGAAGTGGAGAATGGAATACTAGACAGCAGCAGGAGGGCCTCTGGGAGGGGGGTGCGCCGATCGCAGGAGGAGGCCCAGGGAAAACTGTGAGGGAACTTTGCCTCTACACGGTCATTGGCGATGTCCTTATCATTACACAGTGATTGATAAGGAACTCCTGGAGCAGAGGGGCAGGTGAAGCTGTTGGAACGTATGGTCCGGTCAAGTCCCTAAAGAATAAAATGGTGATTGTTGCAATATTTTATGTCACACTGTATTTTTGCAGCGGCCTTTCAAACAAAACTTTCAAACAAAAAAAATACACTTTAACCACTTGCCTACTGGGCACTTTTACTCCCTTCCTGCCCAGGCCAATTTGCAGCTTTTAGTGCTGTTGCAATTGTCAAAGACAATTGAGCAGTCATACAACACTGTACCCATATGATTTGTTATATATTTTTTCCACACAAATAGAGATTTCTTTTGGTGGTATTTAATCACCACTGGGTTTTTTCATTTTTTTGCTAAACAAACAAAAAAAAAGACCGAAAATTTTGAAAGAAAACAAACATTTTTCATAGTAAAAATAACATTTTGAAAACAGGTAATTTTTCTCCTTTACTGATGTGCGCTGATGAGGCTGTGCTGATGAGGACTGATAGGTTGCACTGATGGGCACTGCTGAGGCGGCATGGAGGGGCACTGATCGGTGGCACTGATGGGCAATGATGAGATGGCACTGGTGGGCACTGATCAGGAGGCACTGATGTGGTTGTACTGATAGGTGGCACTGATAGTCCGGACTGAAGGGCACTGAGAGGTGGCACTGCTGGGCGGCACTGATAGGCACTGATAGGCAGAACTAATGGCCACTGATAGGCACTGGTAGGCAGCACTGATACAGTAGGTGACATTAATGATGATGCACTGATTGGCAGCACTAATGGGCACTGATAGGTGGCGCTGGTGGGCACTGATTAGCAGCACTGATAGGTGGCACTGGTTAGCAGCACTGGTGGGCACTGATTAGTAGCACTGGTGTGCAATGTTAGGACCGATGTCTCTTTAACAGAAGCTGGTTATCGGCTTTCTTATTTTCTCCTCACGTTGTGAGCGCAAAGAAAGAAAAGCAGATAACCGGCTTCTGTTTACACCCTGTGATCAGATGTCATTGGCTGACAGCTAATCACATGGTAAAGGGCTGCTGTGATTGGCCCTTTACCCTGATCTGTGATCAACTGAGTCTGCAGGGGGCAGGGGCAGGAACTGGTTAATGAATTTAAAAAGACAAAACACCCAATTAGCTCAATTTTTGGAGAATGTGAAAAATTATGTTATGCAGTGCAAATAGATACCCAACATGTCATGCTTTAAAATTGCACATGCTTATAGAATGTCGACAAACTATGGTACTGAAAAATCACCATAGGCGACACTTTCACATTTTTTACAGGTCACCTGTTTAGAGTTACAGAGGAGGTTTAGTGCTAAAATTATTGCTCTCATTCTAACAATCACTGTGATACTGCACATGTGTGGTTTGAACAACGTTTGCATATGCGGGCGTGACTTACGTATGCATTCGCTTCTGCGCTTTAATTTTTTTTTCTTATTTATTTTACTTTTATTTTTTTATTTTTACACTGTCCCTTTGTTTTTAATTTTTTTTGATCACTCTTATTCCTTTTACAAGGAATGTAAACATCCCTAATAATAGAAATAAGCATGACAGAACCTTTTTATTGAGAGATGGGGGGTCAAAAAGACCCCTCATCTCTCATTTACCCTTAAAGCGAAAAAAAATAACTACTTTAACAACAAAAAAAAGAAAATCATCCCTTTAACCACTTCCATACTGAGCCTATTCTGGCACTCCTGTCCTACATATAAAAATCATCATTTTTTTGCTAGAAAATTACTCAGAACCCCCAAACATTTATATATGTTTTTTTAGCAGACACCCTAGGGAATAAAATGGCGGTCATTGCAACTTTTTATGTCGCACGGTATTTGCGCAACCATTTTTTCATAATAAATTAAAAAAATAATAAAACAGTAAAATTAAATTTTTTTAATGTGAAAGATGATGTTACGCCAAGTAAATAGATACCCAACATGTCAAACCTTAAAATTGCGCACACTTATGGAATGGCGCCAAACTTCGGTACTTAAAAATCTCCATAGGCGATGCTTCAACATTTTTTACAGGTTACCAGTTTAGAGTTACAGAGAAGGTAACAGAGTGTGGTTTGAGCGGTGTTTACATATGTGGGCGGGACTTATGTGTGCGTTCGCTTCTGTGCGCGAGCACACGGGGCAGGGGCGCTTTCAATTATTTTTTATTGTTGATTTTACTTTATTTTTACACTTTCTCTTAAAAAAAAAAAAGTCACTTTTATTCCTATTACAAGGAACGTAAACATCCCTTGTAATAGGAATGGTGCATGACAGGTCCTCTTTATGGAGAGATTTGGGGTCTATAAGATCCCACATCTCTCCTCCAAGCTGGAAAGCATGTGAGAAAAAAAAAGAGCAATCCCATGCTTTTCAGCCGCGATCGCGGCTATGTTTACAACCACGGCCCGAACACGAAGTCATAACGTTGCACCCGGGCCTCCGACGGTCATAGAGACGACTGGTGACCATCATCCGGCGGTGGCGGATTCTTTCTCCGGGTTCCCGATAGCTGAACTGACGCTCTGATCGTTCTTACAGTGCACAGAATCGCGGCTCTAAAAGAGCTGCAGGCACCATTCAGATATCCCCACTGAAAGTCATGGACGTACTGTGGGCGGGAAGTGGTTTTACTGAGAGGCGGAAGTTTTGTAAGTCGTCGCTCCGGTCCTCCAAGGGCATAGAGCTGAGTGGGGAGTGCACGGCCCCCGCCACTTATAAAACTGATCTGCCTCTGGGACTACTTTTATCTTGCAGAGAATCGCCCACAGTACAAAATGATACCAGGGTTGTGGCAGCTAGCTGCTGCCGTAACAACTGTATTTAACGTCAAACTAATGATGTAAAT
>CM053026.1:627844006-627884589 GCA_028564925.1 Lithobates sylvaticus | reverse complement strand
AAAATAAGTTTCGTTAACAGTACTTAAAAATCTGATACAAAATAGTTGCCTCAATTTTTTTGAGAAGACCCAGCACAATATTTTTTAGTGTACCCACACTCCTATCCTGCTCAAACTGTCATACAATCCTTTTCCTCTATTGCACAAACTGCCTACTGTCATACTCTCCCCACTCCTCTCTTGCATGTACATACCTACTGTACTTCTTTCCAGCACAGTCTATCATACCCTCCACGCTCCTCTTCAAAACATATTGCACCTTGTCATAGCCCTTACTGCTCCCCATTGTACCTGTTGCATTCCTCACCTTTACATGCTGCCTCTGTTACACCCTCCACATAATTTTTTAATACATGCCTAACTTTGCCTGTTCTGGAACAGGCATAGTTCTGCTAGGTACTATAATTACCAAACAGTTGTAAGTAGGGATGGGTGAATGGGTTAAGCCTGACCACAATGCATTGCGGCGCTAAACAGTGCATTGCAAGCCCTGATTGACTGAAGCAGTGGTTTAGTGTCAGTCTAGGGATAGTGTGAGTGTAGTGAGGAGGACCATCATTCAGCTTTGCATAGTGTGCAGCTAGAGTAGGGACAGCTCAGATAGTTTCACTGTAGTGTAATGAGACCGTGTCAGTAATCTTGACATTAGTGTATAATGGAAACAAAGAGAAAAATTGCTGCGCTACACCACTCTAAAAGAAAGCTGCTAGCATTAAACAAAGTCCAAACAAATATTTTATCAAAAGTGCAACGCTGAGAAGGGCACCGCGAAGGTGTGCATGAATAAGTGATATAAACAAGTGCTGTGAACACACATCAATAAACAAAACAAAAATGCATAATAACATAAAAGTCCAATCACTGAATGAAGAATTGTGAAAGAAACAAATTAAGGCTTATGTCCAAATGAGACAACTGTGGTCAATTCCTTAGTGAAAAGTGAAGTGATGCAATCTCAGAAGTGACTGTAGGGCACATTCAATACAGACTAGGCATTTGTCTGATGAAAATTTGTATATATATATTTTTTTTTGTTTCAAATAATTTTATTGAATAGTTAAAGGCAAATACAAGAATATAAAAACAGTACATTAACAGTCTTATATCATAAGCATTGACGTAAACTTCTAGAATCACAGAATATATTAAACCGGCTAGTCTAGGAAATAAGACTAAATATATAAATCTGAGAATATTGTACCTTAAATGGAGGGGAAAAAACCTGAGCTAATGGAGCGAAGACACCAAAAAATAGGAAAACAACATAAGTAGTAATTGGTGTCAGCATTTACGTTAACAAACTTATATGATTATGACCCATGAGAAGCATAGTTTATGATAATTCACGGCCATACCTGCTCCAGCCCTACACCCCAAAGGGAGCTATCTGTGTAAGGGGAGCAGGGATGCCATTACTAAGTAAAATACAGAACAATAAGGATGTAAGAACCAGTCATCGTGTTAGCGTCTGGTGAGTGTCGTTAACTTGTAGGACATTAGCAGACAAACAATTAACAGGATATTGTGTTTTGTAGGGATGTGATCAGGGGTACGTAGGGGAGATTAGGTATACTAGGAAGGGGTGTGTAGTATCTGTGATGATAACAAGGTAGAATCAGGGGAACAAGATCGGTAGTGGCGTGTAGCAGTAGCATGACGGAGTCCGAGGGCCTCCACGTTGAGGGTATTTTCGGAAATTCTGATAAGGAGGGGATGTAGTCAAGTGGAACTGAGAAGGTCTTTATACGATTGAGATTCCTTAAAATGTAACCAACCGGCCCATATAGCTGTATATGAGTTTGGGGTGTCTTTGGCCTGGTGGATAATGTTCTCCATATCGGAGATCTTATCGATACGCTGGAACCAATCACGAAGTGTCGGTACCGTTGCAGTTCGCCATAAAATTGGTATGCATTGTTTCGCAGCGTTAAGTAAATGAGGAATGACAGATTTTTTTGTACACTGAGTGTGGGAGAGATGTGTGGTGAAGGAGGATTTGAGCTGGAGTTAAGGCAATTGTGTAGGATGAAATGAGGGAGATGATTGTTTGGATTTTTTTCCAGTATGGTTGTATCAGCCCACAATCCCACCATATGTGCAGGGGGGAGCCGATTTCCAGACTACAGCGCCAACATTGTGGTGATACGTCAGGTTGATATTTGTGTATCAGGTCTGGGGTTCGATACCATCTAGCGTAGATTTTATATGAGTTCTCTTGTGCAGTGACATTAACAGTGCTTTTGTGAATATAATTGTACATCCTTTCCCATTCGCAACTCGATAAGTCCAGACCGAGTTCCCTTTCCCAATTTCTGACTATATTACTTTGTTTCGGGTCTATATCATCGAAAAGTAGTGCGTATGTAGTGGAGATAAGATGTTGTAAAGGGGTGTCATTGAAACACATAGCTTCAAAAGGGGTAAGAGTCCGAAACCATTGGGAAATGGGACGAGTAGTAGAAAGGAAGTGCCTAATTTGTAAATATTTAAAAAAGGGGACTCGTTGTTCCGGGAATTTTGAAAGCACTTCGGAGAAGGATATGATGGAAGCGTCGTGAAAGAATTGAGAGGCTTTTAATGTGTGTGTTGTTGTGTCCGTTGAACTGCCAGAGTTGGTGATCCCTGGAGGGAAATCAGGATTACCATCAAGGGGGGACATTGGGCCGGGGTAGGGAGCCCATTTCATTGACTTAGCAACCTGTTTAAAAACTAGCATGGTCGCTCCGGTGATAGGATGAATTGTGTAAGACTTCGGCAAGTGAGATGTCGATATCCATGGTAGGGTGGTTAATGGAGTCGGATCAACAGCGTCTTCCAAAGCAATCCAGTCTTTGGAGAGTTTATGAATGTGCCAATCAACAATTCTAGTGAGGTGGCAGGCTGAATAATACTTTTGTACGTCGGGGAGGCTTAACCCTCCTTTTGCTTTTGGAAGCGTCAAAGTATCTAGACTAATCCTGGGTGATTTAGATGCCCATATAAAGTTGCGGCTCATTCTTTTATAGGATGTGAAGAAAGATTTGGTAAGTTTAATTGGAATAGTTTGCATGAGGTAAAGAATGCGGGGAAGGATGTTCATTTTAAGTATTGCTCCTCGACCAAACCATGAAAATTGGCCTGTGTTCCATTTGAGGAGGTCGTTCTGAATGATCCGTAGTATAGGAAGAAAATTGAGATCATAGAGATCTTCCAGGTGTGATGGTAGCTGAATCCCTAAATAGGTAAGGGCCTTGGGATCCCAACAGAAGGGGAAATTTGATTTGCACTGAGTTATCACTTTTGAGGGAAGGGAAATATTTAATGCCTTGGACTTTGAAAAATTGATTTGTAAGTTTGCTAATTTCTTAAAGAGGGAGAAGTCTTTCAGTAAGTTGGGTAGTGTTATGACCGGATCTGAGAGAAAAAGAAGGATGTCATCTGCATAAGCGGCTATTTTGTATTGTTTCTCTAATATTTGTATTCCTTTAATATCAGGATTAGCCCTAATTCTACGCAAAAATGGCTCTAGGGAGAGGACGAAGATAAGTGGGGAGAGTGGACAACCCTGACGAGTGCCATTCGAGATGGAGAAGGCGTCCGACAGGCGGCCGTTAATTCGTATTTTCGCTGTGGGATGTGAATAGAGCGTTAAAATCATTTGTA
The DNA here is from genome assembly GCA_028564925.1 of Lithobates sylvaticus. Lineage (NCBI taxonomy): Eukaryota > Metazoa > Chordata > Amphibia > Anura > Ranidae > Lithobates > Lithobates sylvaticus. Next base: position 627,880,947 of record CM053026.1, on the reverse strand, counting down.
AGAACCGAGGTGGTAATCCCATTGCTCGCAATGTTTCCGTTAAGTAATCCCATGCCACCCTGTCGAACGCCTTCTCCGCGTCGAGTGATAGAAAGAAACCCTTCTGTGTAGATCTGTGGGAGAGCCAATGATGTATGTGTAATGCTTTGATAGTGTTATCCCTGGCCTCTCTTCCAGGGATAAAACCGACCTGATCCAGGGAGATCAGATTTGGGAGAAGAGGAAGGATCCGATTGGCGAGAATTTTGGCATAAAGTTTCAAATCTACGTTCAAAAGTGATATCGGTCTGTAATTGGTGACTAAGGTGTCGTCTTTTCCGGGTTTAGGTATTAAGGTGATGTGTGCCCCTAGAAGGTCTGCAGGTATTTGATTTGGGGTTGCAAATGCGTTGAATGTGTCGGCTAGGTGTGGGATAAGAGTATCTATGAATGTTTTGTAGTATCCTACAGTCAGTCCGTCTGGGCCGGGGGTCTTGCCCACTTTGAGTTGTTTCAGGGAGGACCTAATTTCCTCACATGTTATAGGGCCGTCTAGGGATAATGCGTCTTCCGAAGATATTTGAGGTATGCCGTATTGCGTCAAAAATTCTGTAATCAAATCTTGTCTACAGGAAGTGTTGGCTGGTTGAGGTGATTTAGGTAAATTATATAGATTGGTAAAGTAAGTGACGAATTGGCTAGAGATATCAGCTGGGGATACATGTGATTTACCTGCTGAGTCTATGATTTTATGAATGGTCGTCGATGCTTTTTTACGTTGAAGTGCTCTAGCAAGTAACTTGCCTGATTTGTTACCAAACTCATAGAATAATTTTTTAGTCAACATATATTTCCGCTTAATTCTGCTAGCCAATTCATCCTTTAGTTCCTCTCTAGCCTGGAGAAGTTGCATAAAAGTGCGTTCAGCGAGTGATGCTTTGTGGAGGCGTTCGAGTGCGTGAATTTTAGCTGATAGATCGGCTATGTATTGGCGACGAAGTTTATTTCTGTGTGCCGTGAGAGATATAAGTTCCCCTCTAATCACGCATTTGTGCGCTGTCCATGTTATTGGAGGGGTCACATCAGGGGTGACATTTTCCTGAAAGTATTGGGTTAATCGCGTATTGATTTTTTGTACATGTGCTAAATCCGTCAATAGGGAATTGTCCAAACGCCAAATCGGGCGCGGATTACGTGCCTGAGGAATAGAGAGCGATATGGAGATAGGGTTGTGGTCTGCAAGGAACATAGGGTCGATTGTAGCTTTGGTGAGAAGCGACAAATCTGCCTGGGAGATAAAAAAATGATCTATTCTGGAATATTTGTTATGTGGTGCGGAGAAAAATGTAAAGTCTCTGTCATTAGGGTGTAAAGTGCGCCATGTGTCGTGGAGAGTCAATTCTTGTAGTCTCAGTTTGATGGCTTTCAAAGCTCTGTACGGTAGTGAAGATGAGCCATTCGACGAGTCTTGGGAGGGATTTAGGGGTACATTGAAATCTCCACCTACAATTAAGATACCTGAAGAAAATTCAGTGAGCAGTTGAAGAGTATCACGAAAGAAGGTGACTTGTTGTTTGTTAGGCGCATAGAGGTTGGCTAATGTGATAGGCCTGTTGTGTAGTGAGCCTTTAATAAAGATAAATCTACCCTCCATATCTTTTTTGACATCAGTAACAACCAGTGGGCAGTTTTTAGAGAGTAATATTGACACCCCTTTCGTTTTGGTGGTATCAGAAGTGGCATGAAAGACAGTGGGGAAGTGAATGTTGGTAAGTTTGGGTATGTCATTAGTGCGAAAATGAGTTTCTTGAAGAAATGCAATGTGTGTTCTCTCCTTCCGTAGTGCATATAGTAGTTGTGAACGTTTCTCAGGTATGTTGAGACCACAGACATTAAGCGAGCGAAGATTAACTTGGGGGAAGTTAGTGTCTGCTGGTATGGTACCGTGAATCGGGGAAGAGGGTGGATCCGTCATGCTACTACAGTCCCGTTGTAGTAAGGAAGGCAGGGTTAAAAGTGTCTCGTATGCTGTATTGAGAGGGAGAAAGGGTAGGGTATAATGATAGTATGTCAGTAGCGGGAGGAAGGGCGGGTAGAAAAATGAGTAGGATAATATTGGTAAGGCTCAACCTATAGGATTACAGTTTCAGGTGATGGTGGGTCCGCAACGCTATGGCAGCACTGCGAAGATTATGCAAATGTGCAAGAGGTGCTAAGGAAAATGTGGTTAAAGGGGTAATAGGATATTATTAATATCACTATGATAGTTAAGAATTGTGGGGGGTAAAAAAGAACAGCTGGGGTAGAATAAGAATAACTTAGTCTACTACACAGTAGACTATAGAGATACAGCGACTGATCAGTGGGTAATAGGATCAATAAATATAAGCAATAAGGTTTTTCCACTGCGCTGTTCGGGGGTTGGTTAGAACCAACTAGGAAATGTATGACAAAAAGAAAAGAAAAAAGATCAAGGAAAACCATAAAGGTGCCGCCGCTACCTCTCAAACAGCTTTAAATAAGGCATGTGGAGATAATGACAGCTGGGAATGAGGTAAACAATAACTGAGTCGCCCTTAAGGTGTTTATATGAGGGAGTAGGTAAACGCTCTCTAACTAGGTTCGCGAGAATGTGACAGTTAGGATGCAAACAAAGATTGTCAAGCCATGTGGAGGAGACAGTGATCAAAAGAGTGAGTGGAATACAATGTTAAGATAATACCTGTTCAGATAGTCCGAGATTACCACGTAGCTATGAACTATTGGATCCACTAATTAGGGAAAAGCCCTGAACACCTATAGCAAATATGTTATCTACTCATGGGTTGGTACAGTTACGTTTAACATTGAAATAACAATAAAATAAGGGTGATGTTCACTTTGGTATTGTATATGGTCATATTGGAGACTGTTTATGTGTGCATTGATGTGTGCTAGCTTAGTAGCTGTAAAATTTGTTTTAGGGAGGTTAGCTAGGTGCCAACATTTGTCAAGTAGTGCAGGACCAGTGTAGTCCTCAGGATAAGTGTCTATGTATTTGTGTGAGGCACGAAGTAGTTCAGAGTGGAGATAAGATATATCAACAGATAATAAAACAGATCGAGACTCAGACCTAACCTCTTAAACCGTGTCTAGAGAGCCAATTAAAGGATTATTATTGGTAAGGGAAGTATGTCCCAAGTTAGTGACTGTGGCTAGTATGAAGTAAATAGCTATCGAGTATAGAGGGGTAGTATGCGAAGTTAAACAAACCTGTGTCTTGTTCGTGTGATAGACATGTAGAACACAGTATACTCTGCAAAAAGGGAACTGATTGTATTAACTTATGTACGGTTATACTAGGTGGGTAGTTATTATTGTGTGTCTTAACCAAACGGTACTCTAACAGGTATATGCGTGTGTAGAGGTATTGCATGGTATGCAGATAGGGGATCTATCTTCCTCAACATACACAGCCCAACATGGTCGCCGCCAATATTAGCTTGCCTTGCTGAAGTTTCGCAATATGTCAGTGTAATAAGGCGTATGGAGAGTGCCAGCAAATACATATATATACAAAACTTCAGAAGTTTATCTACTTTACCCAACCTTCTTCGCTTGGAGCGGGTTTCGTAACAAAAACAGTAACAGCATGGGATGTACTGACACTAGCATGCATTGCCTGGTGGTTATGAGACCCAAGTACCCTGTATGCAGACTAATTAAAACCTAGGAAAAACAAAAAGGAAAGAAAAAAGATAAAACTATGCATGAACAGTGATATATATGGACAAAGGACCATATCCCTGCGAGAGTGTCTGTTGGTGAAGGTTTTCCGGCCTAAATAGCTGCACGTTAGTAATCACATGAGGTGAACAGTTCTGGTTTGTTACGGAGCATCTAATCATAGTGTTCATATGTGAAAACCAGGTCTGCATAGGAACTGTCTCCAGAGCCTACGATATGGGCTATCATCGTGGCATTAGTATCAGTTAAACGAAAGCTTCAAGTATGTCCAGTGACCACCGTCTTGCAGCAAAGCGTCTCTAAACACGATTCGGTGGTGGGTTGCAATCGCGGTATATACTGTCAGTACGGAGTCGACGTGTTATCCGAATACACGGCCGTGTAATCGAAATTAAGGGGAAATACTTCAATATGTTCTGCGGTGTCTTCTTCTTTTCCTGAGCGTCTGTGGGAGCAAACGGGGCGAGGGTAAATAGACTTAGTGAGGCCTTAGGGCTTATCATGTATGATGCGGAGGGCATCTGTCAGCTATACGGAATCGGCATTAATACGGGGGATCCGTACAATGGATAGCGGGGATTAGCATTCCCGTGAAGCACTAGTCGGGTGGCGGTCGTTGATCAATGGTACAGTCTTACAATGTGGTCAAAAATAAAAATGGTACTGTACCTTCCGCCTCAAAGATAGTGTGATAGGGAAGGCCTCAGTAGTCTCGTCGGGTCCTCCTGGATCCCGGGGAGTTTGTTGGTGTCGGATCGCCATCTTCAGGTCTTGGGGTGCGGCGTCTGGTACCTGATGGGGATCTCCTCCTGGAGCGCTGGGATTCATGAGTGTCCATAGAGTCGTCCGGTGGCGGGGGTCGTCTCGCTGGATACACACGGAATGCTGCATACCAATTCGGAACTTCCACCAGAGGGATGTTGAGAGTACGGCAGAAGTTACGTAGGTCTTCCGGAGATTTCAGGGAGGCCGTCCGGCCTTGGTATATGGCTGACAGACAGAAGGGAAACCGCCAGCGATATTGAATGCCGTTTGAGCGTAGAGTCTCTAGCAGCGGTTTCAGGTCTCGGCGGTGTTGAAGGGTTATCGGAGACAAGTCCTGAAAAATTTGGATCGGTGCCCCGCGATGTTGTAGGCGAGGGACAGCCCTGGCACGTTTCAGGATATCTTCCTTAATGCTGTAGTCAACTATACAGCATATAATATCCCTCGGGGGATCAGATTCTCTCCCTTTGGGGCGTAGCGCCCTGTGAATCCGCTCAAAAACAATGGGAGTTTCTGGCGGCCTTTGCAGGATAGTGTTAAAGAGCGCCATGACTTCAGACGCGATTCCCTCAGGTTCTACGGTCTCAGGCATACCGCGGACCCGCAAGTTATGGCGGCGTCCCCGGTTCTCGAGGTCTTCAATGTGTCGCTGGGCTTCTCTTAGCTGAAGGGTATGGTCGTCAATCTTTCTGGTGACCTTGTGAAGTACCATATCATGTTGTGAGGTCGTCTTCTCCACTTCCACTACCCTGTCAGAAAGCGCGCGAATATCAACTCGGAGGTCTGCAATAGCGGCCGAAAGGGTGTCTTTAATGTCGGCCGCGATTGTCCTAAGGTCTTGCATGCTGAGTTGTGGCTGCGGGCTGAAATCACGGTCCCGAGGTCCGTCCGACAGGATGGGTTGGAGTGATAGCGTCGGCTCAGTTGTCGGAGCTGTTGAGGTCCGTGGGGTGGTATGGCGGGACGGCGCCATATTGTTCCTCAGGGCCCGGAACATTTCTGGGATATTTTGGCCTCCCGAGCCCGGATTTTCACGGGGGGAACGGGATCTTGACGCTGAAGAGTGGCGGGAAGCTGTTCCCATGATGTAAAGATCTGTTTTCGAGGTTGAACTCCGGTAAAAGTGCGTATAAGAGAGGCAGCAGCCGGAGTGAGTCTTTTAGTCAGCCATCTCCTAGCTCGGCCAGGACGGATGTTCTTGGGGGTCTGTTAGCAATGTGTAATTGCTTCTGTATTGTGGTACACCACAGATGGATATGTGGTTTGCTGTTTGTAGTGGTTACTACTGATGGGTTTTGTTAATTAGTGTATAGCTAGAGTAGGGACAGTTCAGATAGTGTCAGTGTAGTGACGGTTGAACACCATCTATTTTATTGTGTTACTGCCAGTCTAATACCATTTACTTCTGTGTGCATTACTGCCAGTTTAACGCCATTTAGTTCTGTGCGCATTACTGCCAGGTTAACGCCATATTGTTTTCTGCGTTACTGCCAGTTTAATTCCATTTACTTCTGTGTGCATTGCTGCCAGTTTAACGCCATATTGTTTTGCATGCGTTACTGCCAGTTTAACGCCATATAGTTCTGTGTGCGTTACTGCCAGTTCAACGCCATATAGTCTTGTGCGTTACTGCCAGCGTTACTGCCAGTTTAATGCCATATAGTTTTGTGCGTCACTGTACGTTTGGTGCATTATATTGCAGTATATTATAGTGTATCCGTGGAGTGTGTCTGTGTAGTGTGAGCACTCAAATTAAAGAGCACCAAACACCTCTTTACATAAATTAAAGTGCATCTTTGAACAGATTTCAACTTCTTCTTTACATTTGCTTATAAGCACCGCCCCCTCCCTCCCAATAATGTCTGGCAGGACAACAAGGAGAGGCAGATTTTCTCTTGGCACTGTAAGGGGGCCAGCAACCAATGTGTCCACAGGCAAAGGTGGACGTGGTGGTCAGTCCTCAGGCAGGGCATCATTTCCTCTGTTTAGTGAGTTTGCCCATGCTATCCAGCCACAGCATGCAGAGGAGGTGGTGGACTGGCTTACTAAACCTTCCTCATCCTCCTCATCCTCCTTATCTTCTGTCATGCAAGCAGAGAGAAGTGTGCAGTCCCCTGCAGTTGCCAGAGTGCAAAAAACCTGCCTCCTTGTCCACATCTATTCCTACCATAGCCCCAACATCAGCCATTGAGGAGTCAGCTGAGTTATTTGACCAAAGCATCAACCACTTGCTCCTTGATGATGCCCAGCCATTACTGGATTCAGATGTTGGTTCTGAGGTTGAGGATGACAGGAACATGAGCCTAGAGAGGGGGAGAAACACTGGTAGACAAATTGGCATTCATGTTCCCCAAGCCGCAGCATATTGCCAAGTTGTCTCCAGTGGTAATGATGAAGATGGGGGAGATGGAGATGATGATGATGATGATGAGGTCACTGATGCGACTTGGGTGCCAGATAGAGCACTGAAGGTGAGGCGGCACAACCCCAAGGAGGCCAACATCAAGAAAGAGTAGAGAGCTGCCACCCTATTCCATCACATTCTGCAGCTGTTATCTCCCGGCCCACTCCCCAATGCTCAGCTGTCTGGGCCTTTTTCAGCACATCTGTAGCAGATCGCACTGTTGCTATCTGCAAACTGTGTCTCAGGCACATTAAACATGGCAAAAACACCAACCATATGCATATCATGGCAATTTTTTTTTGCCTTCATCAAGAGCACCTCTATAGGGTTAAGGTGGGAAAGCACCCCTGATACCAATAGAGGAATTTTCTGCACCTGTTTGACAGGTGCATATCATTGCAATTTTTTACAGCAAGGCCAAATCTTGCTTTCATCAAAAGTACCTCTATAGGGTTACTGTAAGAAGGCGCCACCAACACCCAACGACCAATTTGTACACACCCGTTACTTCTATCCGAAGTCAAAGTGACACCAGAATGTATCCCAAAAATGTCTAATCTTGTTCCCAGTGCACTACATTGTGGCCTCATCATACACACTGGCTCCCCAGCTGTTGCTGAGCACATTAAAGGAAGCTTGCAGGGAAAATTTCATTATTTTGGCTTTATAAATGCAATTATTGCTGCAGCAGATTCTAGACATGGTACAGATCTGCCACTTTACATGTAGACTAATGCCTCGTACACACGATCGGACTTTCTGGCGGGATTGTCCGCCGGACCTTCCAGCGGGGCTTCGCCGGACTTGAAAGCGAACGGACTTGACCACACACGATCACGCTAGAAGTCCGGCGGTTCACGCGATGACGTACAGCACGTACGATGGGACTAGAACACTAGACTAGAGTCCGTGACATACTTGCTACTGAGCATGCGTCCTTTTTGGTCCGCCGGACCATTATACAGACGGCCATATTGTCCGCCGGACTGCCAAGTTCAGCGGACAATTTGAAAACAAAACTTCAGACTTAGTCCGCCGGACTTTTGGAAAAAAAAGTCAGTTGAAGCCCAACACACGGTCGGACTGTCCGGCGGACTCTAGTTCGGCGGACAATCCCGCCAGAAAGTCCGCTCGTGTGTACGAGGCATAAGAGGACCCCCCAGGCACTATATTGGAATTTTTCATTTTTATGCTTTCACTTCAAAAATCAAAAAAATCGCTGCTCATTTAAAAATTAAGTTTTTCATAAACTTTTTTTTATTGATACATGCCCCCAAGGGCAAGAACCAGACCCCTATAACCATTGTATGCCCAATTACTTGTATATAAGCCTTTAAAATGGGCACTGTTGAGGTTCGGGTCCCATTGACTTTAATGGGGTTCGTTATTCGGGTCAGAATTTTTGCGGTGTTCGAAAGTTCTGGTGCAAACCGAACAGGGGTCTGTTCAGCCCACCCCTAGTTGTAAGAACTACAGACATACCCCACTTTTAAGTACACAATGGTGTTTATTTACTAAAGCTGGAAAGTGCAAAATCAGGCTCACTTCTGCATATAAACCAATGAGCTTCTAACCCCAGCTTTTTCAATTAAGCTTTGGTAATAAAACCTGGAAGCTCATTGGTTTCTATGCAGAAGTGAGCCTGATTTTGCACTTTCCAGCTTTAGTAAATAGACCCCATTGTGTACTTAAAAGTGGGGTATGCCTGTATTTTGTTATGCCTGTAGTGCCTTGCTACTATCTGTTACATTTCGGTATAGTTTATAAGCTGACACAGTTTGGAACTTCTGTTACATCTCTTAGCTCATAGTTTGCAAGGAAGAAATAATTTGAATCTCCACAGCAACATGACAATAAATCATTTAACAGGAACTTTCATCCCTGGCCAGATAGCTAAAAAGTCCCCAGTTTCTGAAGTAATTTGCAATAGTTTAACTATTGCCAATTTTAAACAAATCATTAGAGAATGAATCCAGTACATATGGTAATATGTTTAGCAAAACTGCAAATAATTATGGATGCAACTCATTAAATCTAAATACTATCTTTAACCAAAGATCCTTCCACCTAAATGAGTAGTATTTTGAACTTCTGTCAAGAGACACACATGCAAATTGATTAATTACTGAGGTACCATAATTTAAAAAATCACTAATTTATATGCAGTGTTATTATGGAGTAAATTAACTCAGAGAATTTTAATTGCAAAACACAGATTATAGTCTAAATACAGTACACAACATATTATTAATACAGAATGTTTCACACTCATCTGATGTTTAAAAATTATAGCACAATATTTTGGGTACATTTAATCAGGACTGTAAAAAAATGTTCATTGCAACGTATGTATTCATATATTATCTGAATATCTTGTTAAAATTAAATCAATTAGATGCAATTTTTTTCCATAAATCCTTTTAGTGAGATCACAGCATTAAAAATACAGTACTATACAGGAGTGTAATAAATTAAGTTAACATAACTAAGGTTACACACAGAGCATGTAGCAAACTTTTACAGGAAAAAACAAAAACCAAGGTCCCTTGGTTGGTCACTGTATAAAAACGCAAACCACTCTCAGCATGCTACCAGCCCTAAGGTGACCGAGATATATAATGAGGGGGCCAAAATGGGACTGAACGGAGGTGGGAGGCTACGTAAAGTGCAATGTAGGGGAAAGAAATGCAAACTAAGGGAGAGCAGGAGGGTAGTAGGCACCAAAGTGAAAAGAGAGAAGAACAGGAAAAATAAATATATATAAACCCTGGGAGAAACACAAACATATCAAGAAGGGAGGGAAGGATAATGCCTATCTCCAGTCACTCCCATCCAAAGCGCAGAAAGCGGAGAATCCTAACTGTTCTGTTCCTTCTGAAGGAGAAAGAGACTTGAGGTAAGTCAGAACACATTGACACTGCTATATCTACTCCATACACCTAATTAAAGGTATGTTTTGTATTGCTCTGTAGTTATGAAGTGGGTGCAACAGGCCCATGTGGTAACAAATTTGGTAAGATATGGATAAGAATAAAAAAAAATTGTGATGCCCGGATCCACCGCTCTGTAACTATGTAACTATCTGATTAATAAATGTATAGTAATTATTCATCCTTTCACTATGCAGCATTAGCTACATGGCACAGTCCATGCGACCAAGAAAAACGCATTTGCAAGAAGGTCACAATGGCTGGATGCGGTTAATTTCATAAAATTTTATTGTAGAAAAAACACACCATAATATCAAATAAAGCAAAAATAACGGTCTAAGTAATACCTTCCAAAGTAATTTAAAACGACACGTTGTCATTAAAAAGGAGGGGGGATCGCAGCTGCGCATACATTCATTCAATCAGACACATAACCAGCTCCAAGGATTGGGATTGGTTGAAGTATTGGTTTACAATAAACTGCTCGTACTACCATCCCACTTCCTAGTTAAGCAGTATCTTATAGTTAGCCCACAGGGGATATATAACTGTTGGCTGATTGAGATATGGATGCGTTTGTAGCAGGTAGGTAGTTAATGGGCCATCCTGTGTTCTTATTAAGAATTACAGTCCAAAGTTCATCAAAGGTACTCGGGACTAGGGGTTCTCATTTACCTACACAAGGCAAGTGGCTATACTGCACAGGCTATAGTGTCCAGACAAAAAGGGCTGCGGGGGAAGCCTTCTTGAATGGTATATTATTTAGAAGGTTCATTGATCCATATAGTGGAGGATGGGGAGGGATGATTAAAGCAGGGGGAGTTGAAACTACCAGTCCACAGCTGATCAATAAGCTCAGTGAAAAATAGCAGGTAAAAATACTCTCACCATTTTGCCTACTTCCTCATACCTCCACACATCCCTCTGGTTTGAGCGCCGCTCCATGGGTCACCGGGTTGTCTCCACAGAGGATTCATCCATACATTGGGTCAAGTGTTGTCCCCGCCTCCTACAGACTTCTGGCCGTTCCTTCGTCACTGCCTCTGTATATTGCTCGTGTTTAGGCTACGATCCCTCCGTCGTCATGAACGTGCTGACGTCACTCTGATGCGTTTCGTTAGTCAATGACAGCTAAATTCCTCAGAGCAAGGAGGGGTTAGAGATGCTGGCTTAAATAGCCATATAATTGACTAGGTGTCATCTGCCCACTAAGAAAGAAAGAAAGAAAGAAAGAAAAAAAATTAAGAATATAAGGGAGAAAAAGGAAAAGGGGGAAACAAATTGTGAAGAAGAAGAAAAAGAGGAGAAAAAGAGGAAAGAAGGAGAATTAAATCTCAGTTCAAGAGTAAATAGATAAACCCCACCAGCCGCATATGTTGATTTTTTAGAAAATAATTTTTCCAAAAACGGTTGAAAATTTCATTCATTATTGAGGCCTTGTGGAAATAAAGAATCCAAATAATATATACACATTTTTTTCTTTTGTAAAAGTACTGTGTCAAAGTTACCTCTTCTCATAAGCAAATTCAGCACATAAATACCCTTGACTTTTAATCCCTCCGGGTCTGCCCCATGGGACTCTGCAAAGTGTAAAGACAGAGGGCGATCGTCATCCTTTTTCTTGATGCTTCCGATGTGTTCGCCAATTCTAGCACAAAGTTGTCTTTTTGTTTTCCCAATATAGATCTTGTTGCGTGGACAACTGAGCATATATATTACTCTAGTTGTGGAGCAATTCACAAACTGCTTGGTCTTATATTCTTTTGTTCCGTTAGAATTGGCGAACACATCGGTTTTAGGCACGTATTTGCAGATGCTGCAGTGACCACATGCATGCGTCCCCACTATCAGTTTGAAGTTGCTCAGCCAATTTTTATTATGTGTCCTCTGGTACTAATGTATTGTTCAGATTTTGTGCCCTTCTTGCCGTCATAAGGGGTCTCAAACTACAATGTCTGCAATCATAAGAGTCAAACTCAGGACGTGCCAATGTTTTTCTAGAATACCTCTGACTTGATTCCACTGTGACCCAAATTTGGTAATGATCCTAGGATAAGTTTCTTGATCTTTTCTTGCTTTTCCGTGGTTTAGTAAGAGCTTCTCTCGTTTACATTTTATGGCTTTATTTTTTGCTTTTCTTAGAGGTTTATGGGGGTATCCTCTCTCTCTGAAATGCCTATATATATCGTCAGCCTCTTCTGAGAAATGATGGTCCTCGGAGCAGTTCCTCCTAATCCTCAGGAACTGTTCCGTAGGCTTTGAAACAGCAATAGGGTATTAGCTGCAGTTTCTATGTGGTATGTTCGTAATGTAGTAATCTTATTACCAACTCTTGTGAGTTGTAGGACGAGGAATGGTAGTGTTGTCTCGTGGTATGCGTAGGTAAGTTTGATATTCCTATCGTTAACATTAAGCTGTGACAGAAAATCCGTCAACTGTTCTGCAGTACGGCTCCACACCACCAGGACATCATTAATGTACCTCAGAAGACAGTGACCGAGGTACATTGAGGATTTATACACCACTTTGGAGCTGGTTATGTGTCTGATTGAATGGATGTATGCGCAGCTGCAATCCCCCCCCCCCCTTTTAATGACAACGTTGTCTTTTTAAATTACTTTGGAAGGCATTATTTAGTTTAGTTATTTTTGCTATATTTGATATTATGGTGTGTTTTTTCTACAATAAAATTTTATGAAATTAACCACAGTGTCCTGCCATTGTGACCTTCTTGGAAGGACCTTTTACTTCCTCTTTTTTCATAAGATATGGATAAGTTCTATTTCTTCAATATTAGTCAGTCTTTTAAATCATTCCCTGATCATCGGAACACGTGTGGTACGCTAGCGTACTGGTATGCAAAGTCTGGCGGCATTAACCATGAACCTGGCTAAAGATTTATAATAGGATTTCCTAGATAAGGAAGAGAAATGTAAATTATATTGGGCTGGTGTATAGTCCAGGTGTGGTTACCCATCTTTGTGCAGCATGGACAGGATTTGATACCATTGTGTTTTAATTTTGTAACAGTTTTGTTTTGGATCGCTACATTAAGTGAGCCCCTATGAGTATACTTATTGCATTTTCCACTTCCAAACACTGTATAAAGTATCTTACAAAAGTGAGTACACCCCTCACATTTTTGTAAATATTTTATTATACCTTTTCATGTGACAACACTGAAGAAATTACACTTTGCTACAATGTAAAGTACAATGTAAAGTAGTGAGTGTACAATGTAAAGTAGTGAGTGTATAGCTTGTAAATTTGCTGTCCCTTCAAAATAACCCTTCAAAATAACACACAGCCATTAATGTCTAAACCGCTGTCAACAAAAGTGAGTGGAGCAAATTCTCTTGCAAAGGGCAAATTCTTTTGCAAAGTGAGGAGCTTATTTGCTTTTAGTAGATCAACCTTAAATATTTTACAGGCTTCACTCTAAGAAATGTTGACAGCTTACAAATTTCAGGTTAATCATTTTGTTAATCTCTAACTTATGAGCTGTAAAGTATTTTAATGCTTCGCCTGTGTACAGTTTTGGGCATGCTGCCAGATACTATCTAGCCACAAGGTTATCTTGTGGGTGATACCACACTGGGTCTGCTCAATGCATCCCTTTCCAAACAATATTGTCAAGTCCTATTTTATGTATGATGCATTTCTAAACTAGAGCAAGGAGTTGAATGAGAAAAGTTTCCCTGACATTTTTTTTTTTATCTTTTACAGAGCTATTCTATTTAGTTTCAAAACTGAAGGAAAGCAAAATTAACATAACAAACTGTACTACACGAAATCTTCTTTTTACAGATCACTAACATTTTGTCATGCAGGATGACTCTTTCTTATCACAAATGCATCACATCTACATGAAATTACTAACACATACTTGTTGAGCAAAGACCAGAAAGAGGATACTGGATATAAAATACAAAAAAGTTAAGCAATTTATTGCAAATATAATAATACTGCAAAGCACTGCAGAGGGGCCGTAATACAGTTCTGAAAATTCTGGACGCATCTTCAGCACACTGCTATACACTCTTACTAGCAAACTTTGCACAAAAACAGGGATTTTTTTTAGTTCACATAAATTGCAATATGTTTTTAAGCTGGCCAACTGTGTCAAAGTAATCCCTCTCTGGCCAGTCCTTAACATTTCTAATACATTTCTGGGTGCAATCAAGTGATTGAGGGGAAAAGATCTATTTTTACAAATCTGCTTTTTCTCAAATGTTTTATATATGCTTATTTTTCATTTCAACTATGTACCATTTTTATAAAAAAATAAATAAAGGTGTGTACCAAATTTTAAATATGCTGATCATTATTATTATTTGTGTTCGTTTTAGTGATGGGCAAACAGGGCAAGATTAATTTAGCAAGAGTTTTGGCAAATTCATGAAAAAAATAGTTAAACCTGAACATAGGGCTGAACCCTTGCAAGGGAGTAATGGGAGGGAAGTAAAACCTTCCTCCTTTCAAGGCACTTTGTATTTTAGCTATGTATTTCCAGCATCAAAGAGCAACACCTGAAGACCTGTTGCCATGACCACCTGCAGCCATGAAGATTATATGCTGCTGCAACTCCTGTCACAAATGACAGCTTCCCTGGTGCTGGCAGAATGTAGACAATAACCGGTTCCCGACCGGCGCACGACGATATACGTCGGCAGAATGGCACGGACAGGCAAGAGGGCGTATATATAAGTCCCTCCTTAATGCCGTCCGAGCCATCGGGAGCGGCGCGCTCCCACGCCGTGAGTCCGGTCGCGGGTCCCACGGACTCGATCGCCGCGGGGACACCCGTGATCGTCTCACGGGTAGACTGAACGGGGAGATGCGGAAATACACAGCATCTCCCCGTTCTGCCTAGCAACTAGTGACGCCGATCTCTGCTCCCTGTGATTAGAGAAGAGATCAGCATTCACTAGCTGACAGCCACGCCCCCCCAACAGTAAGAAACACACCCCTAGGCATACTTAACCTCTACACTGCCCCCTTGTGGTTAACCCCTTCACTGCCAGTGTCATTTATACAGGAATCAATGCATTTAAATAGCATTGATTGCTGTATAAATGACAATGGTCCCAAAAATGTGTCAAAAATGTCCGATGCGTCCGCCATAATGTCGCAGTCACAATAAAAATCGCTAATCGCCGCCATTACTAATAAAAAAAAAATTATTAATAAAAATGCTATAAAACTATCCCCTATCTTGTAAACGCTATAACTTCTGCGCAAACCAATCAATAATCGCTTATTGCGATTTTTTTTACCAAAAATATGTAGAAGACAACATATGGGCCTAAACTGAGGAAATAAAATGTTTTTTTATATATTTTTGGGGGATATTTATTATAGCAAAAAATAAAAAAGAATGCAGTTTTTTTCAAAATTGTCGCTCTTTTTTGTTTATAGCGCAAAAAATAAAAACCGCAGGGGCGATCAAATACCACCAAAAGAAAGCTCTATTTGTGGGAAAAAAAGGACGTCAATTTTGTTTGGGAGCTAGGTTGCACGACCGTGCAATTGTCAGTTAAAGCGACGCAGTGCCTAATCGCAAAAAGGGGCCTGGTCCTTTGGCTGCAAATTGGTCCGGTCTGAAAGTGGATAATGTCAGGGAACCTGGGAGATATCATATGTAGCCCTCTTGTCCTAAACAGAAGCTACTATGTAAATGTTGTTTTGGGCTGGGCTGTAGTTAGCTCAGGCTAATTGTTTCCCTAAGCTTAAGTTGGCTTGTGATTTCTTTTCAAAATAGTTTTTATTGGTATATCTTAAACATACAATACATTTGACACATGGCTTGTGGTATGCAAATGAAAGTTCAAAGTTTACAATTGTATATGTCATTGAAAGAAACATATAGGGAAAACGTCTCATGAGTGAGACCTATGTAATATAACGAACATAGATTAACATTGTAGGCTTAACACAGTGAAGTCGAACCGTGGAACTTGGAGATAGCTATACCTAACACATAGCGTTAACTTGTGGGAAGAGAGATCCTAGCTTATGTGATTCAAGTGGCTCGGTGGTCTCATCCCACGGGTACCCCCTGAAGGGATCACTACTGTACCCGTGTGACAACACCCCCAGGCCAACCGTATGAGTTAATATCTTACACTTAAGTAACCAAAGATTAAGAAGAGAGTGCTTTGACTAATTCTGGTGAGTCAATCCAGTCAAACCATTGTTGCCATTTTTGGCGTGTTATCATCTTATTTTTCTGACGTATTGCTAGAGTCGTCTCGTACATACAATGTTCATGAGTGGTTCGGACAACCTCGGATATGGTAGGTGCGTTTGGGTCTTTCCATTTCCTAGTGATTGTGAGTCTGGCTGCTAAAAGGATGTGAACTATGAGATTCTTGGAGGGGTTGGAAAAACGGTCGATAGTCAGGGAGAGTAGTGCTAGGGCTGGATCTACCTCAATTGTGAGTTTGGTGACTGCAGATAAAAGCTGGAATACTGATTTCCAGAAGGAAGTTAGCTTGGGGCATGCCCAGAAGGTATGGAATATGTTGCCTAAGTGGCCACATTGTCTCCAGCAGGAGTTATCTGTTGTTGAGTGAAATTTAGACAATTTGTCAGGGGTCAAGTACCACCGGTAGGTTAGTTTGTAGGCCTGTTCCCAGAGGGTGGAGCAGCAGGTAGCCTTGTAGGTGGACTGAGTCGCTTTATCCCATTGGTCTAGGGAGAAGGAATGGGATAGGTCCTTTTCCCATCTGGTAAATGCAGGCGAGGAGGACAGCGTGGTTTTAGCTTGTAGTAGATTATAGAACAACGATATGCCTTTCAAATGTGTAGTGGGTGAGTTGAGGTAGATCCAGGCCTTTTGAGGTAGGGTGCAGGTCTGTCTTTGAAGGGACTGTAGGCAATGGAGAGTACGAATGTATAAGAAGATGTCTGCGTTTGGCAGCCTGTACTCTTTCTGCAAATCTGGAAAGGGTTTGGGAATGTCGTCGTGGTAAAGGTCAGATATGTGGAGTATTCCTCTTTCTCTCCAGGATGAGAATGATGTTGAGTACATCAATCGCTGTAGGGCTTCTATGGGAATAGGGATTGTTGAGTGTGTCCCTTGGGACGTGGGGATCTGTAAGAGGCGGGACCATGCTTTGGTGGTAGCGAGCATAGTGGGCGGTAGGGATGATTTTGTTTTAGTTCCTAGCGAATTGGCTAGTAGCCAAGATGATAGGCTTATGTCTTGATGTATAGAAGCTTCAGTGTTCCCCCATATTGTACGGTGGGGAGAGCGTGTGAACCATTCTTTCGTTTGTGTAAGTACGCATGCTGTGTGATAGTCTTGAAAATTAACTAGTCCTAGACCCCCTGCCTTGCGATGCTTGGTTAGTTGGGCTTGGGTACATCTGGGTTTCTTTCCTTGCCATATGAATTTTGAAAGGATTGATTGCAATGAGTTGAAGTATGAGATAGGTATAGGGATAGGGAGGGTGCGGAAGATGTATAGGATTTGAGGAAGATGTAGCATTTTGAACGCTGCTAGTCGGCCCAACCATGAAAATTCAAAGGTCGCCAGCTTGGAGAGGTCGGATTGGAGCTTGGATCGGGTTGGTATGTAATTAGAGGTAAATAATTGTTTGGTTGATGGAGTCAATTGTATCCCCAGATAGGTTATGCTGTTGGCCGACCATAAATATGGAAATGTTGCTGAGAGTCGATCTTTGGTAGCCTCATCTACCCCTAAATTGAGGATATGGGATTTGGTTTCATTGACCTTATAGAAAGATACTTCACTGAATCGGGCTAGAGTATTCTGTATCTCAGGGAGGGATCGTTCAGGGTCAGTTATCATTAAGATGACGTCGTCTGCAAATAGGCTTATTTTATGTTCGGACTTAGGCAGTTGTATGCCAGAGATGCGAACATTGGATCTTATGCTTTCAGCTAGTGGTTCCATCACTAGGTTGAATATAATGGGAGATAGGGGGCAGCCTTGTCTTGTACCATTCGATATCTGGAAGGGTGAGGAGAGGGTGTCGGCAGCAAGTACTTGGGCAGATGGATTGGAGTACAGGGCCATTATTGCTTTATGGATATTGCCTATTATACCAAATTTATTCAGAACGGCCGAGATGTATCCCCAATGCACTCTATCAAATGCCTTTTCGGCGTCTAGGGATAGTAGTAGGGCAGGGATCTTGTTGGTTTCTACGTGGTGTATAACGTTTATCATACGACGGGTGGCGTCAGATGCCTGGCGCCCCTTGGTAAACCCGGATTGGTCTGGATATATGAGGGAGGGTAGAATATTTTCTAATCTATTGGCGATAATTTTGGCATATATCTTTACATCAAGATTCAATAGGGAGATGGGGCGGAAATTTTTCGGGGAGGTGGGTTCTTTCCCAGGTTTGGGGAGTGTCACTATTCTGGCAGAGAGCATTTCTGAAGGGAATGATGCTGCTGTGGCAGAAGAGTTGAAAGTTTGGACTAATGTAGGTGCAAGGATGTGTTTCAAGCCGTCGGGGCCTGGAGATTTATGACTTGGGAGTTTGTCGATCGCGGCGATGACTTCTGTGGTGCTGAAGGGTGTGTTTAATTCGGCAAATTGTTGTTGGGTGATGGATGGGAGATTGACGCTGTCTAAGAATGTTTGGATTGCGTTTGGTGTGGGTTGGGGAGTCGTTTGGTCTGAATTAAGGTTATAAAGATCTTCGTAATATTTGCTGAACCCGTTTGCTATTAGATGGGGTTTCAGTAGTTTCTCATTAGTGTGTGGGTGGTGGAGGAATGGTATCTTAGTTTTGTTTCTATAGCCTTTTATTCTCAGGGACATTGCTTTACCTGCTTTGTTACTAGTGGTATATGATGTGGCTTTGAGAATGTGGTACGATTTTTCATGTTTGGCAAGTAGGAGGGATCTTAACTCATGTCTTAGTGTGAAAATTTTTGCTTGTAGTTGTGGGGAGGGATTAAGTTTATTCATGTCTTCGGTCTTAGCTATGTCCGATGTGAGTTTGTCTAGTTGTTGAGAAGTCTGTCTTTTAGCTCTAGCACCTATTTGTAAGAAAACACCTCTAATGACTGCTTTGTGAGCATTCCACACCACCAGCGGGTCAGACACAGATGTCTGATTGTTTGTAAAGTATTCTTCAAGGTTTTGTTGGATTAAGGTAGAGTGTTGGGGGGAGTTTAGTAAATAGTTGTTTACTCTCCAGATGTAGGAGTTAGAGTGGGGCGAGTTGTCATCTATGGTAATGCTTACTGGGGCATGGTCTGACCAGGTGGTGGTGTGGATCGCAGAGGACGAGACTCTCTGTAAAAGCCATTTTTCTGTAAGGAACAAGTCAATCCTTGAGTAGGTGTTGTGACGCGGCGACAGAAACGTATAGTCTCTCTCATCCGCGTGACAACACCTCCACACATCAAATAAATCATTTGAAAATATCAAAGCGTCTAATGGAGAAGCTGCACGTTTAGAAACTGTTGTTGAGTCTATTGAGACATTGGGAACTAAGTTGAAGTCGCCACACAATAGTAGGTGGCCCGTTTGAAATTTTCGGGCTGCCCGGAGTGTCCTCCTTAGGAAAGTCATTTGGCCTTGGTTGGGAGCGTAGATAGAAACAATGGTGTATGGGATATTGTTAATCGTGCAGTTCAGGAAGATGTAGCGCCCTTCAGGGTCAGATACACACTGTTGGAGGGAAAAGAGGACGGTGTCCTTGACAGCTACTATTACTCCCCGTTGTTTCCTAGTGTAGGATGCGGAGAATATATGGGGGAATTTCCTGTGTTGAAAATGCGGGGTCGAGTTGATATCAAAGTGGGTCTCCTGTACACAGAGTATGTCGCAGTTGAGGGATATGGCTGATTTCCATAAGGATGAGCGCTTAGCAGGGTGGTTGAGCCCTTTAGCATTGAGGGACAAGACGGTGATTCCCATGGTTGGCGAGATGTGTGTGTAGAATAAGTACAGTACTCACAGTTAAAGGCGTTCAGAGGTGGTGGAGAGCGACGTTAGATGCAGGTCAGTGGTGTCGTAGTATCTCCAGCATTCGCTGTTGACCGTGTTGATTGCGACTTTTAGGGAGGGACTCTGCAGTCTTCAGGTGATGTTGGATGAGAAGGTTATCTGGTAAATACAATGAGGAGCTAGGAAAAAAGCAGGAGGTTAGCTATCTCAAAATAGAGTTAAACAGAGGTGGTCTAATGAAGCAGAGTTATTCGTGTTGGGGTGCTGTTGTAGAGGTTGTTTGGTAGTCGTCGGATAGTGATAATGATTCCCAAGAGTAATATTAAACGATAAAAAAAAAAAAGGGAAAAAGAAAAAAAAACAACAAGAAAGCACAAGAGATGGATGCTCACTAAGATCCAGTACACGGAGCTTGAGTGGAGAAAAAGAAAAAACAAAATAGCCAGTAGTCGGGCTCAAGGGAGCAACTGGCAAGTGGTGGGGTAAGTTCTGTAAGCCGGTGACAAAGTGCAGATCCGGACCAGACTATGGAAGTCGCATGGTGCAGATGATGAGTGGGCTAGTTAGCGCTGAATGTATGCAGTTTTCTCTCGGTGGCCGCCGAAGGAGAAAGGGTTTGGTTTCCTTTGTGGGTCATGATGTGCAGGAGGCGGCTCTGGTAGGATCCCCCATGCATGGAGAAGTTTCAGACCACCCTCCATTGTGGATATGGAGTGTGGAATGCCATTGTGGGTGGCTAGGATGGTGGCCGGGTGGCGCCACTTATATGCGATTTTATGGTTGGACAGGGCCTTGGTGATGGTCTTTAGTTGCCTGCGGAGTTGTAAGGTGTATTGAGACAGGTCAGCATAAAGTTGGATTTTGGTGTACGGTTCCGGTAGCGGAGCTAATTCCCTGGCTTTCATCAAGATCTGTTCTTTAGCCTGGTAGAAGTGAATTCTGAGCAGGACGTCTCTAGGGACATCTGCTTCCAAATGGCGGGGTTTGGGGAGTCTGTGGATGCGATCGATTGTAAGTTCGATCGGGGACAGATCGGGTAGCATGCTGGAGAACATAGTGCTGGCATAGTTGTGGAGGTCTTTGGGTACTACTGATTCTGGGATGCCACGGATTTTAATATTATTGCGTCTGGAGCGATCCTCGAGGTCTGCGATTTTCGCTTTAATCCAGAGTGTGTCATCTTTCTGCTCTGTGTAAGCGTCTACCAGATCATTGACCGTGTCTGTGCATTCTTCCATTTTATTTTCAATACACTGTACCCTGTTGTCCATATGCTTCATTTCTAATGAGAACCTGCTGATTAATGCTGACAGGTTGGTCATGAGAGAGGATTGCAGGGACACTAACATGTCCTTCATCGTGGTGTCTAGCACTGGTTGTCCTGATGTGGGGAATTGTGCTATGGAGGACTGGAGGGCTGATATTGCACTATCATTATGGAGGCCTGTACTCACTGTTTCTGAGGATGAGGCCTGGTCAGTCACATCCATCCGCATCTTCGACTTGGCAGGGCTCTGTGAGGTTGAGGATTCAAAGAAGAACGAGCCTGGGGGTATAGGAGGTGGGGATCCATCCCTATGTTCGTTGTTGTGATGCCTCTGTGAAGCGGTGCTTGTCTGGGAGAGCCGCGCTGCGTCTCCGGCGGCGCCATCTTGGGCCTTCCCCTGTGTGCGGCGCGGCTGGAACGAAAACGATTCCAGCCGCTTCGGTCCCTTGTCCTGGATCCGTTTCCTCGACATGTCGATCGGTCGGGTGCGGAGGGGTGAGGGAGGCTGATTTTGTGTCGATGGGTGGTCGAGATATGCCCGGGAGTCGCGGTAGTCTGGTCCGGTTTTGCGGAGCTCACAGCTCAGGCGTCCATTTCCTCTCACGCGCAAGCCACGCCCCTGGCTTGTGATTTCTCACTGTTGCCAATAGATGTCACTGGTAAAATGTGGTCATAGTATAAGATTTCACAAACAAATCTAAGTTATGCATATTTTTGTTTTCTTCAGCCAATTCAGTAGAAGGTTATGCCACTAGTGCATGCTGGTGGATAATAAAAAATATTTGGGACAGGTGGTGTGCTTGCTCTCTTTCCCTGGGCTGAG
This sequence comes from Lithobates sylvaticus, assembly GCA_028564925.1. Taxonomy (NCBI): domain Eukaryota; kingdom Metazoa; phylum Chordata; class Amphibia; order Anura; family Ranidae; genus Lithobates; species Lithobates sylvaticus. Next base: position 627,859,116 of record CM053026.1, on the reverse strand, counting down.
GCCTTGGAAAGTGCTACTGGATGAAGTTTGCGGAAGTCATCCTGAAGATGTCCTGTCTGGTCTGGATGAAGCTGTGGCAAGGAGGAGCCCCAGGGTAGGCCCCTTGCTGGAGAGGGCCAGGAAGAAGGCTGATCTCTCAGAAGGGCCTGGTGACTCATTTGGAGGATGCACTGAAACTTGGGAACATGCTTACAGTGTTTCCTGGTCTACTTAAAGGTTCCGACACTGTGAAGCTGGACATTGATTTCGATCTGGAGAGTCTGTAAGTGATATGCTATGATATCGGGGACCCCTAAGCCTCACCTCCTTATCCGTTCTGCAATATAACTTTAAAAAGTAAAAGTGACTGGTGCCCAATATTCATTCTCTCTATGTACCCCCATTTTAGCCATGGACTCAGCTCTGGGAGACTTAGCCTCCATAAGGCCCAGCTTGACAAGAATCTCATGGCCTTTAGACTGGTTTTGGTATAGGTAGAGCTATTGTATGGGATAACCAAATTAAATGGAAAATCACATCTATATCAGATCTTCGCATCAGCAAGCACAGTAGTGATTTCTTAAAGCCTGTGGCATCTGTCTGTTGCTGGAGAGATACTCAGGAAATATTTGCACTTTAATGCCATCCAATATTCTACATTATTTCTTACGGCCCTGAAAATTTCATCCTTAATCAGGAAATCTTTTAAACATTATATGATGTTCCTGGGAGGTTTGTCAGGTGAAGGCTTGTGCTGAAGGGCCCTTTGGATGCAATCATATGTAAACCCCCTGGGGTCTTGCTCAGGCAAGAGTGATTTAACCTCCCTGGCAGTAATCCTGAGTGAGGCTTGGGGTGAATTTTCATTACCAAAATTGGTAACCCCAAGCCACACTCGGGATTGCATCGCAGGATCCAGGCAAATTTACTTACTGTGTCCCCAGGATCCTGCAATGTCAACCTGCTGTGTGTGCAAGCTGTGTACTCCGCTCAATCTATCACATTCCCTGCGTGCGTCGTGACACATGGGGACGGAGCCCGGCGCCAAATTCAAAAAGTGAAAAACACATAATACATACAGTACACTGTAATCTTACAGATTACATTACTGTGTCAAATTATTTCACATCCCTTTTGTCCCTAAAGGTTTGTCCAGTGCCCTGCATGCACTTTTATATTATATATACTGTTCTGTCTGCCTGGAAACTTGAGATTGCCCATAGCAAACAAAAAGTGTCCCTTTACGTCAAAATCGGTTTTAGACCAGCTGGAAAACAGTGATAATAAATTAGAATCACCTGCAGAATTGAGCGATAGTAATTTGTGGGGAAATTGAATGTGAAAATGACAGCTATAATTCTGCAACTGAGCAAATTTCTGTGTTTTTGATTTGATTACATTATTGAATACATTTTATTATTATTATATTATTATTTGGTATAATTATTTAAAGTTATTTATTGTATTATAATTTATGATTTTGTGTTTCAAACTTTATCATACCTGGATGTGTACTAGTCTCTTGTTTGGACAGATTTAAGTGTGTTATTCCTAAGAATTACAGGCCTACAATATAAAACGCCAAATTTCCAATGCAAAACAATGTACCGTTTTGAGCATCAAAAATCTGACATAATCATACCGCCAGGGAGGTTAAACAGACTTAGCACAATTGGAAGTGAATCTGTAATGGTTTCTGGAAAAAACACAAATTCTAAGGTGGTTATATCTGTTGCAATTACATTCCTCTACTTGTAACTGTAAATATGTAAAGGCAGAAGCCAAACTTGTGATTTCTATTGAACTTGCTATAAGCCAGTTTGAGTTCACCATGTTTTGTTTTGTTCATATAATTTCCTACAGTGGCCAGCTCATGAGACAATGTATGGGTGGTTTTCTGTAACTCAGATTAAAACTTGTCTGTCAACGTATCATATATTGTCCCAAGGCTAGATTCTTCCTTAGTAAGATGAGAGTAGATGAGGAGTACTCACTGTCCTGGAGATTAGCAGGTTGAAGAGACTGGAGCTATGATGCTGCAGATAGGGAGGCCATGCCATCTTGAGGCATGCTGTACTTTTCTTGAGCCTGCGGGAGGTATATATTGAGGGATTTCTGAGCGCTGATTCTCTTTTAGTTAGGCTGCAGTAGTTCCAATTCCATGCCTACAATACAGACACACCACAGTTTACAGCTAATCCACAGCTAATCCTTATTTTCTTATCCTCCAAAAAGCCCAAGGGGGGTGACCACATATATTAGGGTTGTTTAAAGCCTTTACATGAGTTCTTAAGCCTTCCAATAACATGGACATTGCTGGAGGAGGGTTCTATATGAGGCAATACATGGCTTCCTGTTGTGGTGCAGCTGAAAAATTGGTAGGACATATTCTAAATGTACTTTATTGTATTGGAAAGAACCCACTTATATGATATAATGATAAATGATATCCTCTATTACCTTTCAATGCTGTTGATTTAACTGTTTCCAATGTTCCCAGAGTTTACCCTTTGAGCTGTTCATTTTTTGGAGGGTATGGATAATCATATATATGAACTAGATTCCTTCTAAAATCCTATCCTAAGGCTATAGCCTTTAGTTAACTCAAAACCTACAATAGCTCTTGCAATGCATCTTTGTTAAGCCCCACCTCCTGTACATATACGTTGGGCATTTTGAAGAGGGATATCTCGGTAACGGCAGCAGCTGCTGCCACAACCGAGATATCCATCTTTACAGGAGGCGGTTCTGTTTACAATAATGGTGGTCTCTGTGGCGGGTTCACCGCAAGATAGCCATTATCGGTGGCGGGAGAGGTGCCACCCCCCCTCCGGCCGCTCTCCCACGCCTTCCGCCGCTTACCGGAGCCGTTGGTAGCGGCGGAGGCAATCGGGTCCTGCAGTATGCTGGGTATGGAGACGAGTGAGGCTAAGATGGCCCCCACTCGTCTCTATACCATAGGAGTGCGGAAGCAACGTCAAAACGTCACTTCCTCTTAAAGGAACATTTTTTTCAATGTAATTTTTTCAAATGAGATTTTTTTTTATTTTTTTTTTTATTGCATTTAAGTCCAAATATGAGATCTGAGGACTTTTTTTACCCCAGATCTCATATTTAAGAGGATGTTTAATGCTTTTTTCTATTACAAGGGGTGTTTACATTCCTTGTAATAGGAATAAAAGTGATCCATTTTTTTTAAAACAGTGTAAAAATAAATAAAATCAAGTAAAATAAGTAAGACATTTTTTTTTTTAACACACCCCGTCTCGACGAGCTCACGCACAGAAGCGAATGCATACATGAGTAGCATCCGCATATTAAAACGGTAGTCAAATCACACATGTGAGGTATTGCCGCGATCGGTAGAGCGAGAACAATAATTATAGCCATAGACCTCCTCTGTAACTCAAAACATGCAACCTGTAGAATTTTTTAAGGGTAAAAGTTTGACGCCATTCCACGAGCGGGCGCAATTTTGTAGCACGACATGTTGGTATCAATTTACTCAGCGTAACATTATTTTTCACAATATAAAAAAAAATTGGGCTAATTTTACTGTTGTCTTATTTTTTTATTCAAAAAAGTAATTTTTTTTCCAAAAAAAGTGCGCTTGTAAGACCACTGCCAGGCCTGGATTTACATCCTTTGCCGCCCCAAGGCCAGGTTCCTTCAATGCCGCTCCCCCCCCACACACACACACACACACCATTCTCGTCCTTTATCGATGACTGCTACAATAGATCACATTTGCGCAATTGTCAGTTAAATCGACGGAGCACCATATCGCCCAAAAAATTATTGAAGTGCAATATTTCTATTGTTATATAAAATAAAATAGTTAAACTCACCATAAGCAGAATCAGTCGGAGTCTGAGCATGTCACTTGCCAACGTCACCTGCCTTCAGATGCGGATTGTCACTTGCCACGTGTTGCAGATTGTCACTTGCCACGTAACTTGTCAGCAGATGCAGGGTGTCACTTGCCACGTCACTTGTCAGCGGATGCAGGGTGTCACTTGCCACGTCACTTGTCAGCGGATGCAGGGTGTTACTTGCCACGTCACTTGTCAGCGGATGCAGGGTGTCACTTGCCACGGCACTTGTCAGCGGATGCAGGGGGTCACTTGCCATGTCACTTGTCAGCGAATGCAGGGTGTCACTTGCCACATCACTTGCCACGTCACTTGTCAGCGGATGCAGGGTGCCACTTGCCACGTCACTTGTCAGCAGATGCAGGGTGTCACTTGCCACGTCACTGGTCAGCAGATGCAGGGTGTCACTTGCCACGTCACTTGTCACCGGATGCAGGGTGTCACTTGCCACGTCACTTGTCAGCAGATGCAGGGTGTCACTTGCCACGTCACTTGTCAGCGGATGCAGGGTGTCACTTGCCATGTCACTTGTCAGCGGATGCAGGGTGTCACTTGCAACGTCGCCTGCCACCGGGTCAAAGGGGGCCCCGTCAGGTAGGATGTACGGGGCCCCATGATTTCTAACAGCAGCCCTGATGCCCACTGTCTGTGGGCTGTTGTGTCTGGACCAAGAAGGGACTCTGTGGACAGGGGACATTCAGGGGCACATTCAGGGGGGGGCGGCAAACTCCCGCCCGCTAGCAAGCCTGTTTCGCCGGGACCGCTGCTTTTTTCACAGGGACCGATCAGGCTTGTGTACTTCCACTTCCTGGTAGCAGTGGAACGCACGATAAGGAGGACGTGATGTCATCAGCCGGAAATGATGCAAGACATGGGTGGCAACGCGACCATCATTTCTGGCTGATTACATCACGTCTGCCCTATGGTGCGTTCCAGTCACCAGGAAGTGGGAATACACAAGCCCAATCGGTCCCCGTGAAATAAGCAGCGGTGCAGACAAAATGGGCTGGCTAGCGGGTGGGGGTTTCCAGCGAAAGCAGAGAAGTCGCTGCAGAAGCGGCGCCACCCCTGCACCACTGCCGCCCCGAGGCCTGGCCTTGGTGGCCTTGTGGGGAATCCGGCCCTGACCACTGCGTGAATACGGTGTGAAAAAAAGTATTGCAAAGACCGCCATTTTATTCTCTAGGGTGTTAAAAAAAATATATATAATGTTTGGGGGTTCTAAGTAATTTTCTAGCAAAAAAAAACTGTTTTAAACACTGTCTGAAAAACAGGCTTGGTCCTTAAGTGGTTAAAGTTCCTAAAGATTCCAAGACACATTTCCTGAAGTTTATATTCTTTCCTTTGGGCTGGACTGTAACATTAGCCTATGTAAAGGCATCCATGCTATGGAACAACCTTTCTTTTACATTACCATATCTTGTTGACGTTTTTAGTAATAGTATTATAGTAGATTTCAAAACCTGTGTTTGATGTGCTTTTAATGACCTCTCAAACATCAGTGTTCTTCTCAGCTAGCTTCAATCAAGACGTAGGGTGGCGATCAAGAAAACATACTGCTTACACACTTTTGTAAAACTAATAAGCAAAGAAACCTTGCTATATTCATAATAATTACTAAAAACTTAACATTTTATATATTCTTTTAAGAGGCTCAGTTGTCTAAAGCTTTTTATATAATCAAAGGTACTCAGATCTGCTACCTTCAGAGAAATCAGCTTCAGATTGTTTTGATTCTTGAAATTTCTCAAAGAAGCTTTTATTAATTTTAGGGCATAAAAGCCGCTTTCACATGAAGCTATACACACAGGTGTGACCAGTCGATTTAGAACAGACTCTAAGCTGAGATATTGCTTCTAATTTTAGCAGCATGTGTTTTGGATCTACATTTTTGTATGAAAATTATTTAAGCATGTTTATGCAACTGCCAATATTTAATTTAATTAATCCTAATTAAGGATGAGCCAAACCCCCGGTTAGGTTCGGACCAGAACATCCGAACAGTCAAAAAATTCGGAAGAACACACGAACACCGTTAAAGTCTATAGGACACGAACATGAAAAATCAAAAGTGCTAATTTTAAAGGCTTATATGCAAGTTATTGTCATAAAAAGTGTTTGGGGACCCGGGTCCTGCCCCAGGGGACATGTATCAATGCAAAAAAGGGAAGCTTTTCATGTTAGTGTCCCATAGACTTTAACGGTGTTCTGCAGCTTTTAAATTTGCCCTGTACACTGCATTTTGTTTTGCTCAGGCCAAACCATTCACCCATACCTAATTTTAATATCCTAATGGAGGGGGAGGGGGTTAATGAGAAGGAACTTGATACTAAATTCGGGCCATTTTCAAGGCTAATAAGCAACTCATTGCACCAAGTCTATAAAGTGATTGTAAAGTCTCGTTTTTTTTTTTAAAATAACAAACATGTCATATTTACCTGCTCTGTGCAGTGGTTTTGCACAGGGCAGCCCCAATCCTCCTCTTCTCTGGGCCCTCTTCGCTGCTCCTGGCCCCTCCCTCCTGCCGAGTGCCCCCACAGCAAGCAGCTTGCTATGGTGGCACCCAAGCCGAGCTACAGCTCTGTGTCTCCATTCTGATCTGTTTAACCAAGCTACCTCAGAGCTGTGTTATTTTTTTTTAACTTGTTTAATTATATCAGCACAGTCTAAGTGCAAATTATTGTACTACTGTCCACTTTTCCAAAACATTTACCTCTACCCATATAACTATAAAGCTATGCAATTTATTGTGGTGGGCTCTTGACATGTAATGTCCTTTTCAGCCAACTTAGAGTATATTAATATTATTTCTAAATTCCCTGTTGTGTATAAATTATTACATTTCAACTCTATACTATCTTAGCCATGCCAACTTTCAGCAAGCCACTCCCACCTTTCCCTGTTATGTTGTGCAGGTAAATGTTAATTTTTCTTATCTAAGAGAATAGGAACTGGACTACCAAGACCTGCTTGCTAGGGGTCACAATACATGTACAACATCAAAGAGGATAGAACCCCATAAAATAGCAGCACTAGTGAGATACAAAGATCAACATTTTACTGCCACATAAAGAAAACCACATAGGCTTTATTGGTTAGGGTTTTTGTACCCACAATAGAGTCAGCATTTTATAGAGGAGTGACAGTATATTAGGGTCACATGATGAAAAAGATATTCCACCATGGCGAAGACTTTGGTATTTTATAACATGCACTATTATTATATAGTAACATCGAAAAGCAATCCTGAGCTATGTACAAGTAGTGTCCATATAGGAGTGTATACAGGGCTCTGGCTCTGTAATATCCCTAGGGGACAATTCATCCGTCTCTGCAGGAATTGCACTGAGGAAAATGAATTTTTAACCCAGTCTAAAATGTTATCTGAACGTTTTAAACAAAAGGGTTATACTCAGTTAGAAACACCGACAGGAGTCTTATTGTGGCTGATAAGATTAGGATTCCAGATAATAAGGACAGCACACAAGGATTTAAAACAATCATGGACTATAGCATTCAACATAAAAAATTTGAAAGAATTGTTGCTAAACATTGGCCCATTCTTAAATATGATCGGGTTCTTGGACCTTCCCTTCCGGATCGTCCAGAGTTCATTTACCGCAAGGCCCCCTCCTTGAGAGACAGTTTGGCACCAGGTGTTATAGATCCTCCAAAAACAAGTGAGAATAAGCTTTTTAACTTTTTATCAGGTTTTTATGCATGCGGCAGATGTGCGACTTGCAAGCATGCTAAAAACAACATTAAAAAACGCAAAGATTTTATTTCCAACACTACAGAGCAACAATACAGTATTAAAGATCTGATTACATGTACAACAATAGGAATTGTGTACATGCTGGAATGCAATTGCGGCCTACAATATGTGGGTCGCATTTCGCGAGCTTTACATGTACGTGTTGGGGAACACATAAGAAATATCAAGCGAGGTATAAAAACGCATAGTGTGTCCAGACATTTTAGAAACTGCCAGGGACCCAAAATGTCTTAAATTTTGGGGAATATAAAAAGTCCCCAAACACTGGAGAGGTGGGCACTATATACGGCAACTTAGTCGCAGAGAATCTTTCTGGATTTATGAAACAAAAGTTATGGCACCTGCAGGGTTGAAAGTTGATTTCGACTTGAATTGTTTTATTTCTAATAGATAATTAATTTTAATATATTTTATATTTTTTAAATAACTTATATTATTTTTTTATATATATATTTTATATATATAATTTCCTACTAATTATTTATTTGTATATTTTTTAGTCTCATATCCTGTCCTTCTTACTGTATTTTTAAGATTATTTTAATATGGGCTATTTTGATATTTATCTATTATGGTTACATTACCAATTGTGTGATTTATTTATTGTTTTTATGTAATTGTATGGTATTCATTTCTAAGATGGTTGCGGAATGACGTCACTCTTTTATATTTTTAGTACTTTTTATCAGAAAGGTATAAGTTCCCCTGTATGTTAGGGGTGATTTTATTGATGTGTATATTTTCTGATTATTGGAATGTGGAGTGCTCCTTTAAACCCGGCATGTCTCACTGATAGGGAACCGAAGGCTGCTAGTCAGTGTGGTATCCACTGACCAATTCCCCTTGAGGTGTACTCTTTATTGCTGCTTAATCTGGTCCCAAATCAGGCTTAGTTTAAAGTTATTGCACCGCTCACTCTGCTAATTGTAACCGCGCTGCAGCAGTATTCAATACACACTAAGCATAAGCGCTTTTACCTACTAGCGCTGACATTGGTTAACAGAGCCGCGGGACCCGATTGGTCAATATGTAGATCGTGCGGGCCGTCTAGTTGCTACCCTGCCCCACGCTGAGGAAGTCCCGCCTGGACGTAACGCGTACGAGGGTCAGGGAGCACGAGTGACGTCACCCGTGGCCATCTTGGAATTACTATACACACACAGCGCCAGCACTCGGGACTGAGTGCTGCAGAATGTGAGTCTACTTTTGTTATTTCTTGTGCAAATAAATTCTATTCAAAACAGAAAGCACTAGATTGTCCTTTTTACCTTTATACATGTATGCTGGATTCTGTTTGGACCTGGTTTTCCCCCCTGCGTTTGAGATGAGATCCTGACGGTTGGAGACCAGAGTTTTAATTAGCTACATACTTCTTTGTGACCTACTGTAGGTCGAAGCAGGGAGGTGAGAGGCCATCCTTACTTTCGGTGAAGGGATCACCACCACAGAGATTGATTACTGGATTATGTCACCATTCCACTTGAAGTTGCTTTAGTTTTGCACATGCACTTTATTCTGGAACTTACATTGACTGTTTCTAGGACAATCTAAGATCTTATTGATTCATTCATTTTATATATTTAATCATTTATTATTTTTTGCGCTGCACTATTTTATTATATAGTGTCTATATAGAACAGTTGTATTAGAGAATAGATGGCTAAAAAGTAAAGCTAATACAGCGCAAGAGATAGTATGATGGAAATTAGCCAGGAATCTCACAGCATTTTACTAGTGCAAGGTAACAATTCCCAGATATTGTTCGAGAGAGCGCTCTCAGGGTTTTGATAGTCTGTTTTATTGAGTTTGTCAATAAATAAATAATGTCTTTTAAAGGATTAGTTCATCTTTACTGACTTTAGCCAAAAACCCCAAGTATAATAGCTTCCTCAGTACATGAATGAATGAATGAATGAATGATTTGTATAGCGCTGCAACTGCGAACTGAATCGCCTCGAGGCGCTTGACTGCTCATGTTGGGATGCCATGTATTAGAAGAGGTGGGTCTTGAGTTTTTTCCTGAAGGCCTGATGGTTTTCTTCCATGCGGATGTTGTTTGGTAGAGCATTCCATAGCCGGGGTCCCTGTACTGCGAATCTTCGTTCTCCCTTCGATTTGTAGCGGGCTTTGGGGATGAGAAGGCGATTTTGGTTTGTTGATCGAAGTCTGCGATTCGGTATGTATTTTTCTATTTTCTCACAAAGGTATTGAGGCGCATTTCCTTGTGTACATTTGTGGGTGAGGCAGAGGGTCTTGAATGTGATCCTGTCTTTTACGTTGAGCCAATGGAGCATCCTTAGGGATGGGGAGATGGATTCCCAGGGTTTCTTTCCGGTGACTATTCTTGCTGCTGTGTTTTGGACAATTTGAAGGCGCGCAATCTGGTAATCCGTTAATCCTATGTAGAGTGAGTTTGCGTAGTCGAGCCGTGAATTGATGATCGTTCCTACTACTACCGCTTTTTCCTTTTCCGGGATGAAGGGGATGAGTCTGCGTAGCATGCGAAGGAGATGGTGGGATCCGCTGATTACGGATCCTATTTGTGCCTCCATTGTCATCTCTGAATCAAAGATTACTCCGAGGCTTTTGGCTTTGTTGCTTGGAAGGATGGTCTGTCCCAAGATGGTTGGTGGTGTCCAAGGGGTCTTCGTCTTTTTCCTTGAGTTTGCGTCGAGGAGCAGTAATTCTGTTTTTGATCCATTTAGTTTGAGGGAGCTAGTGGTCATCCAGTCATCTATCAATGTGAGACATTTTCCTAGTTCCTGGTATTGGTCTTTTTGTCCGGTGATCCGGAAGTACAGTTGAGTGTCGTCCGCGTATGAGTGGAAGCACAGATCCAATTTGCTAATAATTTTGAAGAGTGGTCGGATGTAAATGTTGAACAGTACTGGTGACAATGGTGATCCTTGAGGGACTCCATAAGTGATTGCCCGAGTTTCCGAAGTGAAGGCTCCTAGTTTCACTGTTTGTGACCGGTTTCCTAAGAAGGAAGCGAACCATGGCAGATCTCCATCTGTAACTCCTGCCACTTCCTTGAGGCGGCTGAGAAGCATGTTGTGGTCCACTGTGTCGAACGCCGCACTTAGATCCAGCAATACCAGAAGACACGATTCTCCCTCATCCGCTGCTTCTAGGGCGTCATCCCATATTTTCAGAAGTGCCGTTTCTGTGCCATGGCCTGGGCGGAAGCCCGATTGTAGTGGGTCTAGGAGCTTGTGTGTGTCCAGATGAAGTTGAAGCTGTTGTACTACTGCTTTCTCCATGATCTTGGAAATGGTGTTCAGGCTTGTTACCGGTCTGCGATTGTTCGGATCCTTGGGGTCGAGGTTGGGTTTCTTTAGTAATGGTTTGATGATGCCTTGCTTGAGGGAATTCGGAACCAATCCTTCTTTGAACGACTGATTTACTAGGTGTGTGATAGCGGGGGCCAGAATGTCGGAGCATTCTTTCAAGAGTTTTGTGGGGATGATGTCGTTTGGCGAGGTGCTGTCTCGGAGGCTCTTGATGACATTTTTGGTTTCATCCGTTGTGATCGGGGTAAGTGAAAAATGTGGTGCTTGTGCGCTGTGGATGTAAAATTCCTTACCTGGGTTGAGTTGAGTAGAGCTGGTTGTTGTTTTTTTTTGTTGAATTATTTTCTGAATGTTGTCTATTTTGTTGATGAAAAAATCTGATAATTTGTTGCAGTATTCTTGAGTTTCGTTTCCTAGGGGCTCAAGGCAGGTGGGGTTCATAGTCTGGGTGACTAGTTTGAAAAGTTCCCGTGGTCGGTTTAAGGCTTTTGAGAGGGTGTTTGAGACATGTTCTTTTTTTGCTGTGAAAATTGCTTTATGATATCTCTTGGTGAGTATTCTGTAGTTTGTGTGATTTTCCTTTGTGGTGTTTCTTCTCCAGGCTCTTTCTGCTCTTCTGTGTTCCCGTTTCAGTAGAGTAAGCGTGCCATTAAACCAACCAGAATTTTTCTTGCGGATGGGTACTCGATGTTTCGGGGCGACTGCGTCTGCTGTTTGTAGAAGTGCCTTATTTATGAAGCTGAGTATTCGTTCTGTTGAGTGGTTTTGATTTAGTGTACCCATTTTGTGTGTTAGTGTGGTTTTGAAGATTTCCGAATGTAGTTTCTTCTGCGATCTAATCCAGTGTGTTGTTGCTGCTGGGTTTGGTTTTTGCAGGGAGATATTGGTGGCGATCTCAAATTTGATAGCGTGGTGGTCTGACCATGGTAGTGCTATGTTGTCTTGAATGCTGATGTCCGTATTTTGCTTGAAGATGAGGTCCAGGATGTGACCCGACCCATGTGTGGGAGCCTTTACTAGTTGTTGAAGCCCTAGGTCTTCCAGTTGATTGATGCAGGTGGTGGCGATGGGGTCTTCGGTGGAATTCGCCCAGAGGTTGAAATCTCCGAGTACCAGAATCTTGTTGTTTTTCAGGGTGTGTGCCGAGATGAATTCCGTGAGTGGTATCGGTAGATTTGTCTTTGGTCCTGGTGGTCTGTAGCATAGCAGCATGTGGATGGTTTCTTGTGGTGTGGTTTGCATCTGTAGAGTAAGTGTCTCCATAAACGTTGCTTTGTTCTGTACCGTAGGTTTGACGAGCGCTAGATGAGCTTTGAAGATCACTGCTAGGCCTCCTCCTTTTTTTCCTTTCCGATGCTCGGTTAGGATCCTGTAGTTTTCTGGCACTAATTCTGTTAGGATGGTGTTGCAGTCGGGTGTTAGCCAGCTTTCCGTGATGAAGAGGCAATCTATGTTGTTTTGTGTGATGAAGTCATGGATTTCGTGCCTGTGCTTGACTGCCGATCTGGTGTTAATCAAAGCGCATGCTAACTGTTGCGGTTGAGTTGTAGTCTTCTTATGTTTGATCGTTGCTTGTGGATCGATTCTTAGTAGTCGTTCTTTTTGTAATATTTTTTGAATGTCGGTCGGTAGAGTTGCGGTCAAATTTCTTAGTCTGCGGAGAGACTCTGCTGAGTATTTGAAATTGCACATGTTGAGGTGCTCCAAAAAAATTCCCTGCTGTGGACGAGATGATGCGTTGAAAAAACGCTGATGCTGTTGTTGAGGCGATAACGGTCTTGCGCAGGCTAGTTGAAGACATGAACATGTAAAAACAATGTGTAGCGCTATCAAAAACATATAAACAGTAAAATAATGAATCCACAGTGAGGGGATACAAAAAATCGAATACAGTGCAATATAGACCAATAATGAAAGTCCTTAATCAGAGAACTAGTAAAAATAGTGAAAATGTGATGGTGATAAAGTCTTTGTTCGAACAATGGAATCAAACATCCTTTTCGTATAGATTATGGGGATGTCAAGCAATCTCTGTAGCTCCAGAGTCTAACATGCAAACACACAGGGATGTGTAGGGACCTTCCAACGATTATAACTATGAAATGGGTACGCTTACCAGCGATGTTGGACCCACCTACCGTATGGCAGTGGGTCATTAAGGCTTAAAGTTATTCCTGTAGATGACACGTGGAAAGCCAGGAACCGGATTCGGACAGCACGTTTCCAGACCGAGGATGGATTTACCAGAATGATGTTCCAGAATCTTCCGAGAGGAGGGCTGGCATATGGTCCAAAATGGTCCACAATGGCATGTGGCACCAGTGGTAAAGCAAAAAAGGAAAAAAGAAAAAAAGAAAAACTCCAATAGTGTAAGCCAATTTATTGAGTAAGGGGCATAGACATGGGTACAAAAAGGGAATTATCCCATATAGTACAAGACATAAAAACAATTTTTAAAATCAAGTAAGTCAAAAAATATGTAAGCAATGTATAGGTCTCATACATGAGCAAACAACCCAGTAAATGAACATGCCCTGAGGGCTGGACATACTGGATGCTCTGCCCTGAAAACTCACAAACAAGTACCCATGCATGCACAGTCTGCTGTATTTTACTCTTGCAAAATGCTGTGCTATGAGAGAGATCGGACTGTGCCTACATCGGTAGGGAACAAAGCCAAAGAACAATGTGCTCATTTGTGAGTTTCTGCGTGCTGGCACATCCAACACTCGATACATCCTGCTAGACATGTGCACAATAGAAAAATCTGTTTTGTTTCGTTTCTGTTCGTTTCCGTTGATTCGTAATGATTCGTAATTTCGTAAGTCGTCGGTGTTCGTATTCGGACTCGTTCGTATTTTCGTAAGAGTTATTTTTTCGTTGATTCATTTTTCCGTTAGTCTAATTTTCGTTTATTCGAAATTCCTATTTTCGTATTTTCGTTATATTTCGTATTCGGACGCATTCGTATTTTCGGAAGAGCTATATTTTCGTTGATTTAAAAAGATTCGTATTTCCAATCTAATTTTCGCTGATTCGAAATTCGTATATTCGTAGATTTAGTTACATTCGTACTTTTGTAACATTGTTTTCGTAGATTCGTAATCGGAGCATAATTCATAATTTTATGTAATGTGTATGCTTTTTGCATGTTTAAGAAACAAAGAATTTCTCTCTCACAAGTCAGAACTTAACTCAAAAATCCACCAAAACAGTGCCTCCGACCCAACCACACCCTATCTGGACTCTGGATGGAATATTTCAGAATCAGAACTAATATTCGTTATTTCGAATTCTCGATCAGCAGAATTTTTGTTATTTCGTATTTTCGTTGTTTTGATTTCCTTTTTCCGAATATTCGTAATTTCGATTTTTTTCGTTCATTTTGTTTTTCGTTATTTTTGAATCTTTGTTCGGTATTTTCGTTGTTTCTGTTTTCGTTTTTCGGATTTTCATTCTTTTGTAGTTTCGTTGTTTCTAATTTAATTATTTCTTATTTTCGTTGTTTTTCATATTCGTTCTTTTCGATAGTTCGTAATTTTTAGTAAACCCTTTGTTCATTCGTACGATAACGAATGAACAAATATAACAAATTTGAACGGAAAACGAATTCGTAACTAAACGAATTGCACATGTCTACATCCTGCCATCTGTGGTTGGAGAATAGAGGGCAATGAAATGAGCAACTGAAAAAGTAAGCATTCTTTTACACAATAGAGTACTGCACGTTGATGCCCGAGGACACTGTAATGCTTGGGGAGGTTTTTAATAAATGTCAGTAAAGGCAAGCTAACTCCTTAACTCTACTGTTTCTGCTATTGTTGATGGCTAACACATTGCAGCTTTATGCACATAGTAGAAACTGTAGAAATGGTCTATAAAAATCCTGTTTAGTAGCTATTCTTTTCAATTTACTGAATAGTTAGTTTCAAAAGACATGCTCTATTTAAAAGCAGTTGCCTTTAAATGTAAAACCCTTAGTCTGTACACTCACCAAACAGTATGGTACTTCTGAGCTTTAATGTACAAGATGAAACACAGCCTCCTCCTCTACATTAACTAATATCAATGGGCTGCCCTAGGTAAAAGGCATTACTATGTTATAAAATTTATTGCACTCTACATTTACACTTTAAACCTACTTCTCTGTTTCCTGCTCTACATCTGTTTAGCCCTTTTTAGGTATGAGTC
>CM053026.1:627556572-627843525 GCA_028564925.1 Lithobates sylvaticus | reverse complement strand
TGTATCTCCCTTTTTTATACCATCATTAAATAGTTGTGTGTTTGGCTCTGTGTATTTTATACCATCATTAAATAGCTGTTTGTTTGACTCATACCTAAAAAGGGCTAAACAGATGTAGAGCAGGAAACAGAGAAGTAGGTTTAAAGTGTAAATGTAGAGTGCAATAAATTTTATAACATAGTAATGCCTTTTACCTAGGGCAGCCCATTGATATTAGTTAATGTAGAGGAGGAGGCTGTGTTTCATCTTGTACATTAAAGCTCAGAAGTACCATACTGTTTGGTGAGTGTACAGACTAAGGGTTTTACATTTAAAGGCAACTGCTTTTAAATAGAGCATGTCTTTTGAAACTAACTATTCAGTACATTGAAAAGAATAGCTACTAAACAGGATTTTTATAGACCATTTCTACAGTTTCTACTATGTGCATAAAGCTGCAATGTGTTAGCCATCAACAATAGCAGAAACAGTAGAGTTAAGGAGTTAGCTTGCCTTTACTGACATTTATTAAAAACCTCCCCAAGCATTACAGTGTCCTCGGGCATCAACGTGCAGTACTCTATTGTGTAAAAGAATGCTTACTTTTTCAGTTGCTCATTTCATTGCCCTCTATTCTCCAACCACAGATGGCAGGATGTAGACATGTGCAATTCGTTTAGTTACGAATTCGTTTTCCGTTCAAATTTGTTATATTTGTTCATTCGTTATCGTACGAATGAACAAAGGGTTTACTAAAAATTACGAACTATCGAAAAGAACGAATATGAAAAACAACGAAAATAAGAAATAATTAAATTAGAAACAACGAAACTACAAAAGAATGAAAATCCGAAAAACGAAAACAGAAACAACGAAAATACCGAACAAAGATTCAAAAATAACGAAAAACAAAATGAACGAAAAAAATCGAAATTACGAATATTCGGAAAAAGGAAATCAAAACAACGAAAATACGAAATAACAAAAATTCTGCTGATCGAGAATTCGAAATAAGGAATATTAGTTCTGATTCTGAAATATTCCATCCAGAGTCCAGATAGGGTGTGGTTGGGTCGGAGGCACTGTTTTGGTGGATTTTTGAGTTAAGTTCTGACTTGTGAGAGAGAAATTCTTTGTTTCTTAAACATGTAAAAAGCATACACATTACATAAAATTATGAATTATGCTCCGATTACGAATCTACGAAAACAATGTTACAAAAGTACGAATGTAACTAAATCTACGAATATACGAATTTCGAATCAGCGAAAATTAGATTAACGGAAATACGAATCTTTTTAAATCAACGAAAATATAGCTCTTCCGAAAATACGAATGCGTCCGAATACGAAATATAACGAAAATACGAAAATAGGAATTTCGAATAAACAAAAATTAGACTAACGGAAAAATGAATCAACGAAAAAATAACTCTTACGAAAATACGAACGAGTCCGAATACGAACACCGACGACTTACGAAATTACGAATCATTACGAATCAACGGAAACGAACAGAAACGAAACAAAACAAATTTTTCTATTGTGCACATGTCTAGCAGGATGTATCGAGTGTTGGATGTGCCAGCACGCAGAAACTCACAAATGAGCACATTGTTCTTCGGCTTTGTTCCCTACCGATGTAGGCACAGTCGGATCTCTCTCATAGCACAGCATTTTGCAAGAGTAAAAGACAGCAGACTGTGCATGCATGGGTACTTGTTTGTGAGTTTTCAGGGCAGAGCATCCAGTATGTCCAGCCCTCAGGGCATGTTCATTTACTGGGTTGTTTGCTCATGTATGAGACCTATACATTGCTTACATATTTTTTGACTTACTTGATTTTAAAAATTGTTTTTATGTCTTGTACTATATGGGATAATTCCCTTTTTGTACCCATGTCTATGCCCCTTACTCAATAAATTGGTGGCAGACTTACACTATTGGAGTTTTTCTTTTTTTTTCTTTTTTCCTTTTTTGCTTTACCACTGGTGCCACATGCCATTGTGGACCATTTTGGACCATATGCCAGCCCTCCTCTCGGAAGATTCTGGAACATCATTCTGGTAAATCCATCCTCGGTCTGGAAACGTGCTGTCCGAATCCGGTTCCTGGCTTTCCACGTGCCATCTACAGGAATAACTTTAAGCCTTAATGACCCACTGCTATACGGTAGGTGGGTCCAACATCGCTGGTAAGCGTACCCATTTCATAGTTATAATCGTTGGAAGGTCCCTACACATCCCTGTGTGTTTGCATGTTAGACTCTGGAGCTACAGAGATTGCTTGACATCCCCATATTCTATACGAAAAGGATGTTTGATTCCATTGTTCGAACAAAGACTTTATCACCATCACATTTTCACTATTTTTACTAGTTCTCTGATTAAGGACTTTCATTATTGGTCTATATTGCACTGTATTCGATTTTTTGTATCCCCTCACTGTGGATTCATTATTTTACTGTTTATATGTTTTTGATAGCGCTACACATTGTTTTTACATGTTCATGTACTGAGGAAGCTATTATACTTGGGGTTTTTGGCTAAAGTCAGTAAAGATGAACTAATCCTTTAAAAGACATTATTTATTTATTGACAAACTCAATAAAACAGACTATCAAAACCCTGAGAGCGCTCTCTCGAACAATATCTGGGAATTGTTACCTTGCACTAGTAAAATGCTGTGAGATTCCTGGCTAATTTCCATCATACTATCTCTTGCGCTGTATTAGCTTTACTTTTTAGCCATCTATTCTCTAATACAACTGTTCTATATAGACACTATATAATAAAATAGTGCAGCGCAAAAAATAATAAATTATTAAATATATAAAATGAATGAATCAATAAGATCTTAGATTGTCCTAGAAACAGTCAATGTAAGTTCCAGAATAAAGTGCATGTGCAAAACTAAAGCAACTTCAAGTGGAATGGTGACATAATCCAGTAATCAATCTCTGTGGTGGTGATCCCTTCACCGAAAGTAAGGATGGCCTCTCACCTCCCTGCTTCGACCTACAGTAGGTCACAAAGAAGTATGTAGCTAATTAAAACTCTGGTCTCCAACCGTCAGGATCTCATCTCAAACGCAGGGGGAAAAACCAGGTCCAAACAGAATCCAGCATACATGTATAAAGGTAAAAAGGACAATCTAGTGCTTTCTGTTTTGAATAGAATTTATTTGCACAAGAAATAACAAAAGTAGACTCACATTCTGCAGCACTCAGTCCCGAGTGCTGGCGCTGTGTGTGTATAGTAATTCCAAGATGGCCACGGGTGACGTCACTCGTGCTCCCTGACCCTCGTACGCGTTACGTCCAGGCGGGACTTCCTCAGCGTGGGGCAGGGTAGCAACTAGACGGCCCGCACGATCTACATATTGACCAATCGGGTCCCGCGGCTCTGTTAACTAATGTCAGCGCTAGTAGGTAAAAGCGCTTATGCTTAGTGTGTATTGAATACCGCTGCAGCGCGGTTACAATTAGCAGAGTGAGCGGTGCAATAACTTTAAACTAAGCCTGATTTGGGACCAGATTAAGCAGCAATAAAGAGTACACCTCAAGGGGAATTGGTCAGTGGATACCACACTGACTAGCAGCCTTCGGTTCCCTATCAGTGAGACATGCCGGGTTTAAAGGAGCACTCCACATTCCAATAATCAGAAAATATACACATCAATAAAATCACCCCTAACATACAGGGGAACTTATACCTTTCTGATAAAAAGTACTAAAAATATAAAAGAGTGACGTCATTCCGCAACCATCTTAGAAATGAATACCATACAATTACATAAAAACAATAAATAAATCAAACAATTGGTAATGTAACCATAATAGATAAATATCAAAATGGCCCATATTAAAATAATCTTAAAAATACAGTAAGAAGGACAGGATATGAGACTAAAAAATATACAAATAAATAATTAGTAGGAAATTATATATATAATATATATATATAAAAAATTAATATAAGTTATTTAAAAAATATAAAATATATTAAAATTAATTATCTATTAGAAATAAAACAATTCAAGTCGAAATCAACTTTCAACCCTGCAGGTGCCATAACTTTTGTTTCATATATCCAGAAAGATTCTCTGCAACTAAGTTGCCGTATATAGTGCCCACCTCTCCAGTGTTTGGGGACTTTTTATATTCCCCAAAATTTAAGACATTTTGGGTCCCAGGCAGTTTCTAAAATGTCTGGACACACTATGCGTTTTTATACCTCGCTTGATATTTCTTATGTGTTCCCCAACACGTACATGTAAAGCTCGCGAAATGCGACCCACATATTGTAGGCCGCAATCGCATTCCAGCATGTACACAGTTCCTATTGTTGTACATGTAATCAGATCTTTAATACTGTATTGTTGCTCTGTAGTGTTGGAAATAAAATCTTTGCGTTTTTTAATGTTGTTTTTAGCATGCTTGCAAGTCGCACATCTGCCGCATGCATAAAAACCTGATAAAAAGTTAAAGCTTAGTCTCACTTGTTTTTGGAGGATCTATAACACCTGGTGCCAAACTGTCTCTCAAGGAGGGGGCCTTGCGGTAAATGAACTCTGGACGATCCGGAAGGGAAGGTCCAAGAACCCGATCATATTTAAGAATGGGCCAATGTTTAGCAACAATTCTTTCACATTTTTTATGTTGAATGCTATAGTCCATGATTGTTTTAAATCCTTGTGTGCTGTCCTTATTATCTGGAATCTTAATCTTATCAGCCACAATAAGACTCCTGTCGGTGTTTCTAACTGAGTATAACCCTTTTGTTTAAAACGTTCAGATAAAATTTTAGACTGGGTTAAAAATTCATTTTCCTCAGTGCAATTCCTGCAGAGACGGATGAATTGTCCCCTAGGGATATTACAGAGCCAGAGCCCTGTATACACTCCTATATAGACACTACTTGTACATAGCTCAGGATTGCTTTTCGATGTTACTATATAATAATAGTGCATGTTATAAAATACCAAAGTCTTCGCCATGGTGGAATATCTTTTTCATCATGTGACCCTGATATACTGTCACTCCTCTATAAAATGCTGACTCTATTGTGGGTACAAAAACCCTAACCAATAAAGCCTATGTGGTTTTCTTTATGTGGCAGTAAAATGTTGATCTTTGTATCTCACTAGTGCTGCTATTTTATGGGGTTCTATCCTCTTTGATGTTGTACATGTATTGTGACCCCTAGCCAGCAGGTCTTGGTAGTCCAGTTCCTATTCTCTTAGATAAGAAAAATTAACATTTACCTGCACAACATAACAGGGAAAGGTGGGAGTGGCTTGCTGAAAGTTGGCATGGCTAAGATAGTATAGAGTTGAAATGTAATAATTTATACACAACAGGGAATTTAGAAATAATATTAATATACTCTAAGTTGGCTGAAAAGGACATTACATGTCAAGAGCCCACCACAATAAATTGCATAGCTTTATAGTTATATGGGTAGAGGTAAATGTTTTGGAAAAGTGGACAGTAGTACAATAATTTGCACTTAGACTGTGCTGATATAATTAAACAAGTTAAAAAAAATAACACAACTCTAAGGTAGCTTGGTTAAACAGATCAGAATGGAGACACAGAGCTGTAGCTCGGCTTGGGTGCCACCATAGCAAGCTGCTTGCTGTGGGGGCACTCGGCAGGAGGGAGGGGCCAAGAGCAGCGAAGAGGGCCCAGAGAAGAGGAGGATTGGGGCTGCCCTGTGCAAAACCACTGCACAGAGCAGGTAAATATGACATGTTTGTTATTTAAAAAAAAAACGAGACTTTACAATCACTTTATAGACTTGGTGCAATGAGTTGCTTATTAGCCTTGAAAATGGCCCGAATTTAGTATCAAGTTCCTTCTCATTAACCCCCTCCCCCTCCATTAGGATATTAAAATTAGGTATGGGTGAATGGTTTGGCCTGAGCAAAACAAAATGCAGTGTACAGGGCAAATTTAAAAGCTGCGGAACACCGTTAAAGTCTATGGGACACTAACATGAAAAGCTTCCCTTTTTTGCATTGATAGATGTCCCCTGGGGCAGGACCCGGGTCCCCAAACACTTTTTATGACAATAACTTGCATATAAGCCTTTAAAATTAGCACTTTTGATTTTTCATGTTCGTGTCCTATAGACTTTAACGGTGTTCATGTGTTCTTCCGAATTTTTTGACTGTTCGGATGTTCTGGTCCGAACCTAACCGGGGGTTTGGCTCATCCTTAATTAGGATTAATTAAATTAAATATTGGCAGTTGCATAAACATGCTTAAATAATTTTCATACAAAAATGTAGATCCAAAACACATGCTGCTAAAATTAGAAGCAATATCTCAGCTTAGAGTCTGTTCTAAATCGACTGGTCACACCTGTGTGTATAGCTTCATGTGAAAGCGGCTTTTATGCCCTAAAATTAATAAAAGCTTCTTTGAGAAATTTCAAGAATCAAAACAATCTGAAGCTGATTTCTCTGAAGGTAGCAGATCTGAGTACCTTTGATTATATAAAAAGCTTTAGACAACTGAGCCTCTTAAAAGAATATATAAAATGTTAAGTTTTTAGTAATTATTATGAATATAGCAAGGTTTCTTTGCTTATTAGTTTTACAAAAGTGTGTAAGCAGTATGTTTTCTTGATCGCCACCCTACGTCTTGATTGAAGCTAGCTGAGAAGAACACTGATGTTTGAGAGGTCATTAAAAGCACATCAAACACAGGTTTTGAAATCTACTATAATACTATTACTAAAAACGTCAACAAGATATGGTAATGTAAAAGAAAGGTTGTTCCATAGCATGGATGCCTTTACATAGGCTAATGTTACAGTCCAGCCCAAAGGAAAGAATATAAACTTCAGGAAATGTGTCTTGGAATCTTTAGGAACTTTAACCACTTAAGGACCAAGCCTGTTTTTCAGACAGTGTTTAAAACAGTTTTTTTTTGCTAGAAAATTACTTAGAACCCCCAAACATTATATATTGTTTTTTTTTAACACCCTAGAGAATAAAATGGCGGTCTTTGCAATACTTTTTTTCACACCGTATTCACGCAGTGGTCAGGGCCGGATTCCCCACAAGGCCACCAAGGCCAGGCCTCGGGGCGGCAGTGGTGCAGGGGTGGCGCCGCTTCTGCAGCAACTTCTCTGCTTTCGCACGAAACCCCCACCCGCTAACCAGCCCATTTTGTCTGCACCGCTGCTTATTTCACGGGGACCGATTGGGCTTGTGTATTCCCACTTCCTGGTGACTGGAACGCACCATAGGGCAGACGTGATGTAATCATCCAGAAATGATGGTCGCGTTGCCACCCATGTCTTGCATCATTTCCGGCTGATGACATCACGTCCGCCTTATCGTGCGTTCCACTGCTACCAGGAAGTGGAAGTACACAAGCCTGATCGGTCCCTGTGAAAAAAGCAGCGGTGCCGGCGAAACAGGCTTGCTAGCGGGCGGGAGTTTGCCGCCCCCCCTGAATGTGCCCCTGAATGTCCCCTGTCCACAGAGTCCCTTCTTGGTCCAGACACAACAGCCCACAGACAGTGGGCATCAGGGCTGCTGTTAGAAATCATGACCCGGTGGCAGGCGACGTTGCAAGTGACACCCTGCATCCGCTGACAAGTGACATGGCAAGTGATGTGGCAAGTGACACCCTGCATTCGCTGACAAGTGACATGGCAAGTGACCCCCTGCATCCGCTGACAAGTGCCGTAGCAAGTGACACCCTGCATCCGCTGACAAGTGACGTGGCAAGTAACACCCTGCATCCGCTGACAAGTGACGTGGCAAGTGACACCCTGCATCCGCTGACAAGTGACGTGGCAAGTGACACCCTGCATCTGCTGACAAGTTACGTGGCAAGTGACAATCTGCAACATGTGGCAAGTGACAATCCGCATCTGAAGGCAGGTGACGTTGGCAAGTGACATGCCCAGACTCCGACTGATTCTGCTTATGGTGAGTTGAACTATTTTATTTTATATAACAATAGAAATATTGCACTTCAATCATTTTTTTGGCGATATGGTGCTCCGTCGATTTAACTGACAATTGCGCAAATGTGATCTATTGTAGCAGTCATCGATAAAGGACGAGAATGGTGTGTGTGTGTGTGTGTGTGGGGGGGGAGCGGCATTGAAGGAACCTGGCCTTGGGGCGGCAAAGGATGTAAATCCAGGCCTGGCAGTGGTCTTACAAGCGCACTTTTTTTGGAAAAAAATTACTTTTTTGAATAAAAAAATAAGACAACAGTAAAATTAGCCCAATTTTTTTTTATATTGTGAAAAATAATGTTACGCTGAGTAAATTGATACCAACATGTCGTGCTACAAAATTGCGCCCGCTCGTGGAATGGCGTCAAACTTTTACCCTTAAAAAATCGTGACATTTAAAAAATTCTACAGGTTGCATGTTTTGAGTTACAGAGGAGGTCTATGGCTATAATTATTGTTCTCGCTCTACCGATCGCGGCAATACCTCACATGTGTGATTTGACTACCGTTTTAATATGCGGACGCTACTCATGTATGCATTCGCTTCTGTGCGTGAGCTCGTCGAGACGGGGTGTGTTAAAAAAAAAAATGTCTTACTTATTTTACTTGATTTTATTTATTTTTACACTGTTTTAAAAAAAAATGGATCACTTTTATTCCTATTACAAGGAATGTTAACACCCCTTGTAATAGAAAAAAGCATTAAACATCCTCTTAAATATGAGATCTGGGGTAAAAAAAGTCCTCAGATCTCATATTTGGACTTAAATGCAATAAAAAAATAAAATAAAAAAAAATGTCATTTGAAAAAATTACATTGAAAAAAATGTTCCTTTAAGAGGAAGTGACGTTTTGACGTTGCTTCCGCCCTCCTATGGTATAGAGACGAGTGGGGGCCATCTTAGCCTCACTCGTCTCCATACCCAGCATACTGCAGGACCCGATTGCCTCCGCCGCTACCGACGGCTCCGGTAAGCGGCGGAAGGCGTGGGAGAGCGGCCATAGGGGGGGGTGGCACCTCTCCCGCCACCGATAACGGCGATCTTGCGGTGAACCCGCCACAGAGACCACCATTATTGTAAACAGAACCGCCTCCTGTAAAGATGGATATCTCGGTTGTGGCAGCAGCTGCTGCCGTTACCGAGATATCCCTCTTCAAAATGCCCAACGTATATGTACAGGAGGTGGGGCTTAACAAAGATGCATTGCAAGAGCTATTGTAGGTTTTGAGTTAACTAAAGGCTATAACCTTTAGGATAGGATTTTAGAACAAATCTAGTTCATATATATGATTATACAGACCCTCCAAAAAATGAACAGCTCAAAGGGTAAATTCTGGGAACATTGGAAACAGTTAAATCAACAGCATTGAAAGGTAATAGAGGATATCATTTATCATTATATCATATAAGTGGGTTCTTTCCAATACACTAAAGTACATTTAGAATATGTCCTACCAATTTTTCAGCTGCACCACAACAGGAAGCCATGTATTGCCTCATATAGAACCCTCCTCCAGCAATGTCCCTGTTATTGGAAGGCTTAAGAACTCATGTAAAGCCTTTAAACAACCCTAATACATGTGGTCACCCCCCTTGGGCTTTTTGGAGGATAAGAAAATAAGGATTAGCTGTGGATTCGCTGTAAACTGTGGTGTGTCTGTATTGTAGGCATGGAATTGGAACTACTGCAGCCTAACTAAAAGAGAATCAGCGCTCAGAAATCCCTCAATATATACCTCCCGCAGGCTCAAGAAAAGTACAGCATGCCTCAAGATGGCATGGCCTCCCTATCTGCAGCATCATAGCTCCAGTCTCTTCAACCTGCTAATCTCCAGGACAGTGAGTACTCCTCATCTACTCTCATCTTACTAAGGAAGAATCTAGCCTTGGGACAATATATGATACGTTGACAGACAAGTTTTAATCTGAGTTACAGAAAACCACCCATACATTGTCTCATGAGCTGGCCACTGTAGGAAATTATATGAACAAAACAAAACATGGTGAACTCAAACTGGCTTATAGCAAGTTCAATAGAAATCACGAGTTTGGCTTCTGCCTTTACATATTTACAGTTACAAGTAGAGGAATGTAATTGCAACAGATATAACAACCTTAGAATTTGTGTTTTTTCCAGAAACCATTACAGATTCACTTCCAATTGTGCTAAGTCTGTTTAACCTCCCTGGCGGTATGATTATGTCAGATTTTTGATGCTCAAAACGGTACATTGTTTTGCATTGGAAATTTGGCGTTTTATATTGTAGGCCTGTAATTCTTAGGAATAACACACTTAAATCTGTCCAAACATGAGACTAGTACACATCCAGGTATGATAAAGTTTGAAACACAAAATCATAAATTATAATATAATAAATAACTTTAAATAATTATACCAAATAATAATATAATAATAATAAAATGTATTCAATAATGTAATCAAATCAAAAACACAGAAATTTGCTCAGTTGCAGAATTATAGCTGTCATTTTCACATTCAATTTCCCCACAAATTACTATCGCTCAATTCTGCAGGTGATTCTAATTTATTATCACTGTTTTCCAGCTGGTCTAAAACCGATTTTGACGTAAAGGGACACTTTTTGTTTGCTATGGGCAATCTCAAGTTTCCAGGCAGACAGAACAGTATATATAATATAAAAGTGCATGCAGGGCACTGGACAAACCTTTAGGGACAAAAGGGATGTGAAATAATTTGACACAGTAATGTAATCTGTAAGATTACAGTGTACTGTATGTATTATGTGTTTTTCACTTTTTGAATTTGGCGCCGGGCTCCATCCCCATGTGTCACGACGCACGCAGGGAATGTGATAGATTGAGCGGAGTACACAACTTGCACACACAGCAGGTTGACATTGCAGGATCCTGGGGACACAGTAAGTAAATTTGCCTGGATCCTGCGATGCAAACCCGAGTGTGGCTTGGGGTTACCAATTTTGGTAATGAAAATTCACCCCAAGCCTCACTCGGGATTACTGCCAGGGAGGTTAAATCACTCTTGCCTGAGCAAGACCCCAGGGGGTTTACATATGATTGCATCCAAAGGGCCCTTCAGCCCAAGCCTTCACCTGACAAACCTCCCAGGAACATCATATAATGTTTAAAAGATTTCCTGATTAAGGATGAAATTTTCAGGGCCGTAAGAAATAATGTAGAATATTGGATGGCATTAAAGTGCAAATATTTCCTGAGTATCTCTCCAGCAACAGACAGATGCCACAGGCTTTAAGAAATCACTACTGTGCTTGCTGATGCGAAGATCTGATATAGATGTGATTTTCCATTTAATTTGGTTATCCCATACAATAGCTCTACCTATACCAAAACCAGTCTAAAGGCCATGAGATTCTTGTCAAGCTGGGCCTTATGGAGGCTAAGTCTCCCAGAGCTGAGTCCATGGCTAAAATGGGGGTACATAGAGAGAATGAATATTGGGCACCAGTCACTTTTACTTTTTAAAGTTATATTGCAGAACGGATAAGGAGGTGAGGCTTAGGGGTCCCCGATATCATAGCATATCACTTACAGACTCTCCAGATCGAAATCAATGTCCAGCTTCACAGTGTCGGAACCTTTAAGTAGACCAGGAAACACTGTAAGCATGTTCCCAAGTTTCAGTGCATCCTCCAAATGAGTCACCAGGCCCTTCTGAGAGATCAGCCTTCTTCCTGGCCCTCTCCAGCAAGGGGCCTACCCTGGGGCTCCTCCTTGCCACAGCTTCATCCAGACCAGACAGGACATCTTCAGGATGACTTCCGCAAACTTCATCCAGTAGCACTTTCCAAGGCCTCAGCCCAGGGAAAGAGAGCAAGCACACCACCTGTCCCAAATATTTTTTATTATCCACCAGCATGCACTAGTGGCATAACCTTCTACTGAATTGGCTGAAGTAAACAAAAATATGCATAACTTAGATTTGTTTGTGAAATCTTATACTATGACCACATTTTACCAGTGACATCTATTGGCAACAGTGAGAAATCACAAGCCAACTTAAGCTTAGGGAAACCCCAGATGAAAAACTAGACAATTAGCCTGAGCTAACTACAGCCCAGCCCAAAACAACATTTACATAGTAGCTTCTGTTTAGGACAAGAGGGCTACATATGATATCTCCCAGGTTCCCTGACATTATCCACTTTCAGACCGGACCAATTTGCAGCCAAAGGACCAGGCCCCTTTTTGCGATTAGGCACTGCGTCGCTTTAACTGACAATTGCGCGGTCGTGCGACCTAGCTCCCAAACAAAATTGACGTCCTTTTTTTCCCACAAATAGAGCTTTCTTTTGGTGGTATTTGATCGCCCCTGCGGTTTTTATTTTTTGCGCTATAAACAAAAAAGAGCGACAATTTTGAAAAAAAATGCATTCTTTTTTTATTTTTTGCTATAATAAATATCCCCCAAAAATATATAAAAAAACATTTTTTTTTTTTCCTCAGTTTAGGCCCATACGTTGTCTTCTACATATTTTTGGTAAAAAAAATCGCAATAAGCGATTATTGATTGGTTTGCGCAGAAGTTATAGCGTTTACAAGATAGGGGATAGTTTTATAGCATTTTTATTAATAATTTTTTTTATTAGTAATGGCGGCGATCAGCGATTTTTATTGTGACTGCGACATTATGGCGGACGCATCGGACATTTTTGACACATTTTTGGGACCATTGTCATTTATACAGCAATCAATGCTATTTAAATGCATTGATTCCTGTATAAATGACACTGGCAGTGAAGGGGTTAACCACAAAGGGGCAGTGTAGGGGTTAAGTATGCCTAGGGGTGTGTTTCTTACTGTTGGGGGGGCGTGGCTGTCAGCTAGTGAATGCTGATCTCTTCTCTAATCACAGGGAGCAGAGATCGGCGTCACTAGTTGCTAGGCAGAACGGGGAGATGCTGTGTATTTCCGCATCTCCCCGTTCAGCCTTACCGTGAGACGATCGCGGGTGTCCCCGCGGTGATCGAGTCCGCGGGACCCGCGACCGGACTCACGGGGGTCCCGACCGGCGTGGGAGCGTGCCGCTCCCGATGGCTCGGACGGCATTAAGGAGGGACTTATATATACGCCCTCCTGCCTGTCCGTGCCATTCTGCCGACGTATATCGTCGTGCGCCAGTCGGGAACCGGTTATTGTCTACATTCTGCCAGCACCAGGGAAGCTGTCATTTGTGACAGGAGTTGCAGCAGCATATAAACTTCATGGCTGCAGGTGGTCATGGCAACAGGTCTTCAGGTGTTGCTCTTTGATGCTGGAAATACATAGCTAAAATACAAAGTGCCTTGAAAGGAGGAAGGTTTTACTTCCCTCCCATTACTCCCTTGCAAGGGTTCAGCCCTATGTTCAGGTTTAACTATTTTTTTCATGAATTTGCCAAAACTCTTGCTAAATTAATCTTGCCCTGTTTGCCCATCACTAAAACGAACACAAATAATAATAATGATCAGCATATTTAAAATTTGGTACACACCTTTATTTATTTTTTTATAAAAATGGTACATAGTTGAAATGAAAAATAAGCATATATAAAACATTTGAGAAAAAGCAGATTTGTAAAAATAGATCTTTTCCCCTCAATCACTTGATTGCACCCAGAAATGTATTAGAAATGTTAAGGACTGGCCAGAGAGGGATTACTTTGACACAGTTGGCCAGCTTAAAAACATATTGCAATTTATGTGAACTAAAAAAAATCCCTGTTTTTGTGCAAAGTTTGCTAGTAAGAGTGTATAGCAGTGTGCTGAAGATGCGTCCAGAATTTTCAGAACTGTGTTACGGCCCCTCTGCAGTGCTTTGCAGTATTATTATATTTGCAATAAATTGCTTAACTTTTTTGTATTTTATATCCAGTATCCTCTTTCTGGTCTTTGCTCAACAAGTATGTGTTAGTAATTTCATGTAGATGTGATGCATTTGTGATAAGAAAGAGTCATCCTGCATGACAAAATGTTAGTGATCTGTAAAAAGAAGATTTCGTGTAGTACAGTTTGTTATGTTAATTTTGCTTTCCTTCAGTTTTGAAACTAAATAGAATAGCTCTGTAAAAGATAAAAAAAATAAATGTCAGGGAAACTTTTCTCATTCAACTCCTTGCTCTAGTTTAGAAATGCATCATACATAAAATAGGACTTGACAATATTGTTTGGAAAGGGATGCATTGAGCAGACCCAGTGTGGTATCACCCACAAGATAACCTTGTGGCTAGATAGTATCTGGCAGCATGCCCAAAACTGTACACAGGCGAAGCATTAAAATACTTTACAGCTCATAAGTTAGAGATTAACAAAATGATTAACCTGAAATTTGTAAGCTGTCAACATTTCTTAGAGTGAAGCCTGTAAAATATTTAAGGTTGATCTACTAAAAGCAAATAAGCTCCTCACTTTGCAAAAGAATTTGCCCTTTGCAAGAGAATTTGCTCCACTCACTTTTGTTGACAGCGGTTTAGACATTAATGGCTGTGTGTTATTTTGAAGGGTTATTTTGAAGGGACAGCAAATTTACAAGCTATACACTCACTACTTTACATTGTACACTCACTACTTTACATTGTACTTTACATTGTAGCAAAGTGTAATTTCTTCAGTGTTGTCACATGAAAAGGTATAATAAAATATTTACAAAAATGTGAGGGGTGTACTCACTTTTGTAAGATACTTTATACAGTGTTTGGAAGTGGAAAATGCAATAAGTATACTCATAGGGGCTCACTTAATGTAGCGATCCAAAACAAAACTGTTACAAAATTAGAACACAATGGTATCAAATCCTGTCCATGCTGCACAAAGATGGGTAACCACACCTGGACTATACACCAGCCCAATATAATTTACATTTCTCTTCCTTATGTAGGAAATCCTATTATAAATCTTTAGCCAGGTTCATGGTTAATGCCGCCAGACTTTGCATACCAGTACGCTAGCGTACCACACGTGTTCCGATGATCAGGGAATGATTTAAAAGACTGACTAATATTGAAGAAATAGAACTTATCCATATCTTATGAAAAAAGAGGAAGTAAAAGGTCCTTCCAAGAAGGTCACAATGGCAGAACACTGTGGTTAATTTCATAAAATTTTATTGTAGAAAAAACACACCATAATATCAAATATAGCAAAAATAACTAAACTAAATAATGCCTTCCAAAGTAATTTAAAAAGACAACGTTGTCATTAAAAGGGGGGGGGGGGATTGCAGCTGCGCATACATCCATTCAATCAGACACATAACCAGCTCCAAAGTAGTGTATAAATCCTCAATGTACCTCGGTCACTGTCTTCTGTTGCTGAGGTACATTAATGATGTCCTGGTGGTGTGGAGCCGTACTGCAGAACAGTTGACGGATTTTCTGTCACAGCTTAATGTTAACGATAGGAATATCAAACTTACCTACGCATTCCACGAGACAACACTACCATTCCTCGTCCTACAACTCACAAGAGTTGGTAATAAGATTACTACATTACGAACATACCACATAGAAACTGCAGCTAATACCCTATTTCTGTTTCAAAGCCTACGGAACAGTTCCTGAGGATTAGGAGGAACTGCTCCGAGGACCATCATTTCTCAGAAGAGGCTGACGATATATATAGGCATTTCAGAGAGAGAGGATACCTCCATAAACCTCTGAGAAAAGCAAAAAATAAAGCCATAAAATGTAAACGAGAGAAGCTCTTACTAAACCACGGAAAAGCAAGAAAAGATCAAGAAACTTATCCTAGGATCATTACC
Organism: Lithobates sylvaticus; assembly: GCA_028564925.1. Classification (NCBI taxonomy): domain Eukaryota; kingdom Metazoa; phylum Chordata; class Amphibia; order Anura; family Ranidae; genus Lithobates; species Lithobates sylvaticus. The sequence goes on along the minus strand of CM053026.1, from coordinate 627,827,805 downwards.
AAATTTGGGTCACAGTGGAATCAAGTCAGAGGTATTCTAGAAAAACATTGGCACGTCCTGAGTTTGACTCTTATGATTGCCGACATTGTAGTTTGAGACCCCTTATGACGGCAAGAAGGGCACAAAATCTGAACAATACATTAGTACCAGAGGACACATAATAAAAATTGGCTGAGCAACTTCAAACCGATAGTGGGGACGCATGCATGTGGTCACTGCAGCATCTGCAAATACGTGCCTAAAACCGATGTGTTCGCCAATTCTAACGGAACAAAAGAATATAAGACCAAGCAGTTTGTAAATTGCTCCACAACTAGAGTAATATATATGCTCAGTTGTCCACGCAACAAGATCTATATTGGGAAAACAAAAAGACAACTTTGTGCTAGAATTGGCGAACACATCGGAAGCATCAAGAAAAAGGATGACGATCGCCCTCTGTCTTTATACTTTGCAGAGTCCCATGGGGCAGACCCGGAGGGATTAAAAGTCAAGGGTATTTATGTGCTGAATTTGCTTATGAGAAGAGGTGACTTTCATATCAAGAAACCCCATTATGGGTATCAATTGAAGCCACGGAATGTGATCCTATTCCAATATCCAATTTATTATGGATCTCATCTAAAGACCGAAAAGACCTAAAAAATCCTATTACCAAACACTATATATCCCTTTGGGATAGATTCAAAAAGAGCAATCAATTACAATCTTTACACAACCCATTATTGTCATTTTATAGAAACCCTGCCTTCTATCCAGCATGGGTGTCCCCTAAATCTTTTAAAGAATGGACATCCCGAAATGTTCTAAATTTGTACAAATTTATACACTCATCGTCATTTATCCCTTTTACCACCCTTTGTGAAAAATATGGTTTACCACAATCGGAATTATTCAGATATTTCCAAATCAAAAAAATTTTCACACCCTTAGTCAACACATCACCCCAATTAGCACATATGTCCAGTTTTGAAAACATTTGTAAAAAGGATCCCCACGCTAGAGGAACAATTTCTACCTTATATTCTCACTTACTGGTCTATTCCAATAAAAATAGCCCGTCTTATGTCCAGAAATGGGAAGAAGACTTAGAGCGTACACTAGATATTTCTGATTGGAACCAAATATGGTCCACAGTTAAAACAGCTTCCCCTAATGTATTAGCGGTTGAAGCTAATTATAAAGTGATGACAAGGTGGTATTTGGTTCCATCTAGAGTGGCTAAATATGTACAAAACTATTCAGCACAATGCTTCCGATGATGCTTAGATTTGGGCACTTTTTTTCATATCTGGTGGACGTGTCCATTAGCACAAACATTTTGGAAGGAAATATTCATAATTGCAACTAAAATGCTTGGTAAAACAGTTCCTGTTGATCCAGCAACGGCATTACTCAATTTGAAGCCTGAATTCATAACATATTCCCAATTTAAGTTGTTAGTGCAACTCTTCACAGCAGCTAAACAAACTTTAGCAAAAGCTTGGAAAACTCCAACATTAGTTCTAAATGAAACAAAAGCCAAAATGAATTATTATATGACCCATGCCAAGATGATAGCTATCGAAATGGACACGATCACCAGTTTTGAAAAGATTTGGCAACCTTGGATTACATATACCACGCCAACCCTTGACAAAAATGTGCTGCTGCCATGGTAACTCAAATGATAACTAATAATCAATAACCTGGATTAATTCTGATTGTAGTGGTGACTCTCGACCTAGCCTCGCGGACTCCCCTCTTCTTCTCTTCTAGCTTCTATACTCTCTTCTTCCCCCCTTTTTTCCTACTCACCTTCTTTCTCACTCTTTATAACTATTTCTTTGTACTACCCTCCCTTATGATTTTGAAGCTCTATATCTTATCTAAATGACAATCTCTTTGCTTGTCTAAAAAATGAATTGAGACAACAGTCTATATAAATACATAATAATTCTTTTATTTTTTTATTTTTTGAACAAATATACTATTATATTCTTCCCTTTTTTCTCTCATCATTTCACATGCTTTATTGCTTATAGTTATTTATATTGTCCCATTTCACTGTATATGATTGTATATCTGAACACTAGCAAACGAGCTTCCCTATGCTGAATGTGTTGTAATCTTTCTATGTTACTTTCCTTGTACTTAAATAAAATACTTTTGACAAGAGAAGAGGTGACTTTGACACAGTACTTTTACAAAAGAAAAAAATGTGTATATATTATTTGGATTCTTTATTTCCACAAGGCCTCAATAATGAATGAAATTTTCAACCGTTTTTGGAAAAATTATTTTCTAAAAAATCAACATATGTGGCTGGTGGGGTTTATCTATTTACTCTTGAACTGAGATTTAATTCTCCTTCTTTCCTCTTTTTCTCCTCTTTTTCTTCTTCTTCACAATTAGTTTCCCCCTTTTCCTTTTTCTCCCTTATATTCTTAATTTTTTTTCTTTCTTTCTTTCTTTCTTTCTTAGTGGGCAGATGACACCTAGTGGCTGAAGTAAGGTATTGCAGTAAATTATATGGCTATTTAAGCCAGCATCTCTAACCCCTCCTTGCTCTGAGGAATTTAGCTGTCATTGACTAACGAAACGCATCAGAGTGACGTCAGCATGTTCATGACGACGGAGGGATCGTAGCCTAAACACGAGCAATATACAGAGACAGTGGCGAAGGAACGGCCAGAAGTCTGTAGGAGGCGGGGACAACACTTGACCCAATGTATGTATGAATCCTCTGTGGAGACAACCCGGTGACCCATGGAGCGGCGCTCAAACCAGAGGGATGTGTGGAGGTATGAGGAAGTAGGCAAAATGGCGAGAGTATTTTTACCTGCTATTTTTCACTGAGCTTATTGATCAGCTGTGGACTGGTAGTTTCAACTCCCCCTGCTTTAATCATCCCTCCCCATCCTCCACTATATGGATCAATGAACCTTCTAAATAATATACCACTCAAGAAGGCTTCCCCGCAGCCCTTTTTGTCTGGACACTATAGCCTGTGCAGTATAGCCACTTGCCTTGTGTAGGTAAATGAGAACCCCTAGTCCCGAGTACCTTTGATGAACTTTGGACTGTAATTCTTAATAAGAACACAGGGTGGCCCATTAACTACCTACCTGCTACAAACGCATCCATATCTCAATCAGCCAACAGTTATATATCCCCCTGTGGGCTAACTATAAGATACTGCTTAACTAGGAAGTGGGATGGTAGTACGAGCAGTTTATTGTAAACCAATACTTCAGCCAATCCCAATCCTTGGAGCTAGTTATGTGTCTGATTGAATGAATGTATGCGCAGCTGCGATCCCCCCTCCTTTTTAATGACAACGTGTCGTTTTAAATTACTTTGGAAGGTATTACTTAGACCGTTATTTTTGCTTTATTTGATATTATGGTGTGTTTTTTCTACAATAAAATGTTATGAAATTAACCGCATCCAGCCATTGTGACCTTCTTGCAAGGCCCTTTTCTTTCCTCTTTTTTCAAATGCGTTTTTCTTGGTCGCATGGACTGTGCCATGTAGCTAATGCTGCATAGTGAAAGGATGAATAATTACTATACATTTATTAATCAGATAGTTACATAGTTACAGAGCGGTGGATCCGGGCATCACAAATTTTTTTTATTCTTATCCATATCTTACCAAATTTGTTACCACATGGGCCTGTTGCACCCACTTCATAACTACAGAGCAATACAAAACATACCTTTAATTAGGTGTATGGAGTAGATATAGCAGTGTCAATGTGTTCTGACTTACCTCAAGTCTCTTTCTCCTTCAGAAGGAACAGAACAGTTAGGATTCTCCGCTTTCTGCGCTTTGGATGGGAGTGACTGGAGATAGGCATTATCCTTCCCTCCCTTCTTGATATGTTTGTGTTTCTCCCCAGGGTTTATATATATTTATTTTTCCTGTTCTTCTCTCTTTTCACTTTGGTGCCTACTACCCTCCTGCTCTCCCTTAGTTTGCATTTCTTTCCCCTACATTGCACCTTACGTAGCCTCCCACCTCCGTTCAGTCCCATTTTGGCCCCCTCATTATATATCTCGGTCACCTTAGGGCTGGTAGCATGCTGAGAGTGGTTTGCGTTTTTATACAGTGACCAACCAAGGGACCTTGGTTTTTGTTTTTTCCTGTAAAAGTTTGCTACATGCTCTGTGTGTAACCTTAGTTATGTTAACTTAATTTATTACACTCCTGTATAGTACTGTATTTTTAATGCTGTGACCTCACTAAAAGGATTTATGGAAAAAAATTGCATCTAATTGATTTAATTTTAACAAGATATTCAGATAATATATGAATACATACGTTGCAATGAACATTTTTTTACAGTCCTGATTAAATGTACTCAAAATATTGTGCTATAATTTTTAAACATCAGATGAGTGTGAAACATTCTGTATTAATAATATGTTGTGTACTGTATTTAGACTATAATCTGTGTTTTGCAATTAAAATTCTCTGAGTTAATTTACTCCATAATAACACTGCATATAAATTAGTGATTTTTTAAATTATGGTACCTCAGTAATTAATCAATTTGCATGTGTGTCTCTTGACAGAAGTTCAAAATACTACTCATTTAGGTGGAAGGATCTTTGGTTAAAGATAGTATTTAGATTTAATGAGTTGCATCCATAATTATTTGCAGTTTTGCTAAACATATTACCATATGTACTGGATTCATTCTCTAATGATTTGTTTAAAATTGGCAATAGTTAAACTATTGCAAATTACTTCAGAAACTGGGGACTTTTTAGCTATCTGGCCAGGGATGAAAGTTCCTGTTAAATGATTTATTGTCATGTTGCTGTGGAGATTCAAATTATTTCTTCCTTGCAAACTATGAGCTAAGAGATGTAACAGAAGTTCCAAACTGTGTCAGCTTGTAAACTATACCGAAATGTAACAGATAGTAGCAAGGCACTACAGGCATAACAAAATACAGGCATACCCCACTTTTAAGTACACAATGGGCTCATTGGTTTATATGCAGAAGTGAGCCTGATTTTGCACTTTCCAGCTTTAGTAAATAAACGCCATTGTGTACTTAAAAGTGGGGTATGTCTATAGTTCTTACAACTAGGGGTGGGCTGAACAGACCCCTGTTCGGTTTGCACCAGAACTTTCGAACACCGCAAAAATTCTGACCCGAATAACGAACCCCATTAAAGTCAATGGGACCCGAACCTCAACAGTGCCCATTTTAAAGGCTTATATACAAGTAATTGGGCATACAATGGTTATAGGGGTCTGGTTCTTGCCCTAGCGATTTTTTAGATTTTTGAAGTGAAAGCATAAAAATGAAAAATTCCAATATAGTGCCTGGGGGGTCCTCTTATGCCTCGTACACACGAGCGGACTTTCCGGCGGGATTGTCCGCCGAACTAGAGTCCGCCGGACAGTCCGACCGTGTGTTGGGCTTCAACTGACTTTTTTTCCCAAAAGTCCGGCGGACTAAGTCTGAAGTTTTGTTTTCAAATTGTCCGCTGAACTTGGCAGTCCGGCGGACAATATGGCCGTCTGTATAATGGTCCGGCGGACCAAAAAGGACGCATGCTCAGTAGCAAGTATGTCACGGACTCTAGTCTAGTGTTCTAGTCCCATCGTACGCGCTGTACGTCATCGCGTGAACCGCCGGACTTTTAGCGTGATCAAGTCCATTCGCTTTCAAGTCCGGCAAAGCCCCGCTGGAAGGTCCGGCGGACAATCCCGCCAGAAAGTCCGATCGTGTGTACGAGGCATTAGTCTACATTTAAAGTGGCAGATCTGTACCATGTCTAGAATCTGCTGCAGCAATAATTGCATTTATAAAGCCAAAATAATGAAATTTTCCCTGCAAGCTTCCTTTAATGTGCTCAGCAACAGCTGGGGAGCCAGTGTGTATGATGAGGCCACAATGTAGTGCACTGGGAACAAGATTAGAAATTTTTGGGATACATTCTGGTGTCACTTTGACTTCGGATAGAAGTAACGGGTGTGTACAAATTGGTCGTTGGGTGTTGGTGGTGCCTTCTTACAGTAACCCTATAGAGGTACTTTTGATGAAAGCAAGATTTGGCCTTGCTGTAAAAAATTGCAATGATATGCACCTGTCAAACAGGTGCAGAAAATTCCTCTATTGGTATCAGGGGTGCTTTCCCACCTTAACCCTATAGAGGTGCTCTTGATGAAGGCAAAAAAAAATTGCCATGATATGCATATGGTTGGTGTTTTTGCCATGTTTAATGTGCCTGAGACACAGTTTGCAGATAGCAACAGTGCGATCTGCTACAGATGTGCTGAAAAAGGCCCAGACAGCTGAGCATTGGGGAGTGGGCCGGGAGATAACAGCTGCAGAATGTGATGGAATAGGGTGGCAGCTCTCTACTCTTTCTTGATGTTGGCCTCCTTGGGGTTGTGCCGCCTCACCTTCAGTGCTCTATCTGGCACCCAAGTCGCATCAGTGACCTCATCATCTCCATCTCCCCCATCTTCATCATTACCACTGGAGACAACTTGGCAATATGCTGCGGCTTGGGGAACATGAATGCCAATTTGTCTACCAGTGTTTCTCCCTCTCTCTAGGCTCATGTTCCTGTCATCCTCAACCTCAGAACCAACATCTGAATCCAGTAATGGCTGGGCATCATCAAGGAGCAAGTGGTTGATGCTTTGGTCAAATAACTCAGCTGACTCCTCAATGGCTGATGTTGGGGCTATGGTAGGAATAGATGTGGACAAGGAGGCAGGTTTTTTGCACTCTGGCAACTGCAGGGGACTGCACACTTCTCTCTGCTTGCATGACAGAAGATAAGGAGGATGAAGAGGATGAGGAAGGTTTAGTAAGCCAGTCCACCACCTCCTCTGCATGCTGTGGCTGGATAGCATGGGCAAACTCACTAAACAGAGGAAATGATGCCCTGCCTGAGGACTGACCACCACGTCCACCTTTGCCTGTGGACACATTGGTTGCTGGCCCCCTTACAGTGCCAAGAGAAAATCTGCCTCTCCTTGTTGTCCTGCCAGACATTATTGGGAGGGAGGGGGCGGTGCTTATAAGCAAATGTAAAGAAGAAGTTGAAATCTGTACAAAGATGCACTTTAATTTATGTAAAGAGGTGTTTGGTGCTCTTTAATTTGAGTGCTCACACTACACAGACACACTCCACGGATACACTATAATATACTGCAATATAATGCACCAAACGTACAGTGACGCACAAAACTATATGGCATTAAACTGGCAGTAACGCTGGCAGTAACGCACAAGACTATATGGCGTTGAACTGGCAGTAACGCACACACAGAACTATATGGCGTTAAACTGGCAGTAACGCATGCAAAACAATATGGCGTTAAACTGGCAGCAATGCACACAGAAGTAAATGGAATTAAACTGGCAGTAACGCAGAAAACAATATGGCGTTAACCTGGCAGTAATGCGCACAGAACTAAATGGCGTTAAACTGGCAGTAATGCACACAGAAGTAAATGGTATTAGACTGGCAGTAACGCAATAAAATAGATGGTTTTCAACCGTCACTACACTGACACTATCTGAACTGTCCCTACTCTAGCTATACACTAATTAACAAAACCCATCAGTAGTAACCACTACAAACAGCAAACCACATATCCCTCTGTGGTGTACCACAATACAGAAGCAATTACACATTGCTAACAGACCCCCAAGAACATCCGTCCTGAGGATCCCTTTGGCTTGCTTGACCGGGATACACTTCCGGTGATTGATCCAACGTCTATTTCAAGGAGCAACTCCTCTACAGGTTCAATCCATATTAGAGTATGATCCTCCAATGACCGTCTGGCCTCGGCCGATAAAAGCCTTATTGACCCACTGTCTTATGACAGGTGGGTCCATCCTGTCTGGTAAGTAGTATATATATATATATACAAATTTTCATCAGACAAATGCCTATTCTGTATTGAATGTTCCCTACAGTCACTTCTGAGATTGCATCACTTCACTTTTCACTAAGGAATTGACCACAGTTGTCTCATTTTTGTTTTGTTTATTGATGTGTGTTCACAGCACTTGTTTATATCACTTATTCATGCACACCTTCACGGTGCCCTTCTCAGCGTTGCACTTTTGATAAAATATTTGTTTCTTTCACAATTCTTCATTCAGTGATTGGACTTTTATGTTATTATGCATTTTTGTTTTGTTTATTGATGTGTGTTCACAGCACTTGTTTATATCACTTATTCATGCACACCTTCACGGTGCCCTTCTCAGCGTTGCACTTTTGATAAAATATTTGTTTGGACTTTGTTTAATGCTAGCAGCTTTCTTTTAGAGTGGTGTAACGCAGCAATTTTTCTCTTTGTTTCCATTATACACTAATGTCAAGATTACTGACACGGTCTCACTACACTACAGTGAAACTATCTGAGCTGTCCCTACTCTAGCTGCACACTATGCAAAGCTGAATGATGGTCCTCCTCACTACACTCACACTATCCCTAGACTGACACTAAACCACTGATTCAGTCAATCAGGGCTTGCAATGCACTGTTTAGCGCCGCAATGCATTGTGGTCAGGCTTAACCCATTCACCCATCCCTACTTACAACTGTTTGGTAATTATAGTACCTAGCAGAACTATGCCTGTTCCAGAACAGGCAAAGTTAGGCATGTATTAAAAAATTATGTGGAGGGTGTAACAGAGGCAGCATGTAAAGGTGAGGAATGCAACAGGTACAATGGGGAGCAGTAAGGGCTATGACAAGGTGCAATATGTTTTGAAGAGGAGCGTGGAGGGTATGATAGACTGTGCTGGAAAGAAGTACAGTAGGTATGTACATGCAAGAGAGGAGTGGGGAGAGTATGACAGTAGGCAGTTTGTGCAATAGAGGAAAAGGATTGTATGACAGTTTGAGCAGGATAGGAGTGTGGGTACACTAAAAAATATTGTGCTGGGTCTTCTCAAAAAAATTGAGGCAACTATTTTGTATCAGATTTTTAAGTACTGTTAACGAAACTTATTTTTGTCTGACTCATTGGACTTTTCATGTTTTCAACTTTGTTGTTTTAAGTAAAGCCGATTCCATTTTTTTCAGTTTATAGACCATAGTGTTTTTTAGTTAGAAATACATACTTTAACTTGTCTGGAACTATAGTTTTAAGTAAAGCCAACTCAATTTTTCCAGTTTATAGACCATAGGTTTAGGTAAAGCCAACTACATATTTCCAGTTTATAGACCATAGGTTTAGGTAAAGCCAACTAAATTTTTCCAGTTTATAGACCATAGGGTCATGAAAAGCCAACTACATTTTTCCAGTTTCTAGAAAAGCTTAAGTTAGGAACACATACATTAACTTATTTATTTCAAGTACTTATATAGCACCATCAATTTACATATACATTGTACATTCAGATCAGTCCCTGCCCTCAAGTCTTAGTGACTAAACATGTTGGTCTGTTAATGGTTAACAGTGGTTCTGTTTAGTATTAAAGGGTAAAGTTAATTTCACGGCCTAAGCTTTTCCACAATCCTTGTTGTGTGTTTATTTTACGTTTTAGGTATTTTCTTATGATATGATGGGTGTTAATGGGGTGTACAATCCCATGCAGAGGGTATACATAATCAGACTGTATTATGTGGCCAACTCTAGGTTTTTCTGCTGACTCACTGTAAATTGCAGGGGGATGTTGAAGCAGACTGGGATGGATTCTGTACCGGTCATCTGGGGTGGAGAAAAAATTGCGAGGAGAGTGTTTGCAGGTTTTTAAGAGCTCACGTAGCAGTGACTTCTTAGCAGATGTGACATCACCGGAAGTATCCACCCGCTTAATGAATTTCGCTCTGCCCAGGAAGCATCCTCAGAAGCTCTTAGGCGGGTGGATACTTCCGGTGATGTCACGTCTGCTCTTTGGAACGCAGATTGTGACTTTTTAATTCCAGAGCTGCGTTTTTACATGCCCATAAAAAAAAACAAATTACACTATGGCTTTCTCCTGGTTTTATTTCCCCACACTCATATGAGGATCTATGCCCATACCTGCCGGAGCCCCAAGAGGGAAGAAAAACAACCATCCATAATAACTGGAGGATCATAAGCCCTTGTTAACAGGTGCTAAATCCACTACAATTTGGTGAGTGAGGGCACATAAGGAGGGGAGAACAGCACAGCACTTTATTAATACTACTGGCACTGGAAGAATAAGATATTAAGCACTTTGAAGGACTTATTGTTCATTCATATTTTTGCACAGAACACTGACTACACTTTTATATCAATTTTTTCATGAATTTCTTTTGAATTTTTTTGATGAATTGTGGCTAATATATTATATTATACTTTGTTTGAGAAACATTGCATAAGTATTAAGATATAAATTAGGTACTAGGGATGCACCAATACCGGTATCGGTACCGAAACTTGGCCTTTTCTGGGGTATCAGTACTCGTGAAAATCCACTGATACCAGAAACCAATACCGGAAGTGATGTCAGCTTGGGCGGAGCTCGGGAACCGGATAAGGTTGTGGCCTCTCCATATGGCGGGGAGTGCTGTTTCCCTCATGACATGTGTTTTGCTGCTGCTGCGTCTACTGCTGCATCTGCTACATGGCTGCCCCACATAGCGAGCGTCCTCCTTACACCATGTCCCCTCATGGTAGCCGGTGAGTGCTCTTCTCTATTTCTAACTGTTGCTTGCTTACTTATTTGTCCCGCGGCCAGTGATTGCTGTACAGTACTACTAGCTTGCATCACTTGCCTAACATGGCGGCCGGCCTGTGTTATACTTTAGTTTTGTCCCACATTGTCTCTCTCACTTGCCTAACATGGCAGATGGCCTGTGTTATACTTTAGTTTTGTCCCACATTGTCTCTCTCTTTCTTGCCTAACATGGCGGCCGGCCTGTGTTACACCTAGTTTGTCCCACATTGTCTCTCTCTCTTGCCTAACATAATGTCCACTGTTGAGCATGGCGGCCGGCCTGTGTTTGTGTGTGTTACATAACTTAGTGTCCCACATTGTCTCTGTTGCTTGGTGTGGGGAAGGGTTGGGGAGGGGGGGCACGGGGGGCGATGAATGTGCTTCTCTCGGGTTACAATACAAGCAGAAAGGGTAGGTGGGCCACGTCAGCAGGCCACTGATGTCAATCATGGCCATACTAGTGTTGCATTAGTCTACAGTGTTACTTTCAAAGAGGGCACGTCCCTCATCAGAGAAGGCAAACATGTTCCAAATTGTCCACGTCTTAGTGTAGCATTCACCTTGCTGGCGGGCCGTGAGGATAAGATCCTCCATTTTACTGATTTCTTCCACTTTTTTGAACCACAGGCCTATGGATGGGGATGGGACGTTCGGTAAACTTTTGTTGGGACTGTTCCAGGCAAGGCCACAGTTTAGTAGCCTAGTGGCGATTCCAGTAAATAAGTCTAGTCGGGTGGGTTGCTTGATGGTATTTACGCAGGTCTGGTAGCGCTAGGCTTTTATATCAGTGGTCATCAACCCTGTCCTCAGGGCCCACTAACAGGCCAGTTTTGCAAGATAACTGAAATACATCACAGGTGATCTCATTTGCTTCTCAGTGATTGCAGTATTCTAGTCTGCATCTCCCCAAAGGAATACATAAAACCTGGCCTGTTAGTTGGCCCTGAGGACACTGCTTTATATGATTTGGGTTGTGAAAGCTGTCGTCTGTTCAGTCTTGGTCGTTTATATGCCCAGATAAAGTCGGAGAACAGAGCCTGTACTTGGTTAAAGTAGTTAGAGGGTATATGGATCGGCAGGGCTTGGAGGAGGTACATGAATTTGGAAAGAATGCTCATCTTGAGAATATTGCACTTGCCGAACCATGAATCTAGGTCTGTGTGCCACTTGTTAAGCAGTTCCTGAACAATTTTCAGCAGTGGTGGGAAGTTCAGGGCAAATATTTGGGACAATTTAAGTGGGATGTATGTTCCTAGATATTTCAGAGCTAATTTTGTCCATTTAAATTGAAAACTAGACTGGAGATGCACAAGAAGGGTCTGTGGTATACCCACACCCATCGCTTCGGATTTAAGTTAATCTTCAAGTTCGACATAGATCCGTATTTTTGGAATTTGCGGTGAAGATTCAGAAGCGAGATTGCAGGGTTTGTGAGCAAGAACAGCAGGGTTGCGTAGTATTGAATGATAAGCCCATCTGGACCTGTAGCTTTCCCTAATTTAGTGGTTCCTATCGTGCTTTGAATCTCATCTAATGCAATAGGTTCATCCAGTAGTTTGCTTACCACAGAATGTAATTTTGGCATTTGAGAGTTGGCTAAGTAGTCCGCAACTTGTTTCTGTGAGGGAGAGTCCTTCTGAAGGTTATATAGAGATGCATAGAACCCTTGAAATTTCCTCGCTATATGTTTGGGTAGTGTAACTTTCTGTCCTGAGGGTGACATTATGTGTGGTATGTAGTTCACAAGCATCTGTTCTCTCAGGGATCTGGCCAGGAGCTTACCGCATTTGTTGCCGGGTTCATATGATATCTTCTGAGAAACCTGTTTTGCCACTTTGGCTTTGAAATGCAACAGGTCAGTGATATTTCTTGCGTAGAATCAGGAGTTCTGTCTCTAAAGAAGGTGTCGGGCGTGTTTATGTCCGGCTTCCACCGTACTTAATTCATTGAGAATTGAGGTCAGCTGCGAAGTGCATTTGTTTTTTGATGCGTGACCTGTGTTTAATGAGCACCCCGCAGATTACCAACTTGTGTGCTTCCCACACAATGCTGGGGTCACTATCTAGTGTGTCATTAGTCTGTTACAGTCAAGTTCTCTGGTAACTTTGAGCCCTTCTTCGTCTCGTAGGAGGCTTTTGTTCAACCTCCAGTTTCTTGTTCTGGAGGTGGGGCTATTGGACAATGCATAGGACAGTAGGATCGGGGCGTCGTGGTCCGACCATGTGATAGGTCAGATCGAGGCATCCCGGACTGAATGTAGTTGGGTGTGGGGGATTAGGAAATAGTCAATATTAGAGTATTGTTTGTGAGGTGAGGAGCAGGAAGTGTAATCTTTTTCAGAGGGGTGAAGGAGACGCCAAGCATCTATTAGTTGTGCCTTTTGTAGATATCCTGCAATTTGTTTGCGAGGACCAGGAGGTAACGAGGAGCATCCTGAGGAAGTGTCCTCAGAAGGGGGTCAATGGGACGTTGAAGTCGCCCTCAAGTATTAGTTAGCCTCTCCAAAACTTAAGCAGTGAGTCTAGGGTCTTGTTGATAAAAAGGTCTTGATGGGTATTGGGAGCATAGAGGCTTGCCAGAGTAACCTTGATGCTGCCAACCACGCCCCTGAGAAACAAGAATCAAATCCCTCTGAATCTGCTTTTACGTCCACACAACTCCCTGGTACGGTTCTCGAGATGAGTATAGATATGCCCCGTGACTTAGTGGATGCATTGGTGAAATGATATACCACCGGGAAGAATTTGTTTTTCAGAGCAGGTAGCTTGCCGTGTCTATATTATTAGTTTCCTGAACAAAAGCAGCATCTGTCCCAAGGCGACGCAGGTCTTGTAGTAACATGCGTCTCTTTTCAGGGACATTAAGACCCTTTGCATTTAGCAAGAGCACATTCAGCACCTCCATAGCCCCTAGGTAAAAAGGGGGAAGGGAAGAAGAGGAAGGGCGAGAAGGGGAGATGGAAGGAAGGGTGAGAGTTAGAAAAAAAGAAAGGAGAGAGAGAGGAGCACGAGAGGCAGGAGAAAGAGAGTGTGGGGATAAGAGTACAGGAGAGGAGAAATACCCCAGAAAATGATAGTCCCAGAGAGGAGAGTCAAAAGAGCAGATCACTGCTAAGAGGAGCAACCTGAGAAGGAGAAAAGAAAACTACAAAACTTAAATGTAGCAAAATAATGCTAACGCTCTCCAGTTCTAAACTAGTGATTGAGCGCAGGCCTATGAGGGAATGTGGACCATGCCCCTATCCCCATCACTCTACGTGACCTTCGACACAGACAACCGAGACTTTGAAGGCTAGACCCCCTCCTTGCTAGCGGACTCTAAAGTCGAACAAGAAATATAAGCTGAACACCAATCCTTCTTTGACCTTAAAGGACTGCCTGATACAAACAAATTTACACTTTGGTCAACTTACAAAGCTTACCTACGAGGAGTCTTCATACAATTGAGTAAAAGACAGAGACGCCAGAGAACCCAGTAGATTGACAAGGTTCTGTCCCAGATATCTTGTATGGAAAAATTTAAACAAATCTTCCCCTTCCCAAAAACAAGCCAACAAGCTCCTAGAGCTCAGACAACAACTACACACCCTCCTGCTAGACAAATTTGAAAATAACTTCAAATTCTCCAAAGCCAAATTATACGCCTTAGGCAACAGGGCTGAGTCGCTCTTAGCCAAACAGGTTAAGGCCCAACATAAAAAAAAACTAGATTTTTTCCCTTTATCACCCTACTACGAAGCAACTCTTAACTAACCTGCAGGAAATCGCTAACGCATTTAGTGACTTCTACGCATCCTTATATAACCTCAAAAATTACCCTCTCACCCCCCAATATACTGATGAAGAAATTCACAGCTTCCTGGCACCAATCAATTTGCCCTTCATTTCAGATGCACAATTCGACTGTATCTCCAAACCAATTACTGCAGCTGAAATCCTCTGTGCTATTAAGGCACTTCCTCTACATAAGTCTCCAGGAGAGGATGGATTCACTAACGCTTTCTACAAAAACTTTTCTGACATCTTAGCCCCTAAAATAATGGACCTCTTCAATGCTGCTGGTTCCTTTGGCTCCTTGCCTACAGATATGTTGCACTCTATAATATCCACTACCCCAAAGCCTGGGAAAGATTCCTCTGCTGACTCTAACTATAGACCAATATCTCTTTTAAATACTGATGTCAAACTGCTCGCTAAAGTTATTGCCAACAGATTGATGGTGTTCCTCCCTGAGTTAGTACACCCTGATCAAGTTGGTTTCATTCCGGGTAGACAAGCCCCAGATACAACAAGAACGGTGCTCAATATCATTTACCAAACTGCACACAAGCAAACGCCTTCTCTGCTCCTATCCCTAGATGCAGAGAAGGCATTTGATAGAGTCCAATGGAAATTCATCCGGGCAGTTCTAAATTTGGCATTACAGGGTGGTTCCAAGATGCAATCATACACTATACTCCAACCCATCAGCTAGAGTATTCACTGGAGGGACTTTATCCACCCCTTTTGAGATCTCCAATGGGACAAGACAGGGGTGCCCCCTCTCCCCACCCTTTTTTGCCCTACTGATGGAACCTTTAGCCTCTAAAATTAGATACAATCCACGAATATCAGGTTTCCCCCTGCAACAACGTGGACCACAAAATCAGCTTATTCGATGACGATGTGGTTTTGATGGTCACTAACCCCTCTACAATTCCTACAAGCAATACACAACACCCTCCACCAATTTAGCGCAATATCATACTACAAACTCAATACCACAAAATCCTTAACCCTTCCCATACACCTGCCACCTCACATATCTGTCCAGCTGAAATCCAATCTATCCTACATGTGGGAAACCACATCCATCCCCTACCTGGGAATACAGATTACCCCCAACCCAAAACACCTAATCGATTTTAAATTACCATGCCCTTTCCCGAAGGGCGTATCGCCACCTTCAAAATGACCATACTGCTTAAGCTTCTGTAGCTATTTCGTAAACTAATTATACCTATCCCTCGCTCCCTCCAAACCTTGATCCAGAGACAAATAACTAAATTTATTTGGGACTCTAAGCCACCTACATGTGCCAGCTATATTTTAACCTTGCCCCACAAGAAAGGTGGCGTAGGACTACCCCATATCAGTAACTACTACTATTCATCAATATTAGACCAATTATACCTCTGGTGGCATCCTACACCCGAAAAAAATATGGTCCACCATAGAAGCCTCATACCCTCAGCCCGCTACCCTAACAGACTACCGTCTACTGACGGCAGCAGGATACACCCCAGTCCCACAAATGATCAACCCTACAATCTCGGCCTCCCTTTTGGCCTGGAAAAAACTTCTGGTCGCTTACCCCCCAAACTCATATGCTAGATCATTGCTGATACCCTTTAGAGCCATATCCACCTGCATCCCTGACTTGAACCTTGCCCGGTGGCATTCGGCTGGTATCTCAACCATAGGCGACATAACAAACCACAGTTTGCTGGAAACATTTGAAGCTCTCCAAGATGAATTTAAACTTCCAAGCTCAGAAGCCTATACATATACATGAATCTCACACTTCCTGAGCTCATCTAAACTACCCCCCAAAGTATCTATTCCTGCTCCAATTTTTCAATATTATTTTTCCAGGGGTTGTATACCCTCAATTACAACTTGTAACTACTGGTAAGCCTAGATTAAGGCTTACCTGTAGGTACAAGTAATATCTCCTAAACCTGCATGGTTTAGGAGATATTTGCACAGAAAGTTTTACAACGTTGTCTACGGCGCATGCACGCCGTAGACAACGGGGCATTTACAGGGTTAATCTCCATTCAGAACTACGGCTCGCCACAGTTGAAGTGTCCCGCGCGCATGCGCGGAGCGACGTATTTGCTGCTCTGGCCAATCACAGCGCCGCAGCGGCGCTGTGATTGGCCGGAGCGGCGATACCCGGAAGAGAGATGGCTGCGGCTGGAGGGGGGAGAAGAGGACGGCGTTGGGGCCCCGATCTAAGGTAAGTGATGCATAATGAGCTAGTATGCTTGTCATACTAGCTCATTATGACTTTGTCTTGCAGGTAGTTTAAAAAAAAAATAGCAAAAATTAGTATACAACCGCATTAATGTACTCCCACCTTAGCAATACCCGACCTTGCTCTCAAGTACACTCCCTAACTAAATGTACTGAGGAATTGAATATTCCTCTCAACCAAGATCAATGGCTACAAGCTTTTAGAGAAACCTCTAAAGCATCCCACTGTACCAACCACTGGGAATCCTATCAGAAAATCATTCACAGATGGTATCTAATGCCCTATCGATTATCTGCTGGAGAAACTGCAGAAGCATTGGCTCCATTGCCCACACCCTTTGGTTCTACAAATCCTTGAGCTCCTTCTGGAATCAAGTATTTGCTCTGATCACCTCCATTACTAGGACCCCTTTGTCCCAACTCCTGAATTAGCCCTACTGCATATTGGCATAGAACAATATCCACTGCAATCTCGAAACATGGTCATTCATTTACTACATGCAGCCAAACTAAACATCACTAGGTTATGGAAAACTTATGACATCCCTTCCATCCTGAAGACTATTGCTGATCTAAATTTCCAGTGTGAAATGGAAAGAATAGTGGCCAGGAAAAAAACTTACACCTAGGAAAATTTATGGCTATGTGGTCGTTTTGGCTAAAACATCCGAAATGTACTGTACGTTTAAATAAACCACGTGAACACCTGTCTCTCTACCTTAGACTTTCTGGTGCTTCTTCCCTACCAATCTTTTCTTTCTCCTCTCTGCATCTAAGTCCTTCTTGTCTGAGAGAAAGGGTATGTAAGCCCGGTGTATTATCTTCAGTTTGGTTTCTCTTCAAATCTCATTGGGGGTCAGTTGAAGCGTTTTTTTATAACCTTACATAATCTTTCCCACTAAGTCTGAGTCTGGAAAATCCTTACCCCAGTTTGCTACTGACGATGAAGCAATTGAGGGAGTAGACTTCAACAAGAACGGTTTGTATATGTCCGAGATTGTATAAGAGTCGCTTTGTAGTAGCAGATCCGTGAAGGATGTACGAAATCTTTTGCGTTCTTCTCTGCAGGAATCCCTCAGGAAACTGACACATTGCGCGTAATGTAACGCATGGGATTGAGGGAGGGAGAAGGTTTCAGCGATGGCAGAGAAAAGAAGGGGGCGACCTGTGTCCATGTTACATAGGGCGGAAAAGTTTGTCAGTCCTTTTTGTCGCCATACAGAGAATTGTTTGTAATCCAGTCCCGGTGGGAAGCTAGGGTTTCCTTGAATCGGGAGGTGTCTGGACAGAAAAGGCGATAGTTTTAGCGTTTTCCTTATTTCCCTCCAAGCTATAGCCGTGTCTCTGAGAAGAAGATTGTGTTGTAGGGGAGGGGGTATAGATTTCCACCTGCAGTGGAGTAGGGCAGCCAAAGAGTAAGGGTGGGTCATTGAAGATTCCAGGGAGTAATTTGAGTAGTGTGAGCGTTGCGATATCCAATCCAGACCTATCCGTAAAAGGCAAGAAAGGTTATAGGCTCTAATATTCAGGAGACTAATACCTCCTTCGCGCCTGGGAAGAAAAAGCTTAGCAAAGGCTATACGTGGTCGTTTGTTGTGCCATAAAAATTTGGAGATGGCTTTGTTTAGGATTGAGGTATCTTTGTGTTTCAGAAGCAATGGGATTGTTTGGAGAGGATATAATAATCGAGCAAAACTGACCATCTTTACTAGGTGACATCTTCCCAGGAGCGAAAGAGGTAGATCCATCCAGTTACCCAGTTCCTGAGTAATTTTTGTTATCAAAGGGGGATAGTTGAGGTGGTAGATAGAAGAGGGTAATTTCCCTATCTTAATACCTAGATATGTAATGTGGGAATTGGCCACCGAGAAGGGTGAGAGGCGAGCCCAGGGAGGGATAGATAAAGTGCCTATGGGGAGGATTTCGCTTTTGCTGTAGTTTATGCGAAGGCCCGAACAGAGACGAAATTCATCAACTATTGTTTTAATGGTGAACATGTCAGAGGAGGGGTTTGTCGAAAAAATAAGGATGTCATCTGCGAAAAGTGATGTGCGGAGTTCTCGGGAGCCAATTTTGATACCGTGTAGTGGGGCCTGTTGAATGAGGTATCGAGAGAGGGGTTCTAGTGCAATGTTGAAGAGAAGAGGGGAAAGGGGGCAGCCCTGTCTGGTACCTTTGTAGAGACGGAATTCTTCCGAGAGGAGGCCAGCCACCACCAATCTGGCCGCGGGAGATGCATACATGGCTTGTACGAGGTGTTGAAAAGGGCCTGTGAAGCCCATTTTTGATAGGGCCAACGATAGCCAATCAAAGCTGACATTGTCAAAAGCTTTTTCCGCGTCCAGGGTGATGATGGCATGGTCCCCCCCCGGGTTGTTTTTAGCATGTTCCAGGGCTGTCATAACTTTCCGGATGTTTATAGTGGCCGTTCTTCCTTTCACAAAGCCAGAGAGCTGGGTGAATCAGAGAGGGGATAATGGTGGCTAATCTGGAAGCTACTATTTTTGAAAGTAGCTTTACGTCTAAGTTGAGGAGAGAAATGGGTCGATAAGAGCCTGGTTCTTGGGGGTCTTTGTCTTTTTTAGAGAGTAGTTTAATGATAGCCTGATTTCC
This sequence comes from Lithobates sylvaticus, assembly GCA_028564925.1. Lineage (NCBI taxonomy): Eukaryota > Metazoa > Chordata > Amphibia > Anura > Ranidae > Lithobates > Lithobates sylvaticus. Next base: position 627,808,508 of record CM053026.1, on the reverse strand, counting down.
AGTTGGCAAATATGGACCGCCGGACCAGATACCATTATAGACTGTGAAGAGAACAGGCTCAGTAATAGAATGTAAGGTCTTGTAAAACTCCCCCGTAAAACCATCTGGGCCCGGGGCTTTAGAGGGAGCTAGTTTACGAATGGCGGTCGATATTTCGGGCAAAGAGATAGGTGCATTGAGGGCTTCAAGTTGGGAGGAAGAGACTGTAGGTATGGATAATCTGTCTAGGAAGGAATTAGCTACGTTTAAGTCTATGGGGTCTGTGGCATAGAGCGCGGAATAGTATTTTAGCATAACTTTGTTTATATCCTGTTGTGAGGATTTTATGGTGCCTGAAGAGTCCCGTAGGGAGGTGATGTGCGTAGGGCGGAAAGGACCTTTGCATAGTCTTGCTAGCAGTTTGCCGGCTTTATTGCCAAATTTGTGGAGGGTGGCCTCTAAGTGGGCCCTATGTGTTCGCTCAAGGGTATCTGCCCAGGTGTCGAAAGACCCTTTTGCTGCCTGCCATTTTTGTCTGTTTTCAGGGGAGTCCCTAGTGTAGAGAGATCGTTGTGCCAGGCGAAGATCTGCACTGGCTTTCTTATAGTTCATCAGGGCGTTTCTCTTAAAAGAAGCAGCGTAAGAGATGACGCGGCCTCTGAGGAAGGCTTTACCTGATTCCCAGAAAAGGTTCGGATTTTCCGCATGAGGAGAGTTGGCTGCAGAGTATTCCGACCAAGCTCTCTCCATATACTGTTGAAAATTCGCATTATTTTGGAGATAGGAGGGAAAACGCCAAAGCTGAGGAGAGGGATGTAAGTCAGGAGTGTCTAGTGTTATTGAGATGGGTGCATGATCGGAGATGGCGATGTCATGGATGTCAGATTCTGAGACCATTGGGATAAGGTTGTCAGTACAAAAGAGGTAGTCAATTCTAGTAAAGATATTGTGAGGGTTGGAGTAGAAGGTGTATTCTCTGTCCGCTGGGTGGTGGAGTCGCCAAACATCTTGAAGGGAAAGGGAGTCCATAGTGTGTGCGAAGTGTGTATGGTCATAAGACGCAAGTGGTGATCGCAATCGTTTTGGGTGAGATCTATCCTCTGTTGGGTGCAGTGTAGTGTTAAAGTCTCCCCCAACTATATGTGGTATGATCGGGGCACGTAGCAGCCAGGTGGACATCTCACAGAGAAATTGCTTACCGGGATTGTTTGGGGCATAAATGTTGGATATCATCAGTTCTCTGTTTCCCAGCTTTATGTGTATAGAGACAAAGCGACCCTGGCTGTCGGTGTCTACGGATAACACTTCGCAGGGAAGTTTTTTGTGGATCAGAATGATAACCCCTGCTTTGTGATCTAGCGCACCTGAGCCCAGGACAGTGCCCACCCAGAGTTTTCTCATGCGTTGAAAGTCAGGGGGAGTTAGGTGGGTCTCCTGGAGCAGGGCTATATCAGTTTTTAGTCTCTTCAGGTGACGAAGTATTTTAAGTCTCTTGAAGGGAGACCGAAGCCCTTTCACGTTCCAGGAGGTGACTCTCATGTGGGTGAGGTCGAGTGTGTGTTATGGGAGGGTTTATTATACACAGCATGAGGAGACTTGAGGAGAAGGGTGGAAACGACCGTGTGCACCAGGGTGGACTGGTCATGAGAAAATGGTGTTACCTGAGTGTCTGATGATCGAAGGGTGTTGTTGAGAAGAAGGGTTAGAAGAGGGGGGGAAGAGGGGAAGGCAGGAGCAATTAACCAAGCCATGACAAAACAATGAAAGAACTTCACTTTTTTCCGCATAGAGTCCCTGTGTAAACCAGCTCTCCCTAGCGATCCAGGTGCAGTAATGTGTGCATGCCCTTGATGCCTCAGTGTCTGTCTGAAGCCGCGGTGACGGGTCGCACATAGGCAAGGGATCAGGAGGAGGGCATACACAGTGAGGCTATAGGAGGTACAGCAGAAATAATGAGAGACAGAGGAGAAGCGAGAGAACACCAATAACATAAGCGGTGGTAAACAAAAAAAAAAAAAACAGTTACTTGTTAATGTGTCAAATACCTGAGTTGACCATAGGAGTAAGCTGAGGTGTTATGAAACAAACAATAGCTTGAGATCATAAGGGAAGCAAGACGGACGAGTAGACTTCATGTTAGCGAGGGGAGTTGCGGTGAGCAGGTCCAGACGACCTGAAGCGTTTTGGGGAGTCTTTTCTCGGGCTTCGCTGATCCAGAAGGCGGTTATTCGAAGGGGCTTTGTGCGGGGGGTCAGTGTATGCGTCAGATCGCAGTGAGCGCAGGAAAGCTTCCGCTTCTGATGTGTCCTGGAAGGACAGTTGATCCCCATTGGGGGCTTTGAGACGGAGAGTCGCGGGGAATGCCAATGTAAATTTTATCTGACGCTGGTACAATTCCGCACAGACGTGTTGGAATGCCTTCCTCTTTTTTGAGACCTCCAAAGAATAATCTGCAAAGATCAAGATCTTGGTACCGTCAATTTGGAGAGATCTGGTGTGCCTGAATTTTTGCAGGATTGTGGTCTTGTCATTGTAATTGAGGTACTTTGCGATGATCGGGCGGGGAGATTTGCGGTCAGGGGTAAAGGTTCCCATGCGGTGAGCCCTTTCAACCTTGCAGGGGCCAGGGAGGCCCAACGCCTCTGGGATGCGTCTGGCACAGAATTCCATGAGGTCTGATGTTTGTAATGGTTCTGGTATCCCCACAAATCTCAAATTGCTCCTCCTGGATCTGTTTTCCAAATCGTCCAGTTTTTGAAGTATATATTGATTCGTTTTGTCCTGTGCTTGTTCGGTGGCTTGCGCCTGATAAACTTCTTCCTCCAGACTCGAAAGGCGGTGTTCAACCTCATCGATTCTAGTAGAATGTTCCCCTAATTGCGCTTTGAACAGCCTGGGCTATACGGTCAGTATTGCTGTCTCCCAGGTTAGGTGATGAGGAAGTAGCATGCGGGGAGAGGGTGGACTGAAGTGAAGAGGGAGATTGAGAGCGGGAGCTCACCTCCATATCTGGTTCGTCAGCCTCGACTACTGGAGAGGCCGAAACCGAGGCCTCGATTTGAGGGTGGGACGGGTGAGTCGGTGCGGCCGAGCGAGAGCGTGTGCCGGTCTTCTCTACAAAGCGGTCCATGGGCAAGTGGGATCCCCCCAAGGAGGAGGCCAGAGTGAGCTGGGAGGTTCAGGTCGGTACTTTTATTCTAGTACCTGGTTGGATGTGAAGGCCGAGACCAGGGCCTCGATTTGGGTCTATACCTGGTGGATCTATGTGGCCGATTGCAGGTGTGTGCTGGTATTACGGCCCTGGAGGGTCCGCTTGAGGCTGGGGGGGGACCCGAAGAGGCGGCAGGCGGCAAGAGGGGGTCCGGGAGGCACTTCCTAGGCCCTAAATATGAGGTGACAGTCCGTGAAGGCCGAAGCCGGGGCCTCGATTTGCGGCTATTGCCAGTATTATGGCACAAAAAAGTCCAGCTGAGGGTGAGGGGGGACAGCCGATGAGGTAGCAGGCGGCAGGGGGGCGATTGCAGACCTTGAAACGGATGGCGCGGTCCATGTAGGCCGAGACCGGGACCTCAATTTAGCGCTCAGGCCGGGTGGATCGTTGCGGCCGCTTAGGCACCCGTGCAGGTAGATGAAAGAACCGATCGGTTCGTAGGGGGGTCGGGAGACACCCGAATGTGCTACAGGCGGCAGGGGGGGGGTCGGGCAGGTATTTTCATGCCGATTTAGGAATCGTGATGCGGGAGCTGAGAGGAGACTCAGCTACTCCATGCGGCGCCGGATCCGGAAGTTGCTTTCTCCTCTCTTACCTCCCAATCCCCTACCCCCTTCCCCCGTTTCCTCCACCTCCCCCCCTTTCTTTTAGTCTAGATCTCTTTCGTAAGCTACTACCTTAATACTACTCAACCTCATTCTGAAATATTTGCACTTAGCATGACTCTGTTTGTTAGATTGACCTATTTCTAGTCGGAACATCTGTTTTGTTATTGCGGTTATGGCTTAAACATATATGCTCTTTTGTAAAAACTCAATAAAGAATTATTGAAAGAGTATATATGTAAAAAAAAAAAAGAAATTGGGTTTAACACCCCTGTAGAAGAAGCAACTAAAAACACATCTTTAGGGTAATTAGAGCAGAGTCCCTTCACAAATAACTAGATAGACTGAGCTCTTCAGGAAACCAGCCTATGTCTCCTTTACACAGACACACAGTTCTCTTTCACTGTCTGTACTCGCAAAAATGTTATTGAAAGTTGGTTGCCTCCTTCCAAAATCCATGAACCACCTTTTTCCTGTGATACCAGACCAGATCTTCAGAAAACAGCCCCTCAGTAAGCTTTTGGTAGCTTCCTACCAAACAGGCCCTCAGGTTGTCCACCTGAGGCCTCACATACAGCACAATGCAAAGGTTGTCTAATGCCCCATACACACGGTCGGAAAATCCGACCACAAAATCCATAGGATTTTGTCCGACGGATTTTGTCCGACGGATTTAGTCCGACACTGGTGTTGCATACACACGGTCGGACTTTGTTGGCGAAAAATCCAATCATTCTGAACGTGGTGACGTTTGTTGCCTACGACGGGACTACGTAGAGGCTAGTTGCCAATAGCTTTGGTCTTGTAATGTGATCTGAGCATGCATGGCACTTTGTCCGTCGGAATTCGATACACACGATCGGAATTGGTGTGATCGGACTTTGTTGTCGAAAAATCTATCCAGCAGGAGATAGAACTTTGTCCGTCGGACAATCCGATGGAAACTATCCGATGGTGCCTACACACGGTCGTAATTTCCGACAACATTGTCCGATAGGACAGAATCCATCGGAAAATCCGACCGTGTGTATGGGGCTTAAGAGGCAGCCAGCCCCCCCTAGGCTGTGTTCCTTTCTTACAGGAAAATACCTGGATATCTGTGTCTCAGAGTATTTATAAAGACTACCAGTAGCCATCTGGGCCATCCTCCCAGGGACTGGCCAGAGATATATAAATATCCATGCTGCCTGACAATTTGCCTTGCTCCACACCTATGTTCCAGAGAGATCCACAGTTCTCCAGAAAATCAACACAGCTACACTGATTACAGTGAGCAACACTACATTTGCATAACAACAAACAAGGAACTCCACTTATCTCACATTTTCTCTTTGTAATCTTGTAATGTGATCTGAGCATGCGTGGCACTTTGTCCGTCGGAATTCGATACACACGATCGGAATTGGTGTGATCGGACTTTGTTGTCGAAAAATCTATCCAGCAGGAGATAGAACTTTGTCCGTCGGACAATCCGATGGAAACTGTCCGATGGTGCCTACACACGGTCGGAATTTCCGACAACATTGTCCGATAGGACAGAATCCATCGGAAAATCTGACCGTGTGTATGGGGCTTAAGAGGCAGCCAGCCCCCCCTAGGCTGTGGTTCCTTTCTTACAGGAAAATACCTGGATATCTGTGTCTCAGAGTATTTATAAAGACTACCAGTAGCCATCTGGGCCATCCTCCCAGGGACTGGCCAGAGATATATAAATATCCATGCTGCCTGACAATTTGCCTTGCTCCACACCTATGTTCCAGAGAGATCCACAGTTCTCCAGAAAGCAGAGAGCAATCAAATCTGCAACAAGTCAAAACAATAAATGCACCAGAAAATCAACACAGCTACACTGATTACAGTGAGCAACACTACATTTGCATAACAACAAACAAGGAACTCCACTTATCTCACATTTTCTCTTTGTATCACCTCTCATTATCTTGACAGGAGATGCAATGCATCCTTGATTCAACACTCACACACATTTTTATAGTTACAGTACATCATTTGCATAATGCCTACACATCATTCACTGCCTGAGTCTTGTCTGTCTTGGGTGGGGCCTGTGTGGGCTGTCCGTCATAAAGCATTCCATTTCAGCTCCCGGGGGAGACGTTTCCCATATATGGGGAGGCACATGGCCCATATTACAATGCCATCAGTGCATGGATACCCTGTAAGTACCAGTTGGGGCTCTGACCCCTTGTTCTTTTTTTTTTTATCCAACAAAAGTGTTTATTTAGATTGCACAGGTACAGTACACTTGAGGAAACATTAATTCCAGTATTCCAATACAGTTTGCACATGTAATACAGAGACATCAGTATTACCAGTATATTTTCCGTTAACCATTGCGCTGTGGCTTATGTCACCATTCCATACATCCTATCTTTATTCCTTCATTGCTGCATATCATGTAATCACGTCCTTAGTTAATTCCCAACAGTCTATCTGTTATCATATCTTCTGGAGCTAAGCCCGGCGTATCTAGCCACCTTTCCCAGAGTCTCTCAAATTTATGTGAGATACCTCTGTGTTGATAGATCCATTTTTCCATCCTTAAGGTCCTACCTACTGTGTCAATCCATTCTTTCGTGGTCGGGGGTTCTTCAGCCCGCCAATGTACCATGATTAATTTCCTGGCCTAGAACAGGACTCTGTGCACTGCCTCCCTACAATTCTCCCCCCATTCATATTCCCCCAGAGCACCCAGGAGGCAAGCTCTCGGGTCTTGCGGGAGTGATATTTGGAACACAGTGTTAACCGTGGTTACCACCATGTTCCAATAGGTGTGCAACTTGGGGCAGCACCACAACATATGGATGAGGCTCCCATGTTCTCTTTTACATCTGGTGCATATGGGATCTGATTGCGGGTTCATCAAGTGCAGCCTATGAGGGGTATAGTACTTTCTAAGAAGGATGTACAGTTGAGTTAGTCGTTGTGATACATTTAGAGAGCTTCTGCCTACCGCCTGGCATATTTCTTCCCACTGTTCCCCGTCTAGAGGTCCCGTGTCAGCCTCTCACTTCTCCCTGACCCTCAGAGGGTGCCGCTCCATCACAGATTGCAACAGGATGGCGTAACATTGGGATATGAATCCTTTAGACGAGGCAGCCTCCTCCAAGAGACGGAAAGCGGGGACCAGTGACAGCCGCCACTCTGAGGAGCGACTTTGCGCTGCCACAGCATGGCTAAGTTGAATATAGTGGAAGTGCATAGACGCCGGGAGGTTATATGTGTCCTGCAAGTCTGCAAATGGGCGAAATATCCCATTACAGAATATCTGCTTCAGGTGTGTAATCCCCGACCTCCTCCATTTTTCGCCTGACTGTAACTTGGCCAGTTCTGTGTAAGTGTCATTCCACCAAATTGGACTGTAATCCGTGTACCCGTCTGCCTTTTGAATATACTTGGCCTTATTCCAGACCTTTTGGATTAGGTTAAGTGTAGGGAACTTTTTATGTGGTTTGGCGAAGGCTAAGGCCTCCAATGCCATGGGTATAGGGCCTCTACGAACATTGTGCAGTAGTAAAGTGTGCGATGAGCTTTGTGGAACGGTGCCCTCCCCCTCCGGTGTTGGGAACATACCAACAAGGTGCTGAAGCTGAGCAGCCAGGTAGTAAAGCCCCTTGTTCTTTTTTGACAATGTGTGAATATACTGGATCAGTTAGAAATGGTGCCCCAGGTTGACGTCAGGTGTTTGACGAAACATACATAGGGAGGAGTAACATGCTGATATCACCACATGTATGCAGATCCCGGAAGCAACGGGCAGCTATCGAGAGCTGGCTGGCTTGATTCTTAAAAGCTGTTGTTAAACAACCTAACTGTAAGTGCAATCTTGCCCCCTTTTTTAATCTAATAAAAAAGGATTTACACTATGTTAGCCTTTCATTGTATTTTCATGAGGACCTATTGAATGCATCTGCAAACAAGGCTTTTTATTTGGTGAGGATGTTGGGAGCATTGGCGCATTGTATAGAGACCCGAGGCTGGGGAAAAAGCCTGCATCTGATCTCCCGTAATAGGAGATCACTTACAGCTGGTAAGTGGCAGTGTGTACAGAGGTGGAGGCACTATCCCATTTTCTATTTTGCACTTTTCTTGTGGTGTTATGTATGTGTGCCACCGCGGAGGAATACATGGATGTACCATTTTCAGCATATGAACTTTCTTGGCTCTTTTTCCCATCAAGGACTTTTAGTGCCTTTTTTACTAAATGCATTATTTTGTATCACCTTTTTCTCACAGACGGTTCATTTATTCGTTTTTGTTTTATTTAATTGGTATTATCACTTATATTATCAAAAATATTAATCAGCGCAACCTAAACATTTTGAATTAGAAATGTATCTATGTCATTGCAGACACATTACACACCTGATGAGTGACGCCAAGTCGCGAAACGCTTTGAGCCAACAGATGTCATGTTCCATTCATGTGTCATACCAGCATATTTTCTACTGTATCAATCGTTTCTAGTTTATATATCTTGGGTTCAATTACTCATCATTAGGGATGAGCCGAACACCCCCCTGTTCGGTACACACCAGAACCTGCAAACAGACCTAAAGTTCGTGTGAACTTTAGAACCCTATTAAAGTGTATGGGACTCGAGCGTTCGAAATCAAAAGTGCTAATTTTAACCACTTACCTACCAGGCACGAACACCTCCTTCCTGACCAGGCCATTTTTCAGCTTTCAGCGCTGTTGCATTTTGAATAACAATTGCGCGGTCAGGCAACGCTGTACCCAAATACATTTTTTATCATTTTTTCCCCACAGATAGAGCTTTATTTTGGTGGTATTTGATCACCTCTGCGGTTTTTATTTCTTGCGCTATAAACAAAATAAGAGCAACAAGTTTGAAAAAACATAATATTTTTTACTTTTTATTATAATAAATATCCAATTTTTTTTTTTTTTTTAAACAAATTTTTTCCTCAGTTTAGGCCGATACGTATTCTTCTACATATTTTTGGTAAAAAAAAAATTGCAATTAGCGTATATTGATTGGTTTGCGCAAAAGTTATAGCGTCTACAAAATAGGGGATAGATTTATAGCATTTTTATTATTTTTTTTTTTTTACTAGTAATGGCGGCGATCTGCGATTTTTATCATGACTGCGACATTGCGGCGGACATATCGGACACTTTTTTGGGACCATTCACATTTATACAGCGATCCGTGCTATAAAAATGCATTGATTACTGTATAAATGTGATTGGCAAGGAAGGGGTTAACACTAGGGGGCGCTGCAGGGGTTAATGTGTTCCCTATATTAGTGATTCTAACTGTGGGGGGAGGGGACTGACTGGGGGAGGGGACCGATCGGTGTCCCTATGTACAAGGGACACACCATCGGTCTCCTCTCCAGTGACAGGGCGTGGATCTGTGTGTTTACATACACAGATCCACGTCCTGCTCGATTGCCGGGCAATCGCGGATGCCCAGCGGACATCGCGGCCGCCGGGCACGTGCATTGGCTCCCCAGCTACGCGGCGGGCGCGCGCGTGCACCTCCCACGGCGCGCGCGCCCCCCTAGTGGCCAAAGTGTAGACGACGTCATATGACGGCGTCCCGCCACAAGAGCCGCACCGTCCCGCCGTCATTTGACAGTGGGCGGTCGGCTAGTGGTTAAAGGCTTATATGCAAGTTATTGTCAAAAAAAAGTGTTTGGGGACCTGGGTCCTGCCTCAGATGACATGTATCAATGCAAAAAAACTTAAAAAAAGGAAGTTTTTTCAGGAGCAGTGATTTTAATAATGCTTAAAGTGAAACAATAAAAGTATAATATTCCTTTAAATTTAATACCTGGGGCGTGTGTATAGTATGCCTGTAAAGGGGCGCATGTTTCCGTGCTTAGAACTGTCCCTGCACAAAGTGTAATTTCTGCAGGAAAAAAAAGTCTTTTAAAAGCGATTGTGGCTATAATGAATTGTCGGCTCCCCGTAATACAGACTATTGAAAGTCATTAATAAAAAAAATATGCGCGGGGTTCCCCCTAAATTCAATTACCAGGCCCTTCAGGTCTGGTATGGATATTAAGGGGAACCCCGGGTCAAATAAAAAAAAAATGACATGGGGTTCCCCCCAAATATCCATACCAGACCCTTCAGGTCTGGTATGGATTTTAAGGGGAACTCCACGCCAAATTAAAAAAAAGAATGTCGTGGAGTTCCCCCCAAAAATCCATACCAGACCCTTTATCCGAGCACGCAACCTGGCAGGCAACAGGAAAAGAGGGGGGGGACGAGAGAGCGCCCCCCCTCCTGAACCGTACCAGGCCACATGCCCTCAACATTGGGAGGATGCTTTGGGGGTCTGTGACCTCTCAAAGCACCATGTCCCCATGTTGATGGGGACAAGGGCCTTATCCCCACAACCCTGGCCGGTGGTTTGCTGGGGTCTGCGGGCAGGGGGCTTATCAGAATCCGGAAGCCCCCTTTAACAAGGGGATCCCGCCCCCCCTGTTTGAAATGGTAAGGGGGTACAAAAGTATCCCTACCATTTCACAAAGAAAGTGTAAAAAATTGTTAAAAAACACACAGACACTGTTGGGATAAGTCCTTTATTAACCACTTCCCGACCGCCCCATGTAGATATACGTCGGCAGAATGGCACGTACAGGCAGAATCACGTACCTGTACGTGCCATTCTTCAGGCGGTTGGGGGGTCCGATCGGACCCCCCTCCGCCGGCGGGGACGGTCGGGATCGTGTCAGGAGCGATCCGGGACGAGGGGACGGCCAGTGGTTTCTGGCCACCCCCTCGCGATCGCTCCTGGCCAATGAAAAGCTTCCCCTTCCTGTCTATTGTATAGACAGGAAGGCGGAAGTGATGTCACGCTCGGTGCGCCGGTCTATGTGACCGGAGACGCCGAGCGGCGAACATGTAAAGGTTAGTGCACAACAGTACACTGACACCAGTACAGTTAGGCACATATTCCACCCCCCTGTCACCCCCTGATCACCCCCCAGATCACCCCCTCCCCCCCCAGTCACAGTGTCACTAATTGCAGTGATCATTTTTTTACTGATCACTGCATTTAGTGTCAGTGTGACTGTAATAACTGTCAGGGCAGTTAGTTTTAGGTCCAAGGTAGCCCCCTACCCCCCCCTAATAAAGGTTTAACCCCTTGATTGCCCCCCAGGTAACCCTTTCACCCCCTTTTGCCAGTGTCACTAAGCGATCGTTTTTCTGATCGCTGTATTAGTGTCACTGCTGTCGCTAGGTAACCATTTTTTTTTTTTTTTAACCGCCATGTTTATATAGGTTCATAAATAGGTTTATAGGTCAGGTACCCCCATATTACAACCTAAATAAAGGTTTTAAACCCCTGATTGCCCCTAGAGTTAACCCTTTCACCAGTGATCACTGTATAACTGTCACTGGTGACGCTGGTTAGCCAGTTAGTTATTTCGTTATTTAGGTTCCCCGTCAGGTTTTTATATAGCGTCAGGTACCCCCATATATTACCTAATAAAGGTTTTAACCCCCTGATTGCCCCTAGTTAACCCTTTCACCCCCTTTTGCCAGTGTCACTAAGCGATCGTTTTTCTGATCGCTGCATTAGTGTCGCTAGGTAACCAGTTTTTTTTTTTTTTTAGGTAACCGCCATGTTTATATAGGTTCATAAATAGGTTTATAGGTCAGGTACCCCCATATTACAACCTAAATAAAGGTTTTAACCCCCTGATTGCCCCTAGAGTTAACCCTTTCACCAGTGATCACTGTATAACTGTCACTGGTGACGCTGGTTAGCCAGTTAGTTATTTCGTTATTTAGGTTCCCCGTCAGGTTTTTATATAGCGTCAGGTACCCCCATATATTACCTAATAAAGGTTTAACCCCCTGATTGCCCCTAGTTAACCCTTTCACCCCCTTTTGCCAGTGTCACTAAGCGATCGTTTTTCTGATCGCTGCATTAGTGTCGCTAGGTAACCAGTTTTTTTTTTGTATTACTGTTACGGGTGACGCTGGTTAGTTAGCTTGTTTTTTATACTGTCAGGGCACCCGCCATTTATTACCCAATAACGGTTTAACCCCCTGATCGCCCGGCGGGTGATATCAATTAGGTTTTAGGGTCAAATAAGGTCTGCGTCGCCCCAGGTTAGTGCCAGTACCGCAAACACCCACGCACAAAGCATACACCTCCCTTAGTGGCACAGTATCTGAACAGATCAATATCTGATCTGATCAGATCTATACTAGCGTCCCAGCAGTTTAGGGTTCCAAAAAAAACCGCATTGTTAGCGGGATCAGCCCAGATACCTGCTAGCACCTGCGTTTTCCCCCTCCGCCCAGCCCAGCCCACCCAAGTGCAGTATCGATCGATCACTGTCACTTACAAAACACTAAGCACACATAACTGCAGCGTTCGCAGAGTCAGGCCTGATCCCTGCGATCGCTAACAGTTTTTTTTGTGGTAGCGTTTTGATTCAGTCGCTTCAGTCAGGAGCTTTTTTACCTGTGAATCTCAAAAAAAAAAATAAAAAAAAAAAAATAGTTGTCGTTTTATTGTTCTCTCTCTCACTCTATTCTCTCTCTATTGTTGCTCTTTTTTTACTCCATTCTATTCTGCAATGTTTTATTATGTTTTATCATGTTTTATCATGCTTGCTTTTCAGGTATGTAATTTTGTTTACTGTGTTTTAGTGTTAAGCATTTTTTTGTTTTCAGGTGCGCCATTCAGTTGCAACGCGGATTTATTTATCTTGACAGCAACAGCGTTTGCTCCCACGATACATAAAGACGCGACTCCAACACTGTAGGAGGTGATTTCACCACCACAGTTAAAAAAAAGAGCATATATGCCGAAGCATGGGGGCAGCAGGGGGGGGGGGGAGGAGCGATTGGCACCTAATGCCACGTACATACGGTCGAAATTCCGACCGTGTGTACACGGCATAACTTTTGCGGGAGGATGCCCCCATGCATCGGCATATATAAATGGTGCATGTATGCCCATCATTAGAAGTGGGTGGATGAAGGGAGGTATTCTAATGGTGGGCATACCCACCAATCAATCTCTTTTTTTCGTTCAGCCAAGAGGCTGCATGAAAAAAAAAAGATTACAATATATGTCCAGCATGTTGCTGGACTTTGAATGGTTATACCAGAATGATGCCTGCAGGTTTAGGTATCATCTTGGTATCATTCTTTTCAGCCAGTGATCGGCTTTCATGTAAAAGCAATTCTAGCGGGTAATTAGCCTCTAGACTGCTTTTACAAGCAGTGGGAGGGAATGTCCCCCCTCCCGGATATAAACCGCGCCATTGGGAAATTGGGAAAGCATTTTATCACACCAATCTTGGTGTGGTCAGATGCTTTGAGGGCAGAGGAAAGATCTAGGGTCTAATAGACCCCAATTTTTTCAAAAAAAGAGTACCTGTCACTGCCTATTGCTATCATAGGGGATATTTACATTCCCTGAGATAACAATAAAAATCATAACAAAGAAAAAAAATGGAAGGAACAGTTTAAAAATAAAATAAAAAAGCTAAATAAATAAAAAAAAAACCAAAAAAAAAAAAAAAAGCACCCCTGCCCCCCCTTCTCTTGCGCAAAGGCGTACACAAGCGTTGGTCTGGCGTCATATGTAAACAGCAATTGCACCATGCATGTGAGGTATCACCGCGAAGGTCAGATCGAGGGCAGTAATTTTAGCAGTAGACCTCCTCCGTGAATCTAATGTGGTATCATGTAAAGGCTTTTACAGGCTTTTAAAAATGTATGTAGTTTGTCGCCACTGCGTGTTTGTGCGCAATTTTAAAGCATGTCGTGTTTGGTATCCATGTACTCGGCCTAAGATCATATTTTTTATTTCATCAAAAATTTGAGCAATATAGTGTGTTTTAGTGCATTAAAATAAAAAAAAGTGTATTTTTTCCACAAAAAATGCGTTTGAAAAATCGCTGCGCAAATACTGTGTGGAAAAAAAAAAATGCAACACCCACCATTTTAATCTGTAGGGCCTTTGCTTTAACATTATATATAGTGTTTGGGGGTTCAACGTAATTTTCTTGCAAAAAAAAAAAATATGTTTTCATGTAAACAAAAAGTGTCAGAAAGGGCTTTGTCTACAAGTGGTTAGAAGAGTGGGTGACGTGTGACATAGGCTTCTAAATGTTGTGCATAAAATGCCAGGACAGTTCAAACCCCCCCCAAATGACCCCATTTTGGAAAGTAGACACCCCAAGCTATTTGATGAGAGCAATGTTGAGCCCATTAAATATTTTTTTTTTTTGTCCCAAGAGATTGAATAATGAAAAAAAAAAATATATATATATTTTTTTTACAAAAAGTTGTCACTAAATGATATATTGCTCAAACATGTCATGGGCATATGTAGAAATACACCCCAAAATACATTCTGTTGCTTCTCCTGAGTACGGGGATACCACATGTGTGGGACTTTTTGGGAGCCTAGCTGCGTACGGAACCCCAAAAACCAATCACCGCCTTCAGGCTTTCTAAGGGTGTAATTTTTTTATTTCACTTCTCACTGCCAATCACAGTTTCGGAGGCCATGGAATGCCCAGATGGCATAAAACCCCCCAAAATGACCCCATTTTGGAAAGTAGACACCCCAAGCTATTTGCTGAGAGGTATTGTGAGTATTTTGCAGATGTCGCTTTTTGTCACAAAGTTTTGAAAATTGAAAAAAGAAAAAAAAAATTTTTTTTTCTTTACTTTCTTCATTTTCAAAAACAAATGAGAGCTGTAAAATACTCACCATGCCTCTCAACAAATAGCTTGGGGTGTCTACTTTCCAAAATGGGGTCATTTGGGGGGGTTTTGTGCTATTTTGGCATTTTATGGCCTTCGAAACTGTGATAGGTAGTGAGGAGTGAAATCAAAAATTTGCACCCTTAGAAATCCTGAAGGCGGTGCTTGGGTTTCGGGGCCCCGTACGCGGCTAGGCTCCCAAAAAGTCCCACACATGTGGTATCCCCATACTCAGGAGAAGCAGCAAAATGTATTTTGGGGTGCAATTCCACATATAACTATGGCATGTGTGAGCAATATATCATTTAGTGACAACTTTTTGAAAAAAAAAAAAATCTTTTTTATTTTTGTCTTTATTCAATCACTTGGGACTAAAAAAAAAAAAATATTCAATGGGCTCAACATGCCTCTCAGCAAATAGCTTGGGGTGTCTACTTTCCAAAATGGGGTCATTTGGGGGGGTTTTGTACTTCTCTGCCATTTTAGCACCTCAAGAAATGAAATAGGCAGTCATAAATTAAAAGCGGTGTAAATTCCAGAAAATGTACTCTAGTTTGTAGACGCTATAACTTTTGCGCAAACCAATAAATATACGCTTATTGGCATTTTTTTTTTACTAAAGACATGTGGCTGAATACATTTTGGCCCAAATGTTTGACTAAAATTGAGTTTATTAGATTTTTTTTATAACAAAAAGTAGAAAATCTCTTTTTTTTTCAAAATTTTCGCTCTTTTTCCGTTTATATCGCAAAAAATAAAAATCACAGAGGCAATCAAATACCATCAAAAGAAAGCTCTATTTGTGGGAAGAAAAGGACGCAAATTTCGTTTGGTTACAAAATTGCATGACCGCGCAATTACCAGTTAAAGTAGTGCAGTGCGAAATTGAAAAAAGACCTCTGGTCCTTTGGCTGCCAAATGGTCCGGGGCTGAAGTGGTTAAAAATAAAAAAAATTAAAAAAAGATTCCAGCGGTGATAATCCACTCTTGCTATTCAGCGATGGTCTGCCAGGTTGCGTGCTCAGATAAAGGGTCTGGTATGGATTTTTGGGGGAACTCCATGCCATTTTTTTTTTAATTTGGCGTGGAGTTCCCCTTAAAATCCTTACCAGACCAGGTCTGGTATGGATATTTGGGGGAACCCCACATCATTTTTTTTTTAATTTGACCCGGGGTTCCCCTTAATATCATACCAGACCTGAAGGGCTTGGTAATTGAATTTGGGGGGAACCCCACGCATGTTTTTTTTTTTTATCAATGACTTTCAATGACTGTTCTCTGTATTACGGGAGCCGACAATTCATTATAGCCGCAAGTGCTTTTAAATGACTTTTTTTCCTGCAAAAATGACACTTTGTGCAGGGACAGTACTAAGCACGGGAAACATGTGCCCCTTTACAGGCATACTATACACACCCCCAGGTACGAAATTTAAAGGAATATTACACTTTTATTGTTTCACTTTAGGCATTATTAAAATCACTGCTCCCAAAAAAAACATCAGTTTTTAAAACTTTTTTTTGCATTGATACATGACCCCTGGGGCAGGAACCAGGTGCCCAAACACTTTTTATGACAATAACTTGCATATAAGCCTTTAAAATTAGCACTTTAGATTTCTTCCATAGACTTTTACAGGGTGTTTGCGGCTTTTCGAATTTGCCGCAAACACCCCAAATTGTTTGCTGTTCGGTGAACAGGTGAACAGGCATTGTTCAAGTCGAACATGAGTTTGACTCGAACTCGAAGCTCATCCCTACTCATCATATGTTTGCCTATTTATATGGCCTGTTCCGAATTTTGCATTTATCCATGTTAAATAAATTCTTTATATTTATTTTAATTTAGTATATTTTGTCATTCCTTTTCAATGTTAGGGATTAGAGCAATTTCCACCTATGCAGGTACTTATTTTTGTGTCTATATATGATTTTTACTGAAAATGAAACATAGTTACTAAAGAATTAATAATGTGCCACAAAATAAAATAATATACTATATATCATAAATATTTCATTTAATGTATAACCCTGCCCCTCACATACTTCATGTAAAGCCCTTCTTTCCTTGGTCTTTTATACATAATATAGGGATGGAGGTTAACGAGTGTGTCATTGCCTCATATAAAGTGCCACCAATCCTCCCCCCCCCCCCCCCCCCCGTCAGAAACTCCACTGGATAAAGTGAGCCAGAACTAAAGTTACCTAATCTTATAAAGTTACCTAATCTTAGCACCTATCTAGGACTATGCTACATATATGTAAACCCAAGAATAAAAAGTTAATATATTGCAGCTTACACATCCTTACATGCGGCAGCATCCTTAGTTTTCTTTTTTTCCTTCATTTACTCCTGGTGATTCTGCCATGCCTTCCCTCGTCTCCTTAACAATACAGGGGGTGTTTTGTAGTACATGGGAATTGCTAAGAACAGTTCCAACTGATAGCAGTCAGCACAGGCTAAGCACACGAGAAGTGTGGCATGCACGTATCAAACAGATATAGCAAAACTCTTTTAACTGTATGTTTTACCGACCAAAATAAAGCAAATACAAGACATTCATTGGTAGGTTTTCAGAGGTTTTACGAACCACAACTCAACACACAACACACTTTGCCTGAAAAGTGGTATACTGATATTTTAAAAGCTGTCAAGTTCACAATATTGATTAGATTCACAACCTACACTGTAATACTCACGTACCATGCAATTTACGCTTGAGATTTGTTATCCTATTAATTTGCATTTGGAAATGCAGCATGGAAAATTTCCAGTGAATAATTTGTTAAAGTGCATATGAATTTTTATATCAGTTTTTTTTAGCTAAACCTAAATGGTGTAAACTACTTAATGCAGTAAACTACTGACTTATGAGACATACAGTATTTTATAGACACATTTGCATGTTCATGACTGGAATATTTATTTGAGTAGTGTAGCTACTGTATAATTTTAGAAAGCTTTTAGGTTCCTTATGATGTATAGGCCAAGCCTCTTTTAAAAGTGGTAAACTTTGATCTACTTGTTAAGATACATGCAGGCAAATAAATAAAATACAATTCTAGTTAGTGGCACAAAAATTCTAAGCAGTCACTATGCTAAAGGCATGAACCTAAAAACATAATCTATTGGCATATGTACACTAAAATAAGAAAATAAAAAAACAAAAGTAAGATGCAATTTTTAAATATTGTTTATGCTATGAGAATGAGAACTAGTAAAGTAGAAATACACTTTAATCTCTATTCAGTAAATGTTGATCATTACCAACAATAAGTTCCTTGGTTTCTGTGTGTTGATTTTGGTCTCATGCACACTTTCACAAAAAACACCACAGTTAGATAGTACAGTGTTTTTAATTATGGGTCTGAATGCAGCTCTGTTTTAGCTAATGGGCTGATTTACTAAAGGGCAATAGACTGTTCACTTTGTAGGTGCAGTTGCATGCTGCAAGGGCATTTGCTCCAGACCTTAGTAAATGAGATGAAACATCCCTTTGCAAAAAAATACCCAATTGCATGCAAGGAAAAAAAATAGAATTTTTGCTTGCAAAGGATTGGATGATGGAAGTCAGCTTATCTTTCTCTCATTTACTAAGCTCTGGAGCAAATGCCCTTTCAAAGTACAGCTGCACTTGCAAAGTGCACAGTCTATTGGATAGTCTTTATTAAATCAAATGAGTCCTTGAAGGTTTCAGCTGCACTAAAGGCTAATAGACTGTTCACTTTGCAAATGTAACTTCCCCTACAAAGTGAACAGCCTATTTTCCTTCAGAAAAACAATCCCACTGAGTTCATGCACTCACTCCAGTATCAGCTGCATGTCAGTGATCTGGACAGGTTTTACTATTGTAGGTAAACCATGCCTAAACAAATTGGGGTTGATTTTACTAAAGACAAATAAACTGTTTACAAAGGAATTTTTAGTTTGCAAGGGGAGTTTCCTTTAGCTTAGAGAACTTTGCAAAGAATACTCAATCATGTGCAATAAACATAAAAACAGTATTTTGAAAATGATCTTACAAAGTGAATAGTCTATTTGCCTTTAATAAATCAACCTTTTTGTGTCAGACATATATACTGTTTATACAGTACTGTATATTTTTGAGGAAAAAAAAAAAAATATATATATATATATATATATATATATATATATATATATATATATATATATACACCCCTTTGAAATATTACAATGAACAATTTCAAAAATTTTGACAAAACTGAGTTTTATAGAACATTCCTTCATCTCCATTACATGAAAGTAAGGTTAATAATAAAACTTAAATTACAAAATCCTCAGTTTTACTGAAATTAGTTTATGCAAAAATGAATACACCCCACAACAAAAACTACTACATCTAGTATTTTGTATGACCTCCATGATTTTTAAGGACAGCACCAAGTCTTCTAGGTATGGAATGAACAAGTTCTTCAAGAACTACCTCTTTTAGAGCCTGGATGCTGGATGGAGAATGATGCTCCACTTGTCTCTTTTAGAATTTCCCATAGGTGTTCGATTGGGTTCAGATTAGGAGACATACAGTGGCCTTAGATGTGTGTTTTGGATCATAGTCATGATGGAAAAGTGCATGACAACCAAGGACACGGAATGATGGTAGTATCTTCTCTTTCAATACAGAGCAGTACATCTGTGAATTCATGATACCATCAATAAAATGCAGTTTCCCAACACTAGCAGCACTCATGCAGCCCCACACTGCCACCAGCATTTTTCACTGTAGGCCCCATGCATTTTTCTTTGTAACCCTCACCTTTGCAATGCCATACAGTTTTGAAGCCATCAGTTCAAAAAACATTTATCTTCGTCTCATCACTCCAGAGCAGAGTCCCAGTAGTCTTCTTTTTCAGTATGGGCCCGAGCAAATTCTAGTCTTTTTTTACACATAGGCTTTAGGAGAGGCTTCCTTCGTGGTGAAACCTATGCATGCCATTCCTCTGCAGTGTCCACCATATTGTGTCATGGGAAACAATCACCTCAGTTTGGCTTTCTACTTCTTTAGCTAACTGCAGTGAACTTGCATGGTCATTTTCTTTAACCCTTCTCTCACAAGACACTCCTGTGGAGGTGTTAACTTCCATGGGCGGCCTGAACGTCTCTGTGGGATAATTCCATTTCAAACTTTGTTACATTTTTGACTGATAAGTAAAGCTTTGCTGATCTTCTTGTAGCCTTCACTTTTTGTGTGTAAAGAAATAATTTTCTTTCTCAGGCCTTGTGACATTTCTCTTCCATGTCGTGCCATTGCTGACAGCATGAAATAGGAAGAAGTTTTCTTTGTTAAAGCAGAACTCTGGATTTTCAAATAATCCCCCATTAGTACACCCCCCAGGGCCATCTTTAAGGCAGAGCAAAAGGGGCAGCTGCCCTGGGCCCCATCATTGTTGTTGGGCCCAAAGCAGCTGCCTCATACTTACCAACTATCCCAGTTTAAATTACCTTGTCTCTGTGTGAAGTTCTGTTACTAATGCTTTCTCTCTTTAACTGTAATCCGCCTACAGTTCCCATGAATACTTGGGAGGGGAGTGAATGTTGGAGGGTACACTAGGCTTGTACATGTAAATGTGAACTCGCCCACTTCAACATAAATCACACCCCTCATTCTGCAGCCAGCAAGCCATACAGAACACACGGTATGATAGGTTACAGCCTTTTAAATGCAAACCAGTGCAACATATCAGTGTCCACCAGAGCCAAATGTCAGGGACCACCAGAGCCGAATGTCAGGGACCACTACCAGAGCCAAATGTCAGGGACCACCATAGCCAAATGTCAGGGACCACCATCAGTGCCAAATGTCAGGGACCACCACCAGTGCCAAATGCCAGGGACCACCTGAGCCGAATGTAAGGACAACCACCAGTGCCGAATGACAGGGACCACCACCAGTGCCGAATGACAGGGACCACCACCAGTGCCGAATGACAGGGAGCACAAGTCTGTCCCACCAGTGCAGCTTGTCAGGGACCACCAGTGTAGAGCAGGGATTATTATCAGAAATCACTTGTATGACACAGAGGGGATCTCCAGCGGTGTCAGGTATTGTATATGAGAACACCAAGCGTCGATGTCCCACCTCCTGGTATTATGCTTGACAGTGCACTGTGCCAATACCAGAGGGAGGCAGACATCAGCGATCAGTGTTCTGATATACAATACTTGACACAGCGGGACATCCCTGCTGTGTCATACAACTGTTTTCTAATAATAATCCCCACTCTGCACGGAAATAGCAGGCGGGGGGGCAGATTGCTGGCAGGGAGGAGGAGGAGGGAGGAGAGAGGAGAAAGAGGACACCTCCTCCATGGGTGACATAGACCAGGGCTGTGAGACCCCTTCCGCCCACAACAACATGTCTGCTTCCTCCCTGCTCTTTCAGAGGACTGCAAGGGGGTGTGTCAGACTTCTGGCTGAGCTTAGGAGAGGGATAGAAGCCAGCGGTCTTACAAACAGGATGTCAGCAGGCAATAACAGTTTTTCAGCAAGTTCAGCAGCCTATTACAGAGAAACTAGAGAGCTCAGAAGAACATGGATGGCAAACTTGGTGAAGGTAGGAGATCAGCAATAAGGACATGGAACATTTTTTTGCCTGGAGTTCTGCTTTAAGTGTCCTTTTATAATCAACTGTCTGCTGGACACCTGTTTAATGAATAATTAGACTCACCTGTAGTTGAATTGTTGTTAATTAGGATTTTGTTGTATAAAATGTAGCTTTGCTC
This sequence comes from Lithobates sylvaticus, assembly GCA_028564925.1. Classification (NCBI taxonomy): domain Eukaryota; kingdom Metazoa; phylum Chordata; class Amphibia; order Anura; family Ranidae; genus Lithobates; species Lithobates sylvaticus. The sequence continues at coordinate 627,787,239 of CM053026.1, read as the reverse complement.
CTTAGGCCCCTTTCACACAACCTTGTCACACGGGATCGCTCCGCTAATCCCCACTGAGCAGGCGGATGACAGGTCCGTCTTTGCTCACTGTGCGTTGGTGGACCTGTCAAAGCCTCGCTGTCCTCTATGGAGATCGGATGAAAACAGACCGCCTGTGCATTTTCATCAGATCCTATCCGATTCTCCAGATGGATGGAAAATAGGGTTTAAATCCATCTGGATTTCATGGACAGGATCAGAGCGGATATTAGCAGATGTCATCGCTGACATCCACCGCTCCATAGAGGTACATGGAGCATCCAATCAGGTCCACCTGGAAAAACTGACAGGCCGACCTGATCGGAAAGCCAGCGTGAAAGGGGCCTAAGACTTTCATTGGGGTGCATTAATTTTTGCAATATGGTATTGAATTAATTTGTTAGGAAAAACATTTTTTTGTGTGTGCAAATTAACAAATCTTGGTTGCAATCAATGGCCCACATTTGTGCGATCATTTTGTATTATCGTGTCCCATAGAAAATGTTGATTCTGAAAGGAAAGTAAAGGTTTTCTGACAAATCTGTGGGGGTGTACCCTTTTTATGCTAAAACTGTAAATCCCTCAAAAACAAATAATTTTCCTTACGGTATGAGAAACAGGAAGCTGGGACTTTAAATTAGGCTATTGATTTGTGGGGGTAAGATAATTAAAAAGTATATATAATTGGCATATTGAGTCTGACAATACATAACAACGATGCACATAGTAAAAAAGATTTAATATGTATACACACACAAACATGGTATTGACCTCATGAATACATTACATATACATATCAAAGGGACGGCATATAAAATTGACAAGAGATGTAATATGGATAAAATGAATTATTGCAGATTCATATAAGTACACGTCATCTAAATGGCACTATGCAGTGTAAGCAATGGTAAGAAACACAGTATGATCATTTGGTTGTAGATAATGAGTCTAAGTAGGTTCCTATCAGTAGGCATGAGAATGCATCCTAAAAGACTGACGTGTTTTGTGGATAATACCACTCTTCAGGAGCAGATGCATGCAACTCTATAAAAACAACAAAACATATGTAGACCAGTATAACCAAACGTTATACCCCTCAACTGGGAAGATGTGTACAAGAGAAAAGGGAGAGAGTTACTCATCCCTCTGAGTACTTACATCATGATAAGTCTGGAAAATGGGGGACGAGGAATCAGAGGCTGTCCCAATTGTCTGTACCGTGAGCTGTGGAAAGAGCCCACAGGAGAGGGACCGGGTGCACAAAACATCATCCCCAGGAAAAACAAAAGGCAGAGATCCAGGTAGTGGTATGAGTGGGCTTCATGTCTAAAAATATATATATTGGGTGTACTATAAAAACTCTATATTGTGGGAAGTAGCTAGAGCCCAATGCCAAAGTATCAGGTGGACAAGTGAATGTGAAAAGAAAAAGTGTGTGAAGAGAGAAAAAAAGATCAGAAATTAAAAATAAAAAAGGAAGAGAAAGAAAAAGAAAGTTAGAAGACAGTAAAAAAGAAAAAGAAGAAAAAGAGAGAAAAAAGAAAAAGAAGAAAAAGAGAGAAAAAATAAAAATTAAAACGGGAGAAGAACAAGAAAGAGAAAAAGAAAACGAAAAAGGAAAAATAAAAAAAAATAAAAAAGGAAAGAAAAGAAGACCATATGACAGGTATAGATGAGAAAAACAAAAGTGAGCATAAACAGGAAAAGAAAAAACATGTAATTACATTTTTAGGATATAAAAAAGTAAGTTCCATGTAGTGTGCAGTGTGCACAGAGAGGTTCTGCCATGAGGACTGGCTAGCACAAAGTGAGGATGTTAAATACACTCAGCACACACCCACAGGCTCCTCCCAACTTCATACAGGTGCATCAAGAAAGAAAGAGAGGCGTCTATGCCCGAGCAGCAGCCTCCACCCATTGAGCATCACCCGATGCACAAAAGTGGGGAGGAAGAAGGCGCCAGACCCACACAATTAGTACAATGCAAAGTGTGCCACAGAAATTCATGTCAATGGTGCCGCTATGGCCTGGGTGTATGGACCCCGTGTTTTGGTACATTGATACCCAGGACATAGGTGACCCCAGACATGGACTGCAGGGGAACGCTGATCAAAAAAGCCTCCATCCCTGTTGCATTTAAAATAATATGGGGGAGTTTGGGACTTTAAATTAGGCACACGATGTGTGCCTCCATCCCTGGTTCAGTCCCAAACTCCCCCCTATCATTCAATTTTCCTTACGGGAACAATTATTATCACTGCTTCTACATTAATAAACTCCAAAAAACATCAGAAGAATATAGAACCATATGTGCAAGGGCTGTGATAAATAAATAAACCATAAATAATCTGAAAAGTGTAAAAAATGTAAATGTCTAAAATATCCAAACAGTGTACGCTTCCAAATTAACATTCACAATTCCACCAGTGCTCCAAGTAATTTACTACTCCCAATGGATTAAAAAACTCACCATAAATACATGCTTCTCTTTTTACCGCTTTAAAATGAAGGTCATGAGCTATTCACAATCTCGATTTGGAAGCGCTTTTCCAGTAAATACACCTTATCCTCCCAGTGCTCACCATTAATAAACGTCTTATTCAATCCAGAAATACCTGACAGCCTATCCTATGACTCCATGCTGCCGTGGACCCAAGCTGGCATATTCCAATTAAGACACTTGGTACACCCAGTGACACGCACACTACTTCCTTTTTCTGATCTACAAACCAAACATAAGATCCCGAATACACTATTTTACTCTTACTTACAGATAAAACACTTTTTCACATCTAGATCCCCTTGAACGACCTTAGACGTGCCTACAGAATTTGAACTGCTATGCTCACACGGCCCTCATGAACCTCAACAGATTTCTATTATCTATAAAATCCTTCATAGCTCAACTCCCATTACTGAACAGATCCACTCATATATGAGGAGATGGGCTCAGACCCTTCACAGACCTATTTCTCTGGCACAATGGGGGAAAATATCGGACGCTACTTCTAAGGTCTCCAGATGTGTAGCCCAGAAGGAGATAGCATATAAGATACTAATGTTTTGGTATAGGACCCCTGAATTTCTGGCAGCCCACAAATTGTCGCCATACAGTCACTGCTGGAGATGTGGCTCTTCCCTAGGTTCCCACTTCCACATATTCTGGGAATATCCCGTTCTTGCCCCCTTCTGGTCACAAGTTTATGCCCTACTGGAAAAAGTGTTGGAAACCCTGATCCCCTTTCAACCGATACATCTACTACTAGGCCTTCCCCTTAAGAATACCACAAAATCCTTTACTAAATTGATGGCATATATCTTGTTGGCAGCTAAACGAGTAATACCGCAATGTTGGCGTACTACCGCTTCCCCTACTTTTGCACAGTTCCTTTCCGCCATCACAGACATTTGCAGAATGGAACATCTCACAGCAGTCATAGAAGATTCTCTGCCAAAATGTGAGATTATCTGGGGAAAGTGGGACTCTTCAGAATACAATATAGAGATACAATCTCCCACGCCGAGATAGATAAATACAATGCAAAGTGTATTTATTCCTCCTCTCCTCAATCCCTCTTAATACACCAGTATCCGCATATAAAGAAGGCACAAATATATATTCCAATAGTAAAGTATGTTTAGGTAAGATCGAAATTATTAAAATATTCCTACTTACAAAACAAGGTAAAATATATTAGCATATTGCAATGTACTGTAATAGTCCCGCTCGGAATATCACTATACAGGTTGGAGCCTGTTTGACGTCACTTCTGGTTTGCCAATAAGCCACGCCCAATGCATTTTATCATATCTGACTTTATCAAGATTATGGCTGGGCAGCACACCACTCCAACTTATATTCATTCTCTCCCAAACAATTAACTCTTTTAATCCCACAATCTACAAGGCACAACAAGACCAGTGGGCTATTATGGGAGACATAGCCGTATACGGCAAATGTTGGGCACAAACAAGCTAATATTCACTATACTAAATGTGTCTAACAAACAACAGACTGCCATGTCTACCACATACACTGTGATCTGATTGTCTAGAGAAAGACTACAGTATATACTGCCATAACACAATATTCTCTACAGATATTCTCTACAGACAAATAATATATATATATATATATATGCAAAAAAAAAAGAGCCCAAAGGCTAACGCTGCGCTAGAAATAAACAAAATATAACGATAGCTGCTAGCACCCCAAAGTCGAATACAAACTCAACAGATATAAAATGCAAAATTGGTGTAGCGCTAATAAAAAAGGAGTATACAAGTGAAAAAAGGCTTAGAATAAAGACTAATGAAGAGTCCCAAATATACAGTCCATAGGTGAAAATAAAAGCCAATATCCGTGCTTCGTGTAGATGAAAAGCTGTAGGTGAGGAGAAAGTGATAGTCCTTCACATTGGATACATCCAGCTCCACACCCAGGTGAGAGTAAGTAGCCTGTTTACCAGCTCTCTTTGACCACTGGAATAATGGTCTCACCAAGCACAGGGAAATAGGTCTCCCCAGGAACCTTAATAGTAGCTGTAATCCTCGCTTTACAGATGGAACTCGGAAATATAAAACCTGGCCTATATATATATATATATATATATATATATATATATATATGAACAGTATACATATTAGTACAAAGGAATGTATGTATTATGTATTAGTACAAAGGAAATAAAACCTAGGCATACTGGAACAATATTATATATATATATATATATATATATATATATATATTAGGGCTGCGAAAATTAACGATTAATTCCTCGATTAATTGTTCATTTTTTGTTAGATCAAGATTATTTTGATCAGTACTCACCTCTCCGCCGGCTTCCAGGTCTTCAGGGAGTTCCGTTGGAGATCCGGTGACGTCATGGACATCGACATCACATAGCCATGACCGTTCCGGCTTGAAACTGCGCATGCGTAGTTCTGGAGCTTGCCGAGCAGAGCAGATCCTGTATTCGGCCGGTGGGAGGGGCGGATCTCACAGAGGCTGTGCGGCGCACTATGCTGACGAGGCGATGGATGTAATAGCACATCCCGCCAGTAGCGCCAGTTTTTAAAACTGTAACCAGGAGCACTGGAGCAGCCAGGAGGCTGAGCAGTACGTGGAACGGAGGAGCCCTGCATCCAGATTCCAGAGTCCATGGGGAGTCAGGTACTGAGTGAAAGTCCAGCCGACGATGGTGACAGCAGGTGATGATTGCAGGCCGCAGTGATGGAGGCAGCAGAGGGGGATGATGGTGGCAGAGGGGGATGATGGTGACAGAGGGGGGTGGATGGAGGCAGGGGGGGATGAGGGTGGCAGAAGGGGATGGATGGAGGCAGGGGGATGCAATGTTCGGGGCAGATTTAGCATTTTCCTGAACACAAACAGCAACCCAAATACTGAATTCAATAACCTCTTTGGAATAAACATGCAGCCGTATATTACTTTACAAAAAATGTGCATTGTTCCATAGTTTATATCTACACACATCTAAGGCCTGATTCCCACCTATGCATTTTACTACAGCCCATTTAACATGGTTTCCTATGGCACACGTTCTGTAGCGTAAATCTGCAAAATGCAAAAAGAACTAAAAATGAATAGGTGTGAATCAAGCCTTACAAAGCACAGCGCTTTTGTTTAAATTTTTAAATAAGTAGAATTTATTTGTTAATAGCTGGGACACCAATTCTCTTCACAAGGCCAATAACAAATAACTATAATCTTTATGTGATTGGGAAGGATGTATGTGACAAATGAAGACGTTGAACTGTATCACCTGTTATGAGCAGGTAGAATAATGAGCAGTTATGAGCAGTAGAATAATGAAATAATGTATTTGTATAGTTATAACAGGGAATACATTTTTACTTTTAACCAAGTTGACAACATTTACCGTTATGCAACTTATAGGATTTTTCTTAAAAATTTGGTTTTGTTTTATAAGCTTCATTGCCAAGGGGCTTTAACTGCTTTAACACTGACATATTTCACCCAATTTACCTGTTTCTTGGCATTCAAGGTAGCTCATTAAAATTCATATCTACACTCCTGAGATAAAATGCATATGAATTGCATCATACATCAACTAATAGGTATACACAAGCGGATACAACCTTCTGTCCCACGATAATAAAGGCTATCATTCTGATGAAAGTGCTGATTCATATCACCTTTTTCTTACTAATGGATATCCAATATATGAACTAGCTGGAATTCTAATTCCCTATCTTGCTCTGTATGTTTATGAAAACATATGCCTAATGGTTTAATGTATTTTAAGTCTTATTATCAGAAATGTGGAAATAGTTCAACAGAGACGTTATTATGAGCAGATTAGGAGGAAAATAAATTTTATAGCTGAAGGACAAACACATTTTGTTATTTTAGAAGACCACAGAGAGCACTACATTTTTGTTGCTGTTAGTTCCAGTTTGAGAAATTTCTACTCACTTCCTGTCTGTTTGACTGGTATGAGACAGAAGAAGAACCAGATGACATGTCCTCAGCAGAGGTGAAGCATTTAATTTTTTTTTCTATTAGGCCTCATGCACACTGGACATTAAAATAACGTTATAAAAATGTCAGTAGCTTTGCAGTGGGTTTTTCAACTTTTATCAACTTTTGCAAAGTTTTTGCATTATCGCTTTTTAGCGTTTATTTGCGTTTTTAGTGTTTTTCCTGCGTTGACGTTTTTTAGCGTTTAAAAAAAAAAAAAAAAATTCCAATGGATCAAAAACGTTAAACAACGTTGCTAAGCAACGTTTTTGAGCATTTGTCGATATTTTTCAGGGTTTATCAGCATTAGAGCTTTTCTACAGCTGAAAAACATCTTTTAGAACCCAAAAGTTTTTTTTTTTTTTTTTTTTACTGCTAAAAAACATTACTGCCCAAAACTGCTGATAACAGCCTATGTGTGCATGGACACATAGGATAACATGATGGAGAGTTTAACCACTTGCCTACCAGGCACGAACACCCCCTTCCTGACCAAGCTATTTTTCAGCTTTCAGCGCTATCGCATTTTGAATGACAATTGCGTGGTCATGCAACGATGTACCCCAATAAAAGCTTTATCATTTTTTCCCCACCAAATTCTTTTGGTGGTATTTGATCACCTCTGCGTTTTTATTTCTTGCGCTATAAACAAAAGAAGAGGGACAAGTTTGAAAAAACGCAATATTTTTTACTATAATAAATATCCAATTTTTTTTTTTTAAACAATTTTTTTCCTCAGTTTAGGCCGATACGTATTCCTCTACATATTTTTGGTAAAAAAAAAATTGCAATAAGCGTATATTGATTGGTTTGTGCAAAAGTTATAGCATCTACAAAATAGGGGATAGATTTATAGCATTTTTATTATTTTTTTTTTTTACTAGTAATGGCGGCAATCTGCGATTTTTATCGTGACTGCTATATTGCGACGGACATATCGGACACTTTTGACACATTTTTGGGACCATTCACATTTATACAGCGATCCGTGCTATAAAAATGCATTGATTACTGTATAAATGTTACTGGCAGGGAAGGGGTTAACACAAGGGGGTGGTCAAGGGGTTAATATGTTCCCTATGTGAGTGATTCTAACTGTGGAGGGAGGGGACTGACTGGAGGAGGGGACCGATCGGTGTCCCTATGTACAAGGGACACACCATCGGTCTCCTCTCCTCTGACAGGACGTGGATCTGTGTGTTTACACACACAGGTCCACGTCCTGCTCAGTTACTGGGCAATCGCGGTTGCCCGGCGGACATTGCGGCCGCCGGGCACGCACATCGGGTCCCCAGCGACGCGGCGGGCGCACGCGCGCGGCGGGCGCACGCGCGCGCCTCCCGCGGCGGCCCCCTAGTGGCCGAAAAGTTAGTGGCGTCATATGAACAAGAGATGTTTCTTGCTGCCATCATATGACAGTGGGCGGTCTGAAACAGGTTAATGAATGTAGAAAAAAATGTTTACTGCTAAAAACAGCTAATGTAAAAACGTCCAAAAATGTCCAGTGTGCATGAGGCCTGAAGGCCAAACTAGTGGGTTCTGAGAGACGTTTTCAGCTGTAAAAACGCTCTAACGCTGATAAACATTGATAAACGCTCAAAAACGTTGTTCACCAGTGTTTTTTAATGTTTTTGATCCATTGGATATAAAAAAAAAAAGTTTTCTTAAAAAAAAAACGCTAATAAACGCTAATAAATGCTAAAAAACGTTATTGCAAAAACGTTAAAAAAAGTTGAAAAACTCACTGCAAAGTTACTGACGTTTTTATAACGTTATTTTAATGTCCAGTGTGCATGAGACCTAAAGAGGAAGGAAAAGGATATGGGTTATATTTTTGCTGTCTATGCCCCTATTGGAGAATTTGTACCATATGGCAGACAGAATAGGACATGAGAGGAAATCTCCTCAATGGCGTGCAGTATTTAAAACTTGACTCTCTTATACCCTCTCAACGCTTTCCCCAAAGTGAAAAAAAAAATTGTTTTGGGTTGATAATAGTTGCTTGCAGCAAATAACTTTTGGCCAAAAACTTTCCAGTTTTACCACCAGAAATAAGGAACACTGTAATATAATTCAGTGCACAGTCTTTGCCCCTGGTTATCTGAGTCACAAGAGCCAATACATTTAAGACATGTATAATCCAGTCCCTTTATTATTAAAAAAGGTTGGGCTTACAGTAGCCATATTGACTATGAGTTGTCGACTCAGTGTATGGAGAGAGAAACTGTACTTTTTTTTTTCCAACCACTTTTTTTTTCAAACCTGAACACTACCTATGGACGAAAGCAATTTTTACATTTCTTCATGGACAAACAATGATTTCCTATTGGTGATATTGTCTTGCAAAAATAATTTTTATTGCACTTATAAAACTACAACTATTTTGAACAGTGTTAGTTGAAAAAATAGTGTTATTGTAAATAAAAATTAAAATATTATTGATTAAAGTGGTCGTAAACCACAGTTAAAAAAATAAAAAAACTTCCCCTGCAAGGCAATGTCATAATGTGCTAGTATGCATCACATACTAGCACAATATGACTGACTTACCTTAAAAGAAAGCCCTCCAGCAGCGCGCTGTCACTGTTGACAGGGCTTCCATCTTCACCCAGTCTTCCTTCCAGGTTCACAGCCTCCGGCTACATGAGTGGCCAGGGGGGCGATGACGTCACATGCACACATTGCACATGCACGTGGGAGCCGCCATTTACGGCACAGGCTCAGAAGGTATGCTGGACCTTCACAGCGCATGTGCCAGGAATGTCATCGGCTGCATGCAGTGTGAAAATCTCATAAAGGGTGCAAGTTTAGGAGATATTCACAGTACCTACAGGTAAGCCTTATTATAGGCTTACCTGTAGCTACAAATGGTAAAACTGAGTTTACTACTGTACCACTTTAAAAAATACAGATTAACACAAAATGTGCTGTAAAATATTTGTTGAAGGAAAAGTGGAAGAAGGAGTTAATTAGGGCTGATTAGGGTAACTATGTGTTAATACTGGCTTAAATAAAGAAGCATTTTAATAATTTCCCTGTGTTCCCTGAATGCAGAGCTACTGTGCATGCACCAGTGACATCAATGTGCTTAACTGACACTGTAGACTATATGGGACGGTTACTTGCATTACACCCCTTTAATAACTTCGGACCAGGCAAAGGCAAGGTTTCAAAAGCTGTACTGAAAGTACCGAACATTACAACTTCAAAAAAAGTGCAGTCTTTTCCTAACGTCCCTAATCCCTAACTCAGGCTTGTGGCTGTCCCAATGTACCTGCACAGGAAAACAGGGCCGGTACAAGGCAGGGGCGGGAGGGGCACTTGCCCTGGGTGGAGTCTTTTGAGACTGGAGGGGGGTGCAAAATTGCAAGATGCACAATGCGCTCCTCCACCAAATCACAGCTGTTAGTGCTCAGAATCTACCTCTGCTATCAAATGCATAGATTAGGGGCTTCTGTTTACACTCCATGCCCACTCAGCATCCCTGCTGCTGCGGCTTCGATCCTCAGCCACAGTGCCGTTTGCTGGCTGATAGCATCCACCACTCCTGCCCCAGCCCACCCCGTCAGCGCTAGTGACTAGTTGATAGGACCCAGTGGAGTATCATCCATGGGTGCCGGGTGTTACCTGCATGCGTGCCCCCTGAGGGGGGAAGCTCACTGTGACCCACCCTGCACACATGAATGATCCCCTGTTTTACAGCCGGGGATGATCTATGCAGCGGGAGGGACAGCTGCAAGCATTGATCTCTGTATTGCCTTCTGTGAAGCAGCTGACATCCGCTTCTCCTCCTATCCCTCTCGTGGCTGTCAGCTGAAAAGCCATACAAGGAGATCGGTATTTGCAGTTGTCCCTCCCACGACACTGATCATCCCTGACTGGTCCCTATGTCCTTCTCCTCCGCCTCTGTGTGCTCCTCCAGCCCCCATACCTCCTTCTCAGGCCCCCCTCCATGTCCTCCTCTGGCCCCGGGTCCTCCTCCTATGGCTCCCTGTGCTCCTCCTCTGCCCCCCTCTTCCCCGGCTGTCAGCTTCCCTCCTCTCCTACTGATTGCGGGGGATGTGTCAGAGTGAATGAAGGGACAGGTAAATATGCAATTTTCCGGCCCCTTCGTTTTCTAAATTGGACATAGTGAGCGATCACTCTAGTGTCCTCTGATATGGGGTGTGTAATGATAGGGGGTGCTGTGAATAGTGTAACTTAATAGGTTAAACTAAATCTTGTGCATATACAAAATAAAGTGCATAGTGCTAAATGTTATAACAATTGACAGTGACAGGGATTCAAATATCTTTAACTTGTTCAGATCTGCGCTATAGCCGAATGACAGCTACAGCGCAAATCTGCTTTGCCGGGAGTACGTCTATTGACGTCCTCCCTTTTCAAAGCTGGCCTTACCCCCTGAAGAGGGTGCGCGGGGCGTGCTGTGATCATCCGAGTCAATGGGACTCGGGTGATCACAGATCCGAGTAAGGGGCTGATCCCGGCCCCTTACCACGTGATCAGCTATCAGCCAATGACAGCTGATCATGTGATGTAAACAGAGGATCGTTAATCATTTTTTTTTTTTCTTCTCGCGCTGTCAGCGATTGCCGGCTGCTGTTTAAAGGGACATCGGTCCCGAAGAGGAAGAGCCTCTGTGCCCACCAGTACCGCCTGCCAATGCCAGCAATCAGTGCCACAAATCAGTGCCCACAGTGCCCCCAATCAGTGCCCACCAATCAGTGCCCACAGTACATCAGTGCCCACAAGTGCCCCCTATTAATGTCACCAGTAGTGCCAATCAGTGCCACCTTGAAGTGCTGCCTATCAGTGTCACCTACCAGTGCCAATCAGTGCCTACCAGTGCCACCCATCAGTGCTCATCACTGCCACCCATCAGTGCCCATCAGTGCCAGCTATCAGTGACACCTATTAGTGCCCTTCAGTGCCACCTATCAATTCCCTTCAGTGCCACCCATCAGTGCCACCCATCAGTTCCACCCATCAGTGCCCACCAATGCCATCTATCAGTGCCCACCAGTGCCACCTATCAGTGCCCACCAGTGCTGCATATTAGTGCCCATCAGTGCAGCCTATCAGTGCCCATAAGTGTAGCCTCATCAGCGTACATCAATGAAGGAGAAAAATTACCTGTTTTCAAAATTTATTACCAAAATATAAAACGGTTTTGTATTTTTTTTTAAAAGGTGATCAAATACCACCAAAAGAAAGCTCTATTTGTGGGAAAAAAATTATAAAAATGTAATTTGGGTACAGTGTTGTATGACCGCGCAATTGTCGTTCAAAGAGTAAGACAGCGCTAAAAGGTGAAAATTGGTCTGGGCAGGAGGGGGGTTTAGGTGCCCAGTAAGCAAGTGGTTAACTAAAAAGAAGGTCAGATCAGGCTTGTTAGTGTGGGTCTGTCGTCTTGCTGGTATATCAGAGATGTGACTGGAATCTTGCTAAAACTCCATCGTAATGACAGTTGCAAAAAAACAAGACCATAGCGTAATACAGTTTAATTAAAAGTAGTTATAAAACATGTGCCAATTGGCTGCTTACATTAGTAGGTGCCTTCCTCGACACTGGAGGTATAGAGCATATCACCAAGCTAGTGGAAGGTATGGCCGTCCCGCTCGTGCTGTGTTGTCCTCTGATAACTGAGCAGAGTAAACTGTGTTTACTCTGCTTCAGTTTATGAATGAACCAAAGCCTCTGTCACATGTCCATTCATTTTCAATGCAGAGAAAGGGACTGGGGAATCTCTGTCCTCAGTCCCTTTCTCTGTCTTAAAGGGGAGATGTCAGGGATTTTATTTAGACCCCTGATATCTCACCAAAGCCCACCAACATGGCTGATAAAAAAAAAATGCAATAAATATTGAAAAATGTAATTGTAAAAAAAATGATAAAAAATGTAATTGTAAAATAAAACTACTGACACCACTCCCCCCAATACCAAACCACGCCCTTCCAACACTGTCCACTGCCCCAACCCCCTCCCCCAAAAAGCATGGTGAAATTTTTTTTAAAATAAATTAAATTGTAAAAAAATCAATACATGAATATACCCCCCCCCCCCTCCCACCCACTTCCCCAGAAGCACTGTTTTAAAAAAATATTTAAACAATTATTTAAAAAAATAAAAATAAACAACAAAATTGTAGAAAGTAATAGATAAAAATAATAAAAACAAAAAAATGACTGACACCATCCACTGCCTTACTGACACTGTCCACTATCCCCTCCTCCCACCACAATCATTTTGAAAAACAAGAAAATACAAAAAATACATTGTGAAAAAAAAAAAAAAAAAAATGTAATTGTAAAAAAAATAATAAAAATAAAAACAATTCTGACACTGTCCATTGCATTACTGACACCATCCACTGCCCCCCAAAAATTATTTAGAAAAAGTAAAAAAAAAATACTAAAAACTTAAATTGTAAAATAATAATGATAAAAAAATAAAGAACTACTGACATCGTGCACTGCCCTACTGACACCATCCTGCACATACTACCCACCGCTGTACACTCCTCCCCTGCACATTATACCCACCTACATACACCCACACTCCTCTCCTTCACATAATACCCACCTCCATACACTCCACACTCCTCTCCTGCACATAATACCCCCCTCCATACACTCCGCACTCCTCTCCTGCACATAATACCCACCACCATACACTCTGTACTCCTCTAATGCACATAATACCCACCTCCATACACTCTGCACTCCTCTCCTGCACATACTACCCACCTCTATACAATACACTCCGTACTCCTCTCCTGCACATATTACCCAACTCCATACACTCCGCACTCCTCTCCTGCACATACTACTCAACTCCGCCGCACACTCCGCACTGTACGTCCCCATTTAACATTACTGCAGTCTGCACTATGTAATTAATATCAGACTCTATTAAACCACACCCCTTTTAAGCCACACCAAATATCTAGCAATATTTAAGCCACAGCCAAACTTTGCTGCAGCGCGCCACATTTTTTTTGCAGTGCATTTTTTATCTCGCACACAGGCCCACTCATTTCATGATACTTCCCTGATAGGTCCGCCAGCATCTCAGCAACCAATCAGGTGCTCACCCTGTCCCCAGGCTCTGGTCTTCAGAGTAAGAAGTGAATGGAACTTTCTCCTGCAAACCTGCCCGATCTCAGTGCCCCAGCTTCTTCCTGCCCGATCTCAGTGCCCCAGCTTCTTCCTGTATGTCCTGTAAGTAGGATCTCTGAGGAGCCTGAGCTAAGGGGAATTTCTGTGGACCCTGTTTTAGGGGGGGGGGATCTCTGAGGACCCTAAGCTAAGAGGGAGCACTCAGAACCCTAAGCTAAGGGGGATCTCAGGGGACCCTGCGCTAAGGGAGATCTCTGGGAACCCTGAGCTAAGGAAGATCTCTGGGAACCCTGAGCTAAGGGGGATCTCTGGGGACCCTGAGCTAAGGGGGAGCACTGGGGGCCTAGCTCTAAGGGGTTTCTCTGGGGACTCTGAGCTAAGGGGTATCTCTGGGGACTCTGAGCTAAGGGGGAGCAATGGGGATTCCAATCTAAGGGGGAGCACTGTGGACCTGATCTAAGGGGGAGCACTGGGGACCTTGAGCTAAGGGGGAGCACTGGGGACTCTAATCTAAGGGGGAGCACTGGGGACCCTGATCTAAGCGCATTGGAGACTCTACTTTAAGGGGAAGCACTGGGGACCCTGATCTAAGGGGGAGCTTTGGGGACCCTGATATAAGGGGGTTATCTAGGGACCCTAATCTAAGGGGGAGCTCTGGGGACCCCGATATAAGGTGGGTTATCTGGGGACCCTAATCTAAGGGGGAGCTCTGGGGACCCCAATATAAGGTGGGTTATCTGGGGACCCTAATCTAAGGGGGATATCTGGGGACCCTGATGTGAGTGGGTAACTCCGGAGACCATGTTTTAACAAGAGAGGAATCTGGTAACCATGATGTGAGGGGGTGACTCTGGGGACCCTTATTTAAGGAGGGGAGAATCTGGTAAAACTGATGTAAGGGGGAGCTCTGGGAACCCTGATATAAGGGGGAGCTCTATGAACCCTGATCTAAGAAGGATCTCTGGGGACCCAGATCTAAGGGGGATCTCTGGGGGCCCTGATCTAAGGGGGATCTCTAGGGACCCTGATCTAAGGGGGAACTCTGGGGACCCTTATGTGAGGGGGTAACTCTGGGGACCCCGATTTAAAGAGGGGATAATTTGGTATCCCTGATGTAAGGGGGTAAACTGGGGTCCCTGAGGTAAGAAGGGGGACTTTAGGGACCTTAATGAAAGGAGAGACTCTGATATAAGAGGGGAACTCTGGGGACCATGATGTAAGGAGAGAACTTTGCGGACCCTAATGAAAGGGGGGAACTATGATGTAAGAGGGAACACTAGGGACCCTGATGTGAGAGATGATTTTGGGGACCCTGATGTAAGGGGGGACTTTGGGAACTTTAATGAAAAAGGGAGACTGATGTAAAGGGGAACTCTGGGGACTACTGTACTACCACAACAAAATCATGTGGCACAGCCAAATAACTGCATTAGTTACATCCAGTGGAGGCAGCACCCATTAAAAATGATATGCTGTTTAAGTTTTGCTGTGGCATGTATACAGCCAAAAGCAGGAGTTAGTGTAAAGGTATGGGGCAGTAAAGCCATTGCTCAACCACCTGGTTTTACTACCCCCTGGCTGAACCTGGGAATGAAGCCTTACTCCCTCAGAGCCACACAAGGCCCCCTGAATAAATGCACCCCACAGAGCCCCTACCCTTCCAGCTCTCCTCTCTCTTCAAACCACCACCAAATCAGTCAATAGACTCACCACATTTTTCATTTCGGTGACACCACAGACACTGGACCATTTTTCCTTCCAGTAATACCACACGTGGAGGGGCATTTTTCCCTCACTCCTGGGGCATTTTTTTCTACACCATTGTGAGCCCCATATTTAATTGCAGGATAGAATGTGTACCACTATTAAACTGCACATATCGCAATTTATCACACCCCACCTGCTATTTCACCTTGAGGCAGGGGGGTTGGGGGGAGCCATTTGGCATCTTAACCCTGGGCACTGGATGACGTTGTCCCGGCACTGCAGGACAGAGTCCATTTCTGGCTAAATCCATGATGGCAGTATCCAGAATTGGCATCTTTGGAGTGGACTGCAAGTCCCAGCAATTCCTCCAGGCTATAGCAGGATCCTAAGGGCAGATGTGCATTCACTCTCACTTCGGACTCGCCATATTCAGCAGTCCAACAGGACGGAGTTCCGCAAAGGCACCGGCAGCCACCACAGACATTAGTAACCTTCTTACGTGCTTGTTCTTGCTCTCTCCCTGAATCAGACCCCATTCCTATTTTTATTCAGCACAGGCCCAGTGGGTAAGACCCAAGAAAGCCCCCCCAAGAAAGAACAGGGAAACTTAACACTAAACCTCCTGACTAGGACAACATAAACTCTCCCTGCCTACAGACAAATTTCTTCTTCCTTGATATTGATTTTTTCATCCTTCATTCACTCACTAGACACAAATCACTGAAAAACATTGTTATGCAGTTGGTATAGTATAGATGTAAAGCCACATTTTTAGAAAAGTGAATGGTGCTTCTAAACAGTCAAACATGTTTGGAATAGACTTTTAATGTGCAATACTTGCCCATAGTTGTAATATTCATGACGTTTTAATGTCTGCGACTTGTCTCAACTTCTCTTCTGATCACTCATAACTTATATGCTTTTGATATGTTGTGTCTATAGTTTAATATATTTGTAACTTCTTACCCAGATTCCGTCCACCTAGTGCTTCAGTGTCATGTGCATGGGAGTCCGCAGTATTTTTTTTAGGGGGGGGCATCATTTTAGGGTCATCCATGTGCTGCCCCTTTTCGATGACTGTACGTAGTACAGTCCCTAGGATAAGTTAAGGATAATGGCCGACAGGCCCTCTTACCAGACCCAGCAAAATTACAGCAGCGATCCCTCCGTCTGGACCATCGCACTCTGGGTTCCCCGGGGGCGATTCTGGTCAGTAGTGTAGCATATCTGTACCCTGGTAGGGGCTCAGTCTTTCTCTCTCTGGTGGTGCTGGGCAGCTTGACTCTCTCTCTGGTAGCGCTGGGCAGCATGGCTCTCTCTCTGGTGGTGCTGGGCAGAGTGACTCTCTATTTTGTGGGACTGGGCAGTGTGGCTATCTTTCTGGTGGTGCTGGGCAGCGTGTCTCTCTCTCTCTGGTGGTGCTGGGCAGAGTGACTCTCTATTTTGTGGCACTGGGCAGTGTTACTCTCTCTCTGGCTTCTGCCCAGCACACTCCTCTTTCTTTGTTCTGTAGCACTCACTCCCTCAGCTTTTTTCCAGGCTGCAGTCTCTCAATCTCTCTTTTGATCGAGCTGTAGCCTCCTCCCTGTGGAAAATGGAGCCGCCAATCTTTGGGACTACATGTCCCATGATGCTCTCCTCTCCTAGTCTCCTTTGATTGGCCCTCAGTTATGGCCAATGGGGAAGGAACGGAGTGGGCAGGAAGCTGGGCGATGAACCTAGTGAGAGCCATCATTTGTTCTCCCTGACAGGAGAAGGGGGGGCGAGCGGGGAAACCTCTGACAGCCCGCAGCTCACCTTTCTCCTGTCACAGCGCCGCCCATCGCCCTCCAGCCCGAAAAGAGTTCTCTGCTGGACTGAGCAGAGAAAAGAGCCTGCAGTCACACTACACTGATGGGGGCGGTGTTGACAGCACCTTGATGGTGTCACCTGACTGACAGGTGGCACCCGGGTGCGGCTGCCCGCACCCCCATAGCAACGCCACTGTGCTGAATTTAACAGTGCCAATCTGATCCCTGATTCCAGGGGGGGGGCACTTGACCCCCCTTGCCCCTACCTGCGGACGCCCATGGCCATGTGTCTTTTCTGGAAAGACGTTTTCAAATTTCAGGGGTATCCAATCCAAAATCCCCTTCCATCACATTGAGTTTAGTGTATATGAGCAATTGAGGTGGTAAGAAGGTGACAAGGTGAGGGGATAAAGGTGTTTAATGGAACTTTTTCATTGCTTAAACAACCTAATATTTTAGAATGCATGTTTAGATTTTTTAGATTATTTTAAAGATTTATTTGAAATTGCCATATCTTTTTTGCATAGAAACCTTATATAGTTCCCAATACAAATTGGAGAATTATGACTTCTAATGTGTCTGGGAGAGCACCAGTGACATATTTTGTATAGAACTTATCAATGAATAAAATATACAGCAAGAATTAAATTGCGTTATTTTATTGCATAGCTGAGCTAAAATATTCAGCGCAGAACAGCTGTCAGTGTCCAGCTGTTAGATGGCTCAACCAGACATTGCAATGCAATGAAATAGCAAAAGTTAAAGGAAATTTTCATGCCAAGAAGTGTTGAAATAATGTATCTTAGGGCAGAACTTAAACAAAATCTACGATCACCATTGATTTGTTCCTAATTCAACATAAATATATGAATAAAAAGAACTGTCCTAGGCTTCTGTCTCCTCATACTTTACCCATTATTTTGCCCTTTCTTTGTGAAAGAAATAGAGATATGCATGAGTTGAACTCCATATTTATAGAGTATACATGTATTCCTTGTGCTCACCTTGGTTTCCCTTTTTCTTTTTTTTTTTTCTCAATCAAAAGTTTATTGAAGTTTTGAAACATAACAAGTAATATAACAGGGGATGTTACAAAGGCATACAGTATTGAATGTAGCTGCGTTAAGGGCACGAATATACAGAAGATATCTTACGTAATATAAAATTAGTAGTAAGGTGAGGTGAAACATTTCACTGGGTTAATGTTTATAAGATGGGGGTGGTGGAAAGGGTGGGGAAACGGTGGTATTGACGGGTGGTGGGGTCGAGGGGAAGGGTGTGGTAGGTCATATTTTGACATATCTCATAGGATGTAGGTCTTCGGTATTGGTTCTAGGATATAGTGTAGTCAACTTGAATTCTGGGGTAACACAAAGACCTTGCTATCGTTCATTTCGGTGTCTTATTGGGGATCTATGGTTCAGTCTGAGTGGCGTGGGGGTATGGGTCTGGACGGTGTTTAGTCGTCTGGGTCTTCTGGATCAGTGAGTGAGAGATATTCAGGTGAGTACTTAAACAGCAACCACGGCTGCCATATTTCGTTGAATCGGGTGTTGTGTTCTTGTTTCATTGCGGCTATTTCCTCCATTTTATGAATGTAATTAACTCTGTCAATCCAGTCTATGATGGAGGGTGTATGTGTAGTCTTCCAATGAAGGGGGATGAGTGTTTTGGCCGCCAGTAGGAGGTGTCTAGTGAGGGATTTTTTGTATCTGCTTATGGAGAGGTTGTTTACATTTATTAGGCAGGCAGCAGGTGTAAGTTCTAATCTGGTTTCTGTTATGGATTTAATCCGTTGTATTACTGCGTTCCAGAATGACAGCATTGGGGGACATGTCCACCAGATATGGAGGAAGGTGCCAATGCTCTTGTTGCATCTCCAACAGGAGTCTGTGTCTGTGGGGGACCATTTCCTGGTTTGAAGGGGTGTGATGTACCATTGAGTGAGTATTTTATATGAGATTTCTTGATATTTGGTACTCAAAGAGCTTTTGTGAGTCATGATACATGCCTTCTCCCATTGTGCATTCGTGATTGTAATGTTTAGATCCCTTTCCCACCTCTTCTTGTGTTTATCATTGTCTGTATTCTCGTCCTGGTTTAACCAGTGGTAAGCTAGGGAGGTAGTGTTATTAATTGGGGATCTTTTGAAGCAAATTTCTTCGAGAGGGAGTAGTGGAAGGCAGTATGATGCTCTATATTTGCTGTTTAACAGGAAGTCTTTTAATTGCAAGTAGAACCATAAACCAGGAAATGGGCCCCCCCAATTTGTTCGTAAATCATCTAGTGTTTTGATTTTAGAGTCGGTCAAGCAATGGGCCGTCGTTTGGGTCTGTATGTGTTTGAGATGTAAGCCTGGGATGAAGTCTGGGTTATTTGTGATTGGGGTGAGTGGTCCTGGAATTGTTGCAAGTTTGTGTTTTCCAGCTACTTTGTGCCAGATATTTAATGTGGTTGCTACTAATGGGTGGTCCAGTGTTTTGTCGGTTTTGGAGTGGCTTGTCCATGGGTAGAAGGTCAGATTGTGTGGGGTTAGGTATTGTTCCAGTTGAATCCAGTCCTTGTTTGTCGTGTGGCAGTGCCAGTCTATTATTCGTGTGATATGAGAGGCTTGGTGGTATTTTCTAAAGTTCGGGAGTCCAATACCACCTCTGTTCTTGGGTAGTTGTAGGAGTCTAATCTGTATTCTTGGTTTCTTGTCTGCCCATAGGAAGCGTCTCTGTGCTCTAATTAGTGTGGTGAAGAAGGTCTCTGGGATTTTAATAGGGAGGGCGTTAAAGAAATATAGGAGCCTGGGTAGTATTGTCATTTTGAGTATTGAGGCCCTGCCGAACCATGAGAAAGTTTTTGTTTGCCATTTTTGGAGGTCTCTAATCAACGTTTTCAGTAGAGGTTCGTAGTTGTGATGGTACAAGGAGTCTATATTGTTAGTCAGGTTAATCCCTAGGTATTTTAATGTGTGCCTAACCCAAGTGTATTTATGGTTGTCTTGTAATAATCTTAATTGATCTTGCGGGAGGTTAATGTTTAGGGCTTCAGATTTTGTATTATTAATTTTGAAATTAGAGATGTAGCCAAAGGTTTCAAATGTTTTCTCGAGGTTAGGTATGGAAACATGTGGCTCTGTAAGGAAGAACAGGAGGTCATCTGCGTACGCGGCGGTTTTGAATTCTCTGTCCCCAATCTTGAAACCTCTTATGTCTTTGTCAGTGTTGATGGTTCTGATTAGAGGTTCTAGTGAGATAATGAAGAGGAGGGGGGATAGGGGACACCCCTGTCTAGTGCCGTTTCGTATTTTTATCGGGTCAGAGAGTGTATTATTTACTTTGATTCTGGCCTGAGGGTTTTGATAGAGTGCTGATATCCATGACATCATGTTGCTATTTAGCCCAATATGGGAGCATGTGCGCATCATGTAATCCCAGGAGACTCTATCAAAAGCCTTTTCGGCGTCGGTGGAGAGTATGAGTTTGCCAGTTTTAGAAAGTTTGGAGAAGTGTATCAGGTTAAGTGCTTTTGTAATGTTATCTCTTGCCTCCCTGCCAGGCATAAATCCTACTTGTTCGGGGCCAATTATTTTTGCAAGAAGGGGTTTTATTCTATTGGCTAGTATTTTGGCTAGGAGTTTTAGATCGGTGTTTAGGAGAGAAATTGGCCTGTAGTTTGCACAGTCCATGTGGTCTTTGTCTGGTTTGGGGATCACTGCTATGTGTGCCATGAGAAAGGGGTCTTGGTGGTTTTTATGTTTGGCTAGATAGTTAAATGTGGTCAATAAGGGTTTGGTCAGCTGGTGCATGTAGGTCTTGTAATATTGAGAGGTGAAGCCGTCAGGGCCCGGGCTCTTGCCCGATTTTAGTTCTTTGATCGCTCCTAATATTTCGGTAGTGGATATGGGCTCTTCTAATTGTTGTGCATCATCTTGTGATAGTTGGGGTAGTTCACTGTCTTTTAGAAATGTGTCTATCATTTCTTGTTTTGTGAGTGTGATGTGAGAGGGTTTATGTTGGTTTGGAAGGTTGTAGAGTTTCGTGTAGAAATTGTGAAAGAGATCCGCGATCTCGGTGGGATTGTGTCTGGGTGTGCCGTCTGTGTCTCTTATAGCATGTACGTTGGTCGTCATCTGTGCGTCTTTGAGGGCTTTGGCCAGTAGTTTTCCACTTTTATCGCCGTGCTCATAGTAGATGCCTTTCTTAAAGAAAAGTGCTTTCCTAATCCTTAAGTCTAATATTTGTTTTAGTGTGTTTCTGCATCTTGTGAGTTCTTCTTCTACTAAAATGGAGAGTGACTGTTTGTGTTGCGTCTCAAGTTTGTTGATTTGTGTGGTCAACCTGTTTATTTCTGTCTCCCTCTCTTTCTTCTTCCTTGCACCCCATTTCATTAGAATTCCTCTTATGACACATTTGTGTGCTTCCCAATTTGTCAGGGGGTCAGTGTCTGAATCCTTGTTAATCCTAAAATAGTCATTAATAGCGTTGTGTATTTCATCTTTAATCGTCTGGTCTGTTAGTAGGGAGGCATTCAGTCTCCAGTTAAAAAAGGATCGTTTAGGGGGGTCAAGCTGCATAGAAATTGCCGTGGGTGCATGGTCTGAGAGTGATATAATGCCTATGTCCGCCGATTTAATGTTTTTAATATCTCGTTGCGTGACAAAAATGAGATCGATTCGTGAATACCTTTTGTGAGGGTGGGAATAGAAGGTGTAATCTTTTCCTGAGGTGTGGATAGTTCTCCAGGTGTCTACCAGGGAGAGGGAGCTGATTAGCAGTTTGATGCGTCTGAGTATTCTGTATGTTACTGTCGTGTGGCCAGTGGATGTGTCTTTGAGGGGTGAAAGGGGGATATTGAAGTCCCCGCCTAGGATGGTGCAGCCTTCTGCGAACCACTTCAGCTCTTCTATGATCTTTCGGCAGAAGGGGACATGCGTCTTGTTTGGGAAATAAACATTAGCGAGAGTGATGGGTGTACCAGCCCAGTCTCCCTTTAGGAATATATATCGGCCGTCGGGGTCAGTGAGTTTCTGTTGGAGTTTGAAAGGGGCTTCTTTGTTGATAAGGATAGTGACACCCTTTGTCTTTGCTAGGGGGTTAGTGGCGTGATGCATTTCGGTGTATATGTTGTCTGTGAATTTAGGTATGTGTTCGCTTTTGAAATGGGTCTCTTGCAGAAACACTATCATCGGGCGAGTTTTTCTAAGTTCTTTTAGTAGTTTGGATCTTTTTTCAGGCTGGTTCAGGCCATTGATATTGTGGGAGACAAGGGTCGGTGATTTCCCTAGTTGAGAGTATGCCATGTTGTATTGTGTCTGGTCACCCGAGAATTCGGGTTAATATAAGTGTAGGGGGTGGTTGGATGAGGTTCAGGCTATGAGATATATCGGTTGATATGCTGTTCTGACAGTCAGAAGAGTGAGACGTCAGAACGTGCGGTGTATTTGAGTAGCGTAGGGTTCTAGGAAGGGGGGTGGGAGAGGGTGGGGGGTGTGGTGGGGAGGGGGGTATTTAGTAGTAGGGTATGGGGGAGGGGGGAACTGTTGAGTGGATGCTCAAATCTCACCTATATGGTGAGGAGCCGGATAGTACCTAGGAAATCCGGTACTAAGTTGTACTCTGGGGGGATAGTGGGAGGAGCGGTAGTGGGTTTCTGTCACCGGTAAGGGTTATATTACCAGTGAGGGATTTGTGTCACCTGGGATTAGTGTCTGTCTCTAGTGACACCGGGAGGCCCGGGAGTAATGTGAGATTGATCTTTATCCTTAGGTTTAAACCGTCTGCGGTGTGCATGCGTGGCGAGGGGGGGCCGATACGTGGATTGTTGTGGGTTTTAGATGGCATTCAATAGAAAGCCAAGGGCCGTGAATGGTGTGCAGACCTCAGAAACCAAATATACAAAATATACAAACATAACCTTAATAACATTATGGCTGTAATAGATCAACTGTCACCTATAGTGTTAATCAGGTGGGGGGGGGGGTGGCTTGTCTGTCATAAACCCCCAGCATGTCCACCAGTATTCCAGTCTGTGTATATGAGCGTTAACGTGTGTCTAAAGTATGTAACCTCTTGAGGTAGGATAGGAGCAAGTGGGATAAAGAAGGGTTTGCTATGTGGAGAGAGGAGGGGTAGGTCAGCTAGTTGGGATCATAGAGGTCAATAGGTGCAGATGGTAGTGTAGTCTAGCAGACCCCTATGAAAGTATTTCTCATTACATTTGACATGTTTACTTATCTATGGGCTCATTGTGGAGTGTGGGGGGGTCCCATGGTGGGATGTCCCTTTTTCAGGTATCACTAGGTCTCATTAATTCTTATACAGTAAAAAAAAAATTATATTTTTTAATTGACTGCAAGATATTGCATTTCTGGTTTCTGTGTTTAATATTAGGAGCTAAATAGTAAAGTTGAAATTTGTATATGAATCCTATATCTTAGGAAAAGGGATGAGATTCAAGAATGGAGTGATGCAGAGTTCATCCTAAATTCTTGCTTTTATTGGTTCCCAGACTAATTTGACAGCAGATAGTCATTCATTTACTACTGCCACTAAGTGACAATTCCCCATCATTAATTGCTAGGACACAAGTATGAGTTTACATACAGTGGGGATCGAAAGTTTGGGCACCCCAGGTAAAAATGTGTATTAATGTGCATAACGAAGCCAAGGAAAGATGGAAAAATCTCCAAATGGCATCAAATTACAGATAAGACATTCTTATAATATGTCAAAAAAAGTTAGATTTTATTTCCATCATTTACACTTTCAAAATTACAGAAAACAAAAAAATGGCGTCTGCAAAAGTTTGGGCACCCTGCAGAATTTATAGAATGCACTGCCCCCTTTGCAAAGCTGAGACCTGCCAGTGTCATGGATTGTTCTAAATCATCGTCTGGGAAGACCAGGTGATGTCAATCTCAAAGGTTTTAAATGGCCAGACTCATTTGACCTTGCCCCAACAATCAGCACCATGGGTTCTTCTAAGCAGTTGTCTAGAAAACTGAAACTGAAAATAGTTGAAGCTCACAAAGCTGGAGAAGGCTATAAGAAGATAGCAAAGCGTTTTCAGATGTCAATATCCTCTGTTCGGAATGTAATTAAGAAATGACAGTCATCAGGAACAGTGGAAGTAAAAGCAAGATCTGGAAGACCAAGAAAAATATCAGACAGAACAGCTTGCAGGTTTGTGAGAAAAGCAATTCAAAACCCACGTTTGACTGCACGATCCCTCCAGAAAGATCTGGCAGACACTGGAGTTGTGGTACACTATTCCACTATAAAGAGATACTTGTACAAATATGGTCTTCATTGAAGAGTCATCAGAAGAAAACCTCTTCTACATCCTCACCACAAAAATCAGCGTTTGAACTTTGCAAATGAACATATAGACAAGCCTGAGGCATTTTGGAAACAAGTTCTGTGGACCGATGAGGTTAAAATAGAACTTTTTGGCCGGAATGAGCAAAGGTACGTTTGGAGAAGAAAGGGCACAGAATTTAATGAAAAGAACCTCTGTCCAACTGTGCACAGTGGCACAGGGAACATTTCACGAGTAGAAGGAAAAATGGATTTAATAAAATTTCAGCAAATTTTGGATGGTAACTTGATGCCATCTGTGAAAAAGCTGAAGTTAAAGAGAGGATGGCTTCTACAAATGGATAATGATCCTAAACACACCTCAAAATCCACAGTTGATTACATCAAGAGGCGTAAACTGAAGGTTTTGCCATGGCTTTCACAATCTCCTGACCTCAACATTATTGAAAATCTATGGATAGACCTTACAAGAGCAGTGCGTGACAGACAGCCCAGAAATCTCAAAGAACTGGAAGACTTTTGTAAGGAAGAATGGGCAAAGATACCTCAAACAAGAATTGAAAGACTCTTGGCTGGCTACAAAAAGCGTTTACAAGCTGTGATACTTGCCAAAGGGGGCAGTACAAGATATTAACTCTGCAGGGTTCCCAAACTTTTGCAGACGCCATTTTTTGGTTTTCTGTAATTTTGAAAGTGTAAATGATAGAAATAAAATCTAACTTTTTTTGACATATTATAAGAATGTCTAATCTGTAATTTGATGCCATTTGGAGATTTTTCCATCTTTCCTTGGCTTCGCTATGCACATTAATACACATTTTTACCTGGGGTGCCGAAACTTTCGATCCCCACTGTATATATGGAAGTTTATCATTGATGTGGATTAATCTGGCATAGCTGCCTGGTTGATGGTGCTGCTTTGATTGCCTCTCTGGAAGAAGCATTCTTGTCTTTATGATGCTGAATTTGCTTTGTTAATGAAAGAACTTGTGGACCACTCTTGTCAGGGGGTCACACTTATTCTGGTAATGAGAGTGGGTGGTGTCACCTTGGCTACCTTGAAGATGCTTGCTTCGATCATGGCTTGTGGGTCTACTAAATTACATTTTCCCTCTTTATTTGGACTCTTTTTGATCACACATTTACAATCTTTTACACACTTTTAGAGTATTGATGTTAATCTTCAATTACCATTTATGCACTAGAGCGCTGTGTTAGGTATCAGGACACAGTGGATGGGGTGGGCTTTGCCTATGACCCCACGGGCTCTGTCTATGGCCTCACCTCCATTGGAACTGCAGTGCTAAGACATTAGCAGTAGTGTGTGCACATGGGAAAGACTCCAGAGGGAAGAGGTAAGAGGATTTGCTGGCAGTATGTGTGCAGCTGGCTGGGCTTCCAGGATTACATTGTGGTGGGGCGACTAGCAGCTCATAAATGGAAAGCTATGTGATGGGCTCTGCGTTTGGCTCTGCAGGCTCTGCCTTTATGACCCCATTCCCATTGGAACTGCAGTACACTGATTTTTTCCTTGAATTTTCATCTATATTGCGGGTAGCCGGCAATACATTACAGCCACAAGCAAGTTTGAATTACATTTTTTACTTTAGAAATGTAATTTTGCTGCGACACTGTTCTACACATTGCACAGATGCGTCACTTTACAGGCAGACTAAGGGGACCCCCAGGCACAATATTTAACCACCTCCATACTGGGCACTTAAACACCTTCCTGCCCAGAACAATTTTCAGCTTTCGGCGCTGATTTTTTCCCCATAAATAGAGCTTTCTTTTGGTGGTATTTGATCACCTCTACGGTTTTTATTTTTTGCTAAACAAATAAAAGAAGACCGAAATTTTTGGAAAAAAATATGTTTTTTTTGTTTCAGTGTCAAAACTTTGTAAATAAGTAAGTTTTCTCCTTCACTGATGGGCACTGATGGGGCTGCACTGACGGGCACTGATAAGGCGGCACTGATGGGCACCGATGAGGTGGCACCAATAAAATGGCACTGATGAGGTGGCATTGATGGGCACTGATATGTGGCACTGATAGCTGGCACGGATTGGCATGGATAGGTGGTATGGATGGGCATGGATAGGCGGCACAGATGGGCATGGATAGGCGGCACAGATGGGCATGGATAGGCACTGATAGGCGGCATGGATGGGCACTGATAGGCAGCATGGATGAGCACTGATAGGTGGCACGGATGGGCATTGATAGGTGGCATGGATGGGCACTGATAGGCGGCATTGTATTTTTTTATATTGTACTGATGGATGCCAATCAGTGCCAAACAATAATGCATGCCAATCAGTGATGCCCATTGTGGGCACTGATTGGCATGCATTGTGGGCACTGATTGGCATCCATTGTGGGTACTGACTGACATCCCTGGTGGTCTAGAGTGGCATACCTGGTGCTGGGCATCCCTGGTGGTCTGGTGGTGTCCCTGGTGGTCCAGTGTGGGCATCCTCGGGGGGGGGGGGCTGTGCTGATAATCGATCAGCACAGACCCCCCTTGTCAGAGGAGCAGCCGATCGGCTCTCCTCTACTCGTGTCAGACAGACGCGAGTGAGGAAAAGCCGATCACCGGCTCTTCCTATTTACACTGTGATCAGCCGTGATTGGACACGGCTGATCACATGGTAAAGAGTCTCCGTCGGAGACTCTTTACCGAGATCGTAGTTGCGGGGTGTCAGACTGACACCCCGCAACAACGATCGCCATGATGCGCGCCCCCGGGGCCACGCATCGGCTCAAAATCCTGAGGACGTCATATGATGCCCAGTCAGGATTTTGAAACCACTTTGCCGCCACCATTTGCCTATAGGGCGGGCGGCAAATGGTTCAAGGAATATTTCATTTTTTTGGTTCACTTCACTTTAAACGGTTGTTTAAAACAATTTTTTTGCATTAATACATGTCCCCTGGGGCAGGACCCGGATCCCCAAACTCTTTTTTGACAATAACTTGCATATAAGCCTTTAAAATTAGCACTTTAGATTTTTCATGTTCGTGTCCCATAGACTTTAATAGGGTTCACATGTTCGCTCAAACTTTATGCCTGTTCGCATGTTCTGGTGCGAACCAAATAGGCAGGGTGTTTGGCTCATCCCTAATCACTATATCCCAGCAAAAAAACTCAGATTGACTTCATGTTGTAAGGTACAAATACCAATTAGATAACAGGGTGATATGAACTAAATTAGGTTTGCTAAATAAAGCTAATGGTTTGAAAATTCTGAGTTGTATTGTTTCTGGAGTCTGCCAAGAGATAGCTTAATTTTCCATATGCTGTTCTCCTCTGCTGCTGCTATAAGCCTTTATCAAAGAACTATCTTCAAACCACAACTTTATAATCTTTTCTTACCCTGGTGGAGAAAAATCTACATATTCCAATGTTTCTCAAAAGCCTGTTGTGAAGTATTACAAACTCTCTTTATAATAAGACATGCAAACAGATTCAGAATATATTGCCAGAGGAAATCCACATGCAAAGATTAACTTAACTGTCTGTAACCCCCCAAAAATATATATTTTTTTCTATTGTATAGAGAGATGTGTACACAAATAGAGCATGACTGGTAGATTTTAAGCTAACAAAACCTCCTAATCATTTTATATTTCCTAAAAATCTCACTAAAAACTGAAAGAGATGCGAGTCAAACTAGAGCTGAACTTGGCAGCAACCTGTGTTTATAAAAAAGCTTGGAGTCACAGAATGTGCAGATATTTTGCTAAATGTAATAGTTAGAAGAGCAACTGGAAATGTATAATATTCTGAATATAGTTAATGAGACTATACCATGGCTGGATTGGCTCTGGAGGGGCCCATAGGTGCATCAACCCTAAGGTTAAATGATCCATCTGCATTTGGTAGTATTTTTACAATAAAAAGAGAGGGCTTCCAAACATTGTCTGCATGAGTACACGACGGAGGGGACCTATTCCTGTTCAAACAAGGTTAAATAAACAAATCAATACAATAGCAAAAAAAAAAAAATATATATATATATATATATATATATATATATATATATATATATATATATATATATCATAACAATCAATATTAAATCGTGCAAATACTTAAAATGTGCTAGTTCATATGTGAACCATAAATAAACCACAGGTGCTAGTACATATGTAAACCATGAATAAATACATCTATCAATAAATACATTTGTTTATTTATTGATTGATTGATTCATGGTTTACATATGCACTAGCACCTGTGTTTTTTTTTTTGTTTTTTTTTTAAGGTTCATACATGCACTAGCACTTTTTTGGTATTTTTACAATTATTTCTATTGTATAGATTAATTTATTATTTTGTACACACATAAGCTAGTATATAGGAACCTACACCAAGTACAAAAACTATGTCTTTGTATAAAAGGATTTAAGATAATGAGATAGTTTGATGAATTGCAATGGGTCCAGAGAAGCAAAAGTTGGATCAGTTGACATGAGAGATCACAAAAGTCAGCTGTGATTAAATATATAATGCATAGCACTGTGTCTCTTCTCAGGACAAACAGTTCCGAATGTAGCATTGTCTTGGTAGGAGGGAAAATAAAAACTTCCTAAAATTAGAAAAAGGGGTGAGGGTAAAGGAGAGAGTTTATATGTTTCAAACTCACTATTGCAAGCACACCAGGTGGGGTCTATGGTAGGATACTTAGACAAAGAATAAAATGGAAGAACTGTCCAGGAGGAGAGTTCAGGAAAGTATGCTCAGGGGAATGAGGGAAGTAATTTGTTCTACATAAATGCACTGTTTCAAAGGAGTGTGTTGATTCCAATCCAAGGCCAGGTAAGCTGTGAAGCCAGGTAATACAGGCAGGCATCTGGGAGGGACATGACTCTGGATGTTTTAGGACTGCTTAATATGGTGTGTTTAATAGGCGCTGATTTAGAGGTCCATATGAAGTTATTCCAAATTCCCTGGAGTGTCCTGAAAAAAGTAGAGGGATAGCAGTTGGTACACTTTATAATAGGTCATCCAAACACTTCTCTTGGATGCTCAGATATAATATTGTCAAACAGAATCTTTTCAGAATGAAGGGAGGCAGCTGAATACCAAGTTACTAAAGCTAAGAGCTAGGGAGGGTCAGATTAAGTGCTTCTGATTTTAGTTTTTTATGTAAAATTGCATAGGTCACTGTATAGTTTGATTTTGGGCAGTAGGTTAGGTACCATGATGGCTGGTTGGGTTAAGAAAAAGAGAAGGTCATCTGTTTTTTTTTGGCACCTGTTCAACAGGGTGGATAATGCTTATTGCCCATATGATACCATCTCTAGCCTCTCTTGTAGGCAAAGAGCCAACCTGGTCAAAGTGTATTATGTTTGAGAGTTGGGGGACCAGATAAGTAGCAAGAATTTTTTATGAAAAATGTTAAGTCCACACTCAAAAATGAAATGGGTTTGTAACTGTGGGTCTTTCCCCTTTTTATGAATTACTGAGATTGTGGTTCTTGATAAGGCTTCTGGTTATAATGAAGATGATTGGGACAAGGAGTTGAAAGTATTTACAGAGTATGGAGCCAGGCAATTCTGAAATAGTTTATAATAGGACAGAGTGAAACCGTCTGAGCCTGGGGATTTACTAGTGTTTGTCTCCATGATTACTTGAGCAAGTTCTGCTTGAGTTATGGATTCTTCCAGGGTTTCATGGACAGTGAAAGTGAGGCAGTGGATGCATACCAAGTAAACTAAATGTAGCAGCAATATCTCAGAGGTTTTAGAGCCATCTGATTTCTAAATAAACTGTCTTGAATGACTGTCTGTTGTCAAAAGGCATTGGCCAGAGACTTTTCACATTGGCTATCATACTTGTAAAAATTATGTCAACATTTAGGCAGTATGACCTTGGCACCAGCAAGGCAGATACTCAAGCCCCTGACACAAATGCATAGGGCTGAGCCTGACGTGACATCATCACATATATAGTATCTCACAAAAGTGAGTACACCCCTCACATTTTTGTAAATATTTTATTATATCTTTTCATGTGACAACACTGATGAAATTACACTTTGCTACAATGTAAAGTAGTGAGTGTACAGCTTGTATAACAGTGTAAATTTGCTGCCCCCTCAAAATAACTCACACACAATCGCTGTCAACAAAAGTGAGTACACCACTAAGTAAATATGTCCAAATTGGACCCAATTAGCCATTTTAGTACTCTTTCAGCACCACTCCATTCTGCATCCTGTTACTTTCCTTGTCTTAGCCGCACCGTTACTGACCAAGAACTGCGGCTATAGTACATCATCGCCACCTCTGGCCCGATTTGCTTCCCCTGCAACTGACTACATTGAACTCTTGCCACTTAACTGCATGCAGATCTAAGGACAGCCCTAAGTGCACCAACACTCATCTAAAGGGCTCAAACGTTAGCTGGCAGAAGGCTAACCTTAGAGACTGCCCCTACCATCCATTTTACAAGTTTCCCACATACTTCTACACTGTTTATGACGCATAATTCTGACTGTGTTTGCCCAGTCGGTCTAAGCCTAGCATAGCCAGTTAGCCACTATTAAAGCAGACTGGCAGTATATCCCTGTTATTGTCAGTTTAAAGTCTATTGCTGTCTGTTATTGCATCCTGGGGTGCACTTGCTACTATTTAAACTGACCTGGATATTCTAAGTCTTTCATGACTAGCTCTCATTCTGTGTGCTGGACTGGGTCATCGCTATTACTCTGTTGCTTGTACTAGCATAGTTACCAGCTTCTTGAAGAATCATACATTGAGATTACTCCTATCAACTTAATGGTGTCTGTTTTTCAAGATCACCCTAGCATTGGTAACAGGAACCATTTGCTGTGTTTTATTGTGTTTGCTTTTATTCTCTCAAGCTGGTGTATCAGAAGGGCTGAGGCTCTTGAGGAGGTCAAGACTAGAAACAGATGACCCATCTTAACCAGTGGCTCCTTCTGCGGGGTGGTGCTACATTGGATTGACAAGGGAACAAATGAGCATAACAGGGACTTCTTTATTGACTTACGATTGTTAAAAATGCAAATTACATTGCTTTTACATACATGAGCAGTTGGAACTCATGCAGTAAACACACGAGTCATGCAGATCAGTGTTTTTCAACCTTTTTTCAGTCAAGGCACCCTTTAGAATTGCGCACAATCCCAGGGCACACCAGTCTGAGGGCTAACTCACAAAAGGAGGTGCAACTGAGTGTGAACGTTTTTTTTTTTGCGTGTTCCGCGTTTTGTTGCGTTTTTAATTAGGTTGTTCTATGCTAGTGAAACATGCAAAAAATGTGCTGCCATGATTTTTAAATTGAGCCCCACCAAAATGCATGGTACTGCGGTAACATGTCTTTTAGTGGGCAAAAACATGCATGCAATTGGTGGATGTGTGGGGGTGCTATTAAGAACATGCATTACCCCACTGAACCTGATGTGAAAAATCCCTAAAATTTTGTTTTTAAGGCAGAGTTAAGCGGTCAGAAAGTTGTAAATCCCCATTCCCTCAGCTAGCACAAATTTCCCCATTCAAAACCCACTCTCCTAGCACTAGTCCCCCTCCAAAATGCCCCCTCCTACCACAAATCCTCCCTCCAAAATTCCCCCTCTAGCACAAATCCTCCCCTCCCCCTAATCCCCTCCCCCCTTTGTCTTTATCACAGCAAACTTACAGAAAGCCCTGATACAGTCTGATGATTAAAGGTTCCCTGTGTTAACTTCTGTGTATACGGAACAGGGAGAGAACATCCCGTTCCTCCTCTCTGCTGCTATCTATACTACTGCCAGCAAAACTGAAAGCTGTGTGCACTGCCCGACCATTCATTATCAACTGATGATGTCATTAGCTGGTAGGACTCGGGTGCATTATGTAAAACTATTAGTTTCGTTTTTTTACATTTTAAAATGGGGTGCCCCGAGATTTTGCAGAATTGTAAAAGGTGCCTTGACTGATAAAACTTTTGAGACACACTGCTGAGAACTATGTATTTCGCCATTACTAAACATTTTTTGGAAACCAATTAAATGGATGTATTTAAGAATACAGCTTTTGGTTTGTCCTTCAAAATTATATTTCTCATTGTCTTATATAGAGGACTTCTTCCTCTTATGCCCCGTACACACGGTCGGATTTTCCAATGGAAAATGTCCTATCGGACCATGTTGTTGGAAAATCCGAGCGTGTGTGGGCTCCATCTGACTTTTTCCGTCGAAATTTCCGACGGAAAAAATTTGAGATCCTGCTCTCAAATTTTCCGACAACAAAGTCCAATCGGACTTTTTCCGATCGTGTGTAGAGAATTCCGATGGACAAAGTGCCACGCATGCTCAGATCAAATTACGAGACCAAAGCTATTGGCTACTAGCCTCTACGTAGTTCTGTCATACGCAACGAATGTCACCACATTCAGAATGATCGGATTTTCCGACAACTTTGTCCGACCATGTGTATGCAACACCAGTGTCGGACAAAATCCATCGGAAAATATCCGACGGATTTTGTGGTCGGAATTTCCGACCGTGTGTACGGGGCATTAGAGTGTATATACTACATTTAGCTATTTTTTTTCCACCTCAGACCATAGTTTAAAAACTTCTCCAACCTTCCAGGGGTGAAACTATACATCAGGGGCCCTAATACATTTTGATGGGGCCCCATCGGCAACTTCTCCACTGTCATTCATCTTAACATAAAGTATGTCTATATTAGGGAGAGGCAGCAGGAGAGCTGTCAGATTAGTCAGTACATTACTAGGCACCATTACTGTGGACAAAAGTTATCGGGGGGGTTCTTAAGTTCAGATGAAGATCACTTTGTCATTTATTTTCCAGCCAATTATGCTGTCCTCCTACCCCTCCCACTGCCACACAAAAAAGTGCTGAAAAAAGAGGGTCTAATAAGCCAAGTTACCAATAACAATGACATCACAATATTTAAAATTATGACATAGTTGTTTGTACTCCTATGCTATAACTCTAATACAAGCATCTTTAAACAAATTTAAGTTTCCAAATCTATGATCAAATATAATTTTTTACCTAAGGAAAGATTATGTGATTTTTTTACATCTTGAAGAAGACAGAGTTATGCCGCGTACACACGTGCGGACTTTTGCCGGCGGACCTAGTCCAGCGGACAATCCCGCGGGACTTTCCAGCTAGGTCCGCTGGACTTTCCGAGCGTGTGGACTTGCCCACACACGCACGGACTTCTCCAGCGGATAATCCGCCGGCCAAAAGTCTGCGGGACTTTTGAAAATGAACGGACTTGCCCACACACGGAGCAGTCCGTTCATTTCGAACGTAACTTCAGGTTACGTAGCTAGCGTAGGCAGTAAATGCCGCCGCGCTAGCTCCGCAAGCTGGCATGGATTTAAAGGGAATCCCCACGCCGAAAAAACGGCGTGGGGGTTCCCCCCAAATCCAAGTCAGACCCTCATCCGAGCACGCAGCCTGGCAGGCCAGGAAAGGGGTGGGGACGAACGAGCGCCCCCCCCCTCCTGAGCCGTACCAGGCCGCGTGCCCTCAACATGGGGGGTGCCCTGGGGAAAGGGGGGCCGTGCGGCCCCCCCACCCCAAAGCACCTTGTCCCCATGTTGATGAGGACAAGGGCCTCTTCCCGACAACCCTGGCCGTTGGTTGTCGGGGTCTGCGGGCGGGGGCTTATTGGAATCTGGGAGCCCCCTTTAATAAGGGGGCCCCCAGATACCGGCCCCCCACCCTATGTGAATGAGTATGGGGTACGATGTACCCCTACCCATTCACCTAAGGTGTAAAATGTAAAGTACAAAAACACACACACTTTTGAAAAAATATTTTATTGCACTGCTCCGGGGGACCCCCAAGACGGAAGAAGACCCCCGGAGCAGTGCAATAAAATATTTTTTCAAAAGTGTGTGTGTTTTTGTACTTTACATTTTACACCTTAGGTGAATGGGTAGGGGTACATCGTACCCCATACTCATTCACATAGGGTGGGGGGCCGGTATCTGGGGGCCCCCTTATTAAAGGGGGCTCCCAGATTCCGATAAGCCCCCGCCCGCAGACCCCGACAACCAACGGCCAGGGTTGTCGGGAAGAGGCCCTTGTCCTCATCAACATGGGGACAAGGTGCTTTGGGGTGGGGGGGCCGCACGGCCCCCCTTTCCCCAGGGCACCCCCCATGTTGAGGGCACGCGGCCTGGTACGGCTCAGGAGGGGGGGGGGCGCTCGTTCGTCCCCACCCCTTTCCTGGCCTGCCAGGCTGCGTGCTCGTAAGAGGGTCTGACTTGGATTTGGGGGGAACCCCCACGCCGTTTTTTCGGCGTGGGGAGTCCCTTTAAATCCATGCCAGGTCACGGAGCTAGCGCGGCAGCAGTAACTGCCTACGCTAGCTACGTAACCTGAAGTCACGTGCTAAATGAACGAACTTGCCGATGAGCGGCAAGTCCGTTAATTTCAAAAGTCCCGCGGACTTGCCCACTAACGGCGGGATTGTCCGCTGGACTGCCAAGTCCAGCGGATAATTTTAAAACAAAACTTAAAACTTTGGTCCGCCGGACTTTGGCGCCAAAAAGTCCGCCGGCGCCCACACACGAGGGGATTATCCGCTGGACTTCAGTCCAGCGGATAATCCCGCGGGATTGTCCCTTCGTGTGTACGCGGCATTAGGCTTACAGGATTCATCTCTATGCTTCCCGAGATTACCATAAACTCCGGGGGCAATAAATCTGTTATAAAAGCTAAACCGATTCTCTATACTGCAGAGCCTACAAAGGGCATTTGTGAATTGCAATAAGGATGAGCCGAACACCCCCCAGTTCGGTTCGCACAGAACATGCGAACAGACAAAAAATTTGTGTGAACATGTGAACACCGTTAAAGTCTATTGGACATGAATGTGAAAAATCAAAAGTGCTCATTTTAAAGGCTTATATGCAAGTTATTGCCATTAAAAGTGTATGGGGACCAGGTACTGGCCCAGGGGACATGTATCAATGTACATTTTTTGTTTTTTTAAAACTGCTGTTTTTTTCAGGAGCAGTGATTTTAAGAATACTTAAAGTGAAAAAATAAAAATGAAATATTCCTTTAAATATCGTGCCTGGGTGGAAACTGGGGTAGGGAAATTTGTCTACTGAATTCAACGGGTGGTGTACTGCTAGCAGATAATTTCAGCTGAGTCTCAGAACTTTTCTGTGTTATTTTCCACACTCTCGAAGAATAAGTCACATATTTTTTAGCTATACTATTCACTAAGCCAAACTACATTTTTGACATCTGTGTCACATGCTCAATGAAAGAAATCTATTTTGAACAGAGCTGCTTGTAAAGGCTCACTGTGTATCCTGTGATGAATAATCGTTATGTAGAAGACATCATTTGGTATACCTCTGTAACTTTGCATGGAATAAGCAGTTATTTCGTGTTTTCAGGCACTCCTATGCATGGCCTTGAGAGCTACTACAAGTCATGAAAGCCTGGAGCCATGGTTGAAAGAACCATTACACTAAAGGTGAGTGCTTGTTTGCAATTGGCTGGCAATCCTGTGCATTGCAGTGAAGGAAGGGAGCAGCTAAGGTTGCTGCTATTTGTTCAAACTATGTTCAGTACAAGCTAGTCAGATCACAAATAAAACTAAGTAACACATCGGATGTCTAATGCCGCGTACACAGGATCGGAATTCTCGTTGGAAAAAGCTCTGATGGTTTTCCCGTCGGAATTCCGGCGGAATTCCACTCAAACTGTCTTGCCTACACATGGTCACACCAAATTCCGACGGTCAATAACACTGCGACATACAACACGTTGGACGGCACTATAAAAGAGAAGTTTAATGCTTCTGAGCATGCGTCAAATTGTTTCAGAGCATGCATTGGAATTTTGCGTGTCGGAATTGCATACACACGATTGGAATTTCCGATAGAAACTCTTTCCGTCGGAAAAATTAAGAACAGGCTCTCAATCTAAAGTCCGTCGGAAATGCAGACAGAAAAAGACCGATGGGCATACACGCGGTGGGAAAATCCGATGAAAAGCTCCCATCGAACTGTTTCCATCGGAAATTCCGGCCGTGTGTATGCGGCATTAGGCTATGGCTAAAAGTTATTTAATCTCTTTGCTACACATAAAATACAGATTGCTGATAGTTATCTCATTAAAATCACATTGTTTTCAGTGTACTGCAAATGAGCTGACTACTAAGTAGTTAAATCTCTCAGCAGCAAAAAAATCAACTGCTGTGACAATTCAGTTGGCACCAGAGTACAAATTTTCACCCTGTGAGACAAACTGTGTGTGATTTCTCTTTTGCCATTGGAGAGACAAAATTGTTCGAGGCTCACTGTATCATATCCATCACACGGAAAGGAACTGTAAGCTCTGTTACCAAGTATGTGAAAACTGTCATCAAGTGGCAATGGCTGCTTGACTCAACACTGTTCTGCTCTACCTATGAACCGCATTATTTTAAGCAAGAACCTCTCCTGAGAAACTTTGTAAGCATCTCTAAACCTGTATCCTATTTTGAGGCTTTCTGCAACATATAATGTAAAGGACTGTAACTTCTGACAACAACCAAACATTTGAATCTGGACTTTGTAGGTACATCTCTTTATGTCAGATTGTTTGTCAAGCGCCTCGAGGCGATTCAGTTCGCAGTTGCAGCGCTATACAAATCATTCATTCATTCATTCATTCATATGCCAAAAAAACCTCCATACCCTTTTACTAAGTTTTTTTTTAATTGTACACTGTGTATAATAATGTGACTGATGCATGCAGGAGTTTCACCATCAGTGGTCACCCAGTGGCTGATGAAGGGAGATACTTGATGTAAAAAGTGCAGCAGAGAAGATGGCAACAAAACAACAGAGTGTTGAAGGGTTGGAGCTGGAAGTGCTGGAAGAGGGAAAACCAAAATGTAAGTGCTTATTATACATTATGGCAACTGCTTCTGCACAGATTAGTTGCACTTAAAAAGTAAAGTACAACTTGTAAGACTTTAGGTATCTCTTCTCAGTATAACCCAATCTGAGCAACTGGTGTTACATCTGACCAATTTATTACAAACTAATAATAATAACAACAGTAGCAAAAATAACCATTTTTTTTTTATTAAATAAGTTGAAAAAACTAACAGAGTTGGAGCTTCTATAATTATTGATTATACAGTAAAATAAATGCATTTCCAATGTATTAACAATGAAATATAGGGGGGCAGAGCCGGCAGCCAGAGTGGATGGAGGTGTGAGAGGAGAGCTCTGACACACTGGGTGTTTCACAGCGGCTCACAGCACACCAGGAATATCAAAAAGCATACCGCCGGATAGAGGAGAGTAAGGGGCACACGGTGGACACAATGTTTAAAAGAAAGGAGAGAGAGGGACCCCGAAATTCTTCCCTCCAGCTGCGGGCCGAAAAATCCACTGCCATCCTCCCCCTTCAGTAGCCCTGTAAAGCAAGAAAGAAGGATTGAGGAGGAGGGGGAGACCCGGGATGATGCAGAAACGGAGGGGGAAGTAATGGAGGAATCCTCCACATATGCCCAGCAATTAGATGCCTTCCCCACCTCAGGGCAGCCCACCATAGACACTACCATGAAGGAGATGCTGCAGACTCTGCGGGGGGGCCTACAATGTGACATGGCAGCATTTATGCACACCACTAAAATGGAGGTATCTGCAGTCAGTAACAGAATTGAATATGTAGAGAAGAAAATGGAGGAATTTACATTAGCACACAATGAGCTTGTGGATGCACATTTTGAAGTAGAGGAAGAAATCAAAGCCATGCTTCTCAAAATGGTGGATATTGAAGACAGGGCTCGCAGGCACAATATCAAATTTAGAGGGCAAAAACTCATGATGACAGCTCTTTCATCCCTGAGCCCTGCAGATATCACCATTGAAGGAGCCCACAGATTGCCAAAACCTTCTTTTCTACCTGACCAGATCCCCCGGGATGTCATAGCAAGAATCGACTTTTACCACGTAAAAGATCAGCTTATGCGCTATACCAGACAGCCTCCTTCTCTTCCTGATCCCTTTGCTGGAATCACACTGTATGCCGACTTGTCGCAAGCTACCTTGACAGCCAGGCACAACTTGGTTTCTATCACCAAAATCCTGCGTAATCACAAAATCCTTTACAAGTGGGGCTTCCCAGACAAATTATTAGTGGAAATGCACAACGAATCACATGCAATTACATCACTAGACAGAGGTCTGGAGCTTCTTCGTAAATGGCATTTAATCCCTGTAGAAGGAGTACCAGCGGACACTGACCCCCTCTACGATAGACGCAACAACCAACGCCTGAACAGGAAGAGTAAGTAAACAACCTACTCATGACTGTAATACTATCTAGCATCTCTTCAACAGAATGCTATCCCCTTACCTCAGAGATACTGCAACACTGGTGACAACCAGCTTCATCACAAGTATAAGCGCTCACTCAAAAACACCCGATGTTCGGCTGTTCACTGACTTATTCTTCTTTTTCCCTCTACTTCAGTTGCGAGATGACTTCCGTAACCAGTTCACCGTAAAAACTGCGGCATGACTTTTCTCAGTCATCAAGAGATCAAGTTTGGTTAGTTTCGGTTAATATGTTTGTTTTGAAAGTTACAAGGGCATTACTACCTCAGATTCTGTGCATACTGAGCATACCTATTACAATACCCCTACTACTAAAACCTACCACTAGATGGCAATGCTGCATACTCTACCATTGGAATAAATCTTAAACCGATGTTGTATAATGTGAGAGGCTTGAACAGTCCCTATAAGCTTAGAGCCCTCTGGAAAACAGCCATGGATGCAAAGTGTGATGTATTGTGTGTACAAGAGACTCACTTCTCTAGTGTAAAATCCCTGAAATGTACGCATGCTAAATTTCCCACGTATTTATGGCCAAACACGCTTCTAAGAAAAATGGGGTACTGATTGCTATTAAGGACACAATAACCTTTTCTCTACTACAGGAACATGCTGATCCCCATGGACGTTATCTCATTCTGGTTGCAGAAATGGACCATGTCGCTTATACTCTGGTAAATCTGTATGCACCTAATGTAAGATCGTTGAGGTTTATTCGCAAATTTATAAGAATGGCAAAAAAATTGCAAAAAGGTAGCTTACTAATATGTGGTGACTTCAATATGATTATGAATAAGGAACTAGATGTGTCCTCGGTGGCCTTCAGGCGGA
Organism: Lithobates sylvaticus; assembly: GCA_028564925.1. NCBI lineage: Eukaryota > Metazoa > Chordata > Amphibia > Anura > Ranidae > Lithobates > Lithobates sylvaticus. The sequence continues at coordinate 627,747,612 of CM053026.1, read as the reverse complement.
GGCCTTCTTTAGGTTCACTCTGTCACAAGGAAAGGCTCTTTGACCCCTGGCGATGCCTCAGGACCACCGAGAGAGACTACACGTTCTACTCAACTGTGCACGATAGCTATTCTAGAATTGATTTTTTTCTTACTGACATGTATACATTGCAGAATGTTCAGGCTTCTGACATCCACAACATCACGTGATCAGACCACGCGCCCGTGACTATAGAGGTTTTGGATGCCAGCAAAACCTCACAAAAACCACTGTGGCGTAACAACACTTTTCTCCTATCGCACCCCAAACTCAGGGATGAAGTAGAAGCGAAGCTTAAAATGTTTTTCCTATTCAATAACAATGGGGCATGCTCCCCTATGACAACATGGTGTGCACACAAAGTATTTGCTAGGGGAGCTCTTATACAAATTCCCTCCAGAGAAAGGAAAAAGAAAACGCAGCGCGTGTCATAGCTCCATGAGACTATAGCAGACTTATAAACAAAACAAAAAAAAACCCTGATACCACGTCCAGTGAAATACTTAAACGCCTCACTATCTGCTGTCAAGAGCTAAGGCAAGAACTAAGAGCAGATTATGACACTTTTTTTAAGAGACTGAAAGTCTCATACTACACTCAAAATAATAGAGCGGGCAAAATCCTAGCCTCCCAACTCAAAAAAAGACAGGCACGTTCCAACATCAAGCACATTAGACACCACCACACTAACATCCAGTTCCACAACCTTAAAGATATTGCCAATGCATTCAAGGATTATTATGAATCCCTGTACATCTCAAAGTAGACCCACTTACTCACCAACCCACAGAAAGGGAGATTGAGGATTTCTTACAAGGTATTCACCTACCCTCCATAGACACAACCACACTGCAATAACTGAACACACCCATCACTCTCCAGATAGTTGAATCAGTTATTAAATCCCTACCTATGCACAAATCACCCGGCGCGGATGTTTTTTCTGCTGAATACTATAAGGCATTATCTACCCTCCTCGCCCCCCCAAGTTAGTAAAACATTGCAGCCTCTTCAAGTTCTTTCCCAATGGAGATGCTCCAAGCTGTAATAGTCACTCTACCAAAACCTGGCAAGGATGCATCAGTCCCACAAAACTTTTCTCTATTAAATTCAGATCTGAAGATCTACGCCAAAATCCTAGCAAATAGACTGATGGATATTACCCCCTCTGTCATAGGTTTGGATCAAGTTGGCTTTGTAAAGGGCAGACAAACAACGGATGGGACTAGGAGGATGCTGAACCTTCTGAGACTAGCATAATCACACAGACACCTAGTACTTTTTTAGCTCTAGACGCAGAGAAGGCCTTTGATAGGGTCCATTGGGGTTATCTTTCCAAGACCTTGCACAAGTTTGGAATCTCTGGCCTAATTCACTCCGCAATTATGTCCCTATACTCTAATCCAGTGTTTCTCAACCTTTTTACCTTGGAGGAACCCCTGGCAAAAAGTTTGAGATCTCAAGGAACCCCTGAAATAATGTTCACATCTACAGCTCACGGAACCTTGGTATGATCAGCGAGCTGTTGATAACAAAAAATATTTGTAGAAATAGCATTAAATAAAAGAATAAATATTAAAACGTACCTATTTAATGTGAATCTTGTGCTTTCTTTTCCTGCAGAGCTGATCCATTCAGAGCACATTACAGGGGACATTACATGGGGCAGGGCACATGACAGGGGACATTACATGGGGCAGAGCACATTACATGGGGAAGAGCACATTACATGGGGCAGGGCACATTACATGGGACCAGAGACATGACAGAGGACCTTACATGGGACAGGGGACATTACATGGGGCAGAGCACATTACATGGGGCAGAGTACATTACATGGGACAGGGCACATTACATGGGGAAGAATGAAGATATTTGCCAGCACACCATGGAGCAACACAAATAGCGTCCAAAAGGGTGATTTATTGCATGATCACAACACAGGGATAGTGCAAAGTTTCGGAGCCATGCAGGGCCCCTTCGTCAGGCATGTGATCATGACATGCCTGACGAAGGGGCCCTGCGTGGCTCTGAAACGTTGCACTATCCCTGTGTTGTGATCATGCAATAAATCACCCTTTTGGATGCTATTTGTTTCGCTCCATGGTGTGCTGGCAAATATCTTCATTGTGACTTGAACCAGTCTCCAGCTGGTTGTTGCTTCAGCACCCAAATCTGAGAGCATTTCCAGGAACGTGTGCGATGGGAAAATTAAGTACTATTACATGGGGCAGGGCACATGACAGGGGAAATTACATGGGGCAGAGCACATTACATGGGGAAGAGCACATTACATGGGGCAGGGCACATTACATGGGGCAGAGCACATTACATGGGGCAGAGCACATTACATGGGACAGGGTACATTACATGGGGCAGAGCACATTACATGGGACAGGGCACATGACAGGGGACATTACATGTGGCAGGGCACATTACATGGGGCAGAGCACATTACATGGGGCAGGGCACATGACAGGGGACATTACATGGGGCAGAGCACATTACATGGGACAGGGCACATTACATGGGGCAGGGCACATTACATGGGACAGAGCCCATTACATGGGGCAGGGGACATTACATGGGGCAGGGCACATTACAGGGGACATTACATGGGGCAGGGCAGATTACATGGGGCAGAGCACATTACATGGGACAGGGTACATTACATGGGGCAGGGCAAATTACATGGGACAGAGCACATTACATGGGGCAGGGCACATTACATGGGACAGAGCCCATTACATGGGGCAGAGCACATGACAGGGGGCATTACATGGGGCAGGGCAGATTACATGGGGCAGAGCACATTGCATGGGACAGGGCACATTGCATGGGGCAGGGCACATTACATGGGACAGAGCACATTACATGGGGCAGGGCACATTACATGGGACGGAGGACATTACATGGGACAGGGCACATTACATGGGGCAGGGCACATTACATGGGACATTACATGGGGCAGGGCACATTACATGGGGCAGAGCACATTACATGGGACAGGGCACATTACATGGGGCAGAGCACATTACATGGGACAGGGCACATGACAGGGGACATTACATGTGGCAGGGCACATTACATGGGGCAGAGCACATTACATGGGGCAGGGCACATGACAGGGGACATTACATGGGGCAGAGCACATTACATGGGACAGGGCACATTACATGGGGCAGGGCACATTACATGGGACAGAGCCCATTACATGGGGCAGGGGACATTACATGGGGCAGGGCACATTACAGGGGACATTACATGGGGCAGGGCAGATTACATGGGGCAGAGCACATTACATGGGACAGGGCACATTACATGGGGCAGGGCAAATTACATGGGACAGAGCACATTACATGGGGCAGGGCACATTACATGGGACAGAGCCCATTACATGGGGCAGAGCACATGACAGGGGGCATTACATGGGGCAGGGCAGATTACATGGGGCAGAGCACATTACATGGGACAGGGCACATTGCATGGGGCAGGGCACATTACATGGGGCGGAGCACATTACATGGGGCAGGGCACATTACATGGGACGGAGGACATTACATGGGACAGGGCACATTACATGGGGCAGGGCACATTACATGGGACATTACATGGGGCAGGGCACATTACATGGGGCAGAGCACATTACATGGGACAGGGCACATTACATGGGGCAGGGCACATTACATGGGACAGGGCACATTACATGGGACAGGGCACATTACATGGGGAGGGGCACATTACATGGGGACAGGGCACATTACATGGGGCAGGGCACATTACATAGGGCAGAGCACATTACATGGGACAGGGCACATTACATGGGGCAGAGCACATTATGTGGGACAGGCCACATTACATGGAGTGGGGGACAGACTGTTGGGCACATTGTGGGGGGGGGACACAGCTGGGCACAGTACCTGCTTTCTTCTTCTGGCTTCAGAGCACATTTCATATCTCCTCCAGTGGCACGCTGTTCCCCCCTCGGCCCCTCCTCCTCCTATCCTGTCCACCCCAGATGATGTCACGTACTCGGGAAGGACAAGAGGGGAGGAGGGCCTGCAGGGAACAGCGCGCTACAGCCAATAGGATGCCAGCCGCTTCCCTGCCTATCTCTGCCTGTGTCTGTGAGATCCTCCTGTCAGCTGCCTGACTGACAGTCAGATCGCCGTGGAACCCTGTTTCAGAACCACTTCTCTAATCCTACAGCTAGAGTCTATTCCTCTAGCTTACTCTGACCCCTTTACATTATCTAATGGCAACCGTCAAGGTTGCCCATTATCCCCAATCATTTTTTCACTAATAATAGAACCGTTGGCGGAATATATCAGATTTTTTTTTTTTTCATTCAAAAGGTTTATTGAAGGTAAGAAATTTTTTTTTTTTATTCAAAAGGTTTATTGAAGGTAAGTTACAGTACAGGTGATCGCATAACTTGAAGACAGGTACAATCCTGTCTGTACATTTTTTGTGTTGGCAGTCAATAATAAACCAGGAACAATTAAGATTCAAAACAAATTAACATTCAACATTTTCTGTGAGTGGTCTAAAGAGGCCTTTTCGTTATATCATTCAATGCTCAGATCACATGTCTAGTTTTCATATTGGTCTCATTATGATTACCTTCTATGTCAGCCATATGGTGGCGAGTAAGATTGAAACCGGTGACATTTAATGTCAAGATATATAGATGAGTATAGGAAAGGTGAGAGAAAGGAAGAGAGTAGTTAGATGTATGGGACAGAGAAGAGAGAAATAGAGGGTTGGTAGTCATATATGGTAGCCTAAGTATTGGGGTACATTTCAGTTATATCTGTAATTCGGTTCTCCATCTAAGTTTTTGCCTGATGGGCAGTTTGTTCACATACCTCCCCAAAGGTGGGGTGTTATTTTTCAGCCAAGGTTGGGTAGGTTAAGTTTCTCATATTCTTCAGAAAATCTAAAAGCAACCCAAGGAGCCCAGGTTTTGTGGTATCCATCCGCATCATCATTGGACTGGGCCCTTGTCTCCTCCATGTTACATATGTCCCCTATCCTATGAAGCCACTCTTTAACAGAGGGGACCCTAGTAGATTTCCAGTATAATGGTATGAGCGTTTTAGCCGCATTAAGCATATGTTTGGACAGGGATTTCTTGTATTTGGAGAGTGAGAAGTTGGTAACATGGAGGAGGCAACCGGCCGCATCCAGCTTCAACGAGGTATCAGTGACTTGGCGAATGATTGTAACCACTTTTTCCCAGAATCGTGTGATAAGAGGACAATGCCACCAGATGTGTAGGACCGTACCTTTGTCTTGTCCACATCGCCAGCAAAGATCCGAGGTTTGGGGGAACCACTTATGTAACTTGACCGGAGTGGCATACCAATGTGTAAGCAATTTATACGCAGTTTCCTGCATTCTGGTGCTCAAGGAGCATTTATGTGCTAGTATACAGGCTTTTTGCCATTGTGTGTCTGTTATTTCTATGTTAAGTTCCTCCGACCACTTCTTCCGAAATCTGTCCAGGGCGTGCGGTGCTGAGGCCTGGAGCCAGGCATATGCTAAGGAGGTGGCTTTGGGTATTGGGGCCCCCTCCAGGCACACTGATTCCATATCTGTCATTTGTCTAGTAAAGTGCAGTTTGCGTCGTGCATCGTTTACATAACTTCGTATCTGGAAGTATGTCCATAGGGGCATATCCTGCACATGGGCCTCTACTTTCAGTTTCTGGTAGTCCTTAATAAGGACGTTCTCAAAACAGTGGCTGGTAAGCAAAGGTGTATTCTCGTCTTGTTTCTGTAACGCACGGTTCGCTACCCCTGGTGGAAAGTCCGGGTTGTCTTTAAGTGGTGTCAAGGGGCTTAAGGGTGAAGATACGTTTGTCTTTTTAATGATTGAGTGGAATATAGATAGGGTGGTGTTCAGAAGGGGGTGTTGTCGCAGAGTCGGTGGGTAATTTTTCATCGAAACCCATGGGGAGAACCTCAGGGGAATCGGGCTTAACTCATTTTCTAGGGGGACCCAGTCTTTAGTGTCCTGGTGGCAATGCCAATCCAGGATTCTGGTCATATGTGAGGCGTGATAATATTGTTTGTAGTCGGGCAGGCCCATTCCCCCTCTTTCTTTCGCCCTAGTCATTAACTCAAATTTGATTCTCGGGCGCTTGTGTGCCCAAACAAACTCAAGCTGGATTGTTTGTAGGGTTTTGAAAAAGCACTGTGGAATCAGGACCGGTAAGGTCCGGAATAAATACAGCACTCTGGGCAATATTGACATCTTACAGATGGCTGCCCTCCCGAACCATGAGAAATGTTTGTTAGTATGCCAGGACAGCAAATCTTGTCTTATGATTTTGAGCATGGGTGGGAAATTCCTCTCAAAAATTTGAGATATCTGTGGGGTTAGCCATACGCCGAGGTACTTCATGGCAGAGGATACCCATTTGAAGGAGCTATTTAGTTGTGCGCTATGTAGTGTATCCTCTGTCATGGTGATATTCATCGCCTCAGACTTCGTATAATTGATCTTTAGATAGGAGACGTACCCGTACACCGTGAACTCCCTTAGCAGTGTGGGAATTGACGTGAGGGGTTTCGTTAGGAAAAATAGCAAATCATCGGCGTATGCAGCGATTTTAAATTCCCGTTGACCCACCCAGAAACCCTCAATATCTGGTGATAACTTCACTTTCCTAATGAAAGGTTCCAACGAGATGATGAAGAGGATTGGCGAGAGGGGACACCCTTGTCTTGTACCATTGGTTATTTTTATCGTTTCGGACAGGGTTCCATTTATTCGTAGTTTTGCTGATGGGTTTTGGTATATCGCCGAGATCCAATTCATCATGCGGGTACCAAGGCCAACATGTTCGCACGTTGCCAACATGTAGTCCCATGCTACTCGATCGAAGGCCTTCTCCGCGTCTGTAGACAGAAGAAGGCCCTCGATCTTTCGTTCCCTAGCTGCATGTATAAGGTTTAGTGCCTTTGTTACATTGTCTTTTGCCTCTCTGCCTGGCATAAACCCTGCCTGCTCTGGGCCTATGATGTTGTGTAGTAGTGGTTTAAGTCTGTTTGCTAATATTTTGGTCAGGATTTTAACATCAAGGTTCAGTAACGAAATTGGTCTATAGCTAGGGCAGTGTTCTGGGTCTTTGTTTGGTTTGGGCAGGACTGTTATGTGTGCCCCAAGGAACATCGGGGGGACTTCCCTGGGTGTAGCAAATGAATTTAGAGCTTTTAGAAGTGGGCCAGTCAGGTTGTCTAGGAAGGTCTTATAATATATAGAGGAGAAGCCATCAGGGCCCGGGCTTTTCCCATTCTTCATATCTTTTATTGCCGCTTTAACTTCTATTTCCTCAATGGGCCGTTCAAGGAGTTCAGTGTCAGTGGTGTGTAGCGTGGGCATTTCTGCCCCGCGCAAGTATTCATGAATTGCTTGTGTTCTGGTTCCTTGCATGTCGGGTGGTTTATGAGGGTTCGGTAGGTTATAGAGATTGGAGTAGTAGGAGTGGAAATGTTGTGCAATCTGCTCATCCGTCTGATCTAACGTTCCCTGTTTGTTTCGTATACCCTTAATGTTGTTGCTAAGGCGGGGGTCTTTTAGGGCTCTGGCTAAGAATTTGCCTGTTTTGTCCCCGTGTTCGTAATATATTTTTTTCCTGAAAAACAGGAACCGTTTAGTGGTGGCATCTAATATTTGTTGTAGGGCTTTTCGGGTGTCAAGTAGTTCAGTCGCCGTCTGTTTGGTGAGGGATTGCTTATGTTGTAGCTCTAGTTGTGAGATTCTATCTACTAATTTTGAGATCTGTTTTTCCCTGTCCCTCTTTCGCTTAGCTCCCGCCCTCATCAATTCCCCTCGCATGTAACATTTGTGAGCCTCCCATGTCATCAAGGGGTCTGTCTCTGGTATTGAATTAAAGCTAAAAAATTCTTGCAATTGCTTGGTGAGTTTTGGCAATAATTCACAGTCTGTCAGAAGCGAGGAATTCAGTCGCCAAGACTGTCTCCTATGTGTGGGTACATCAGAGGCCAGTGAAAGAGAGACGGGGGCGTGATCCGAGAAGGATTGTATACCAATGTTTGCCCTTTCCACTAGATGTAGGTCCTTTCGTGAAATGAAAATGTAATCAATTCTTGAGTACCTGGCATGGGGGGCAGAATAGAAAGTAAAGTCCTTCCCATCTGGGTGAAGATATCTCCAGGTATCCACCAGATGCATCGAGGACAAAATTGATTTCAGGCTCTTCAGTACTCTGTATCTAATGTATGATGTGCCTGTCGATGTGTCAGTTAGAGGGTTCAGGGGGAGGTTGAAGTCCCCGCCCAGGATTATGCGTCCCGAGCCAAACACTCCAAGCTCCCCCATTACCCGTCTGCAAAAAGTCAGGTGTGAGGTATTCGGGAAATAGACATTAGCCAATGTCGTTGGTACCCCGTAGTATTTCCCCTTCAGGAAGATAAACCTCCCTTCAGGGTCTATCAGTTTGTCCGTCAGCTCAAAGTTGGCCTCTCTGCTAATTAGTATAGAGACCCCCTTCGACTTAGCCGAGTCATTGGTAGCGTGATATACTGTAGTGAAATAGGAATCAGTGAGCCTGGGTACATTGCTTGTTCTAAAGTGCGTCTCTTGCAAGAAGGCGAAGTGAGGCCTACCTTTCTTGAGCTCCCTTAGGAGGGCGACCCGTTTTTCAGGGGTATTCAGACCTCTGACATTGTGAGATATCACTGTGGGGCAGTGGCCCATCGATGAGTATGCCATTGCACCGCCCTGGACAGATTCGGAGACCCGGTACCTATGGAAGACACTGTACAGGAGATATGTTATTACAGTATGGTATTCTTTCAAGTGATGTCTACCCACGCGTATAGATCTACCAGTTAAGAGAAAGATAAAGGGAAGAGTAGTGGAAGGGAGAAAACAGAGAAGGAGAAGATTATGTTATACTGCCTTCGAATAGATATTCTATCCGTGAGGTCTGATTAGGAGTACTAACCAGGGACTAAGGTCTCCCTGGGTGTACCTTGTGGGGTAGTGGGAGGTAGCAGCAGGGATATCCTGTGTCAATCTCGGTATGGAGAGTGAGACAGGAGTGAATTACCCCTCAGTACCAGTCCTGGTACAGGGGATAATGAGAATACAAAACAAGCAAAAAAATGTAACTGTAGTGGCGGAGGTGGGGGAGGCCCGCGGCCACTTTTCTGCAATTGAGTTTAAACAAAAAACGTGCTATATCAAACCATTCTGCACCGTATTATAAGTGCTAATCAACAGAACAACCGAATACTCCTCCAATTAGTGAGGACAGGAGGGCGCCAGCCGGCGCACCCCAGACAGGGTATCACCCCAATCAATTTTGGGGATCCATACCCCGTCCCGGCCACCGGCCACCCCCCCCCCCCCCCCCCGGAGGAATCTCAAACTTCACCTAAAAGTGAATTCGTGCACTCTAGACTCTTAATCCTAGGCGTAAACCTTGTATACCGTCAGAGGAGGGCAAGACCGTAGGGCGAAAAATGTAATAAAATAAATAAAATATATAAAATGAAATAAAATAAGTAACGCAGAATAAAATAAAATAAATAAATAAAATAAAAGCAAAACAAGGCTAGATAAGTAAGGATATGCTAGTTTACAGTGTTACCACTCAATCGTAAAGTCTGGATCTCATTGATCTTAGCTGCAAGGTGCACGTTCCCGGGTATGTCAGGGAAAGTGCCTCCCTCTGTTCAGTCCATCTGTATGTTGCTTGAGAAGTGTATTCTGCAGTCAGATGTGTCGGGGCCTTTTCACCTCTCAGGTAGATGGGCATGTTTGAGGGGCCTTCCAGGTGTCAGGCTGAGTAGGGGTGTATGCCCCTGCTCCCCCCTTGGGCAACCGAGTAGCGTCAGTACACGGTAGATGGACCTCTGGGTATATCCTTGGGTGTTAATAGGTGTGGGAGGGAGCCAGCAAGTAAAAAGAAAAAACCAAGGGGAATAAAACTAAAACCAGAACAAAAACACTGAACCTGAGATGTTCAAACCGCATAGGTGTGATCAAAAAAAAAAAAAACTTCATCTTTCTGTCATGGGTCCTCCGGAGCTCCAGGTTGGCGGGCTCTGGGTGTGCCAGGGGGATGCCCCCCCTGTCTGCTTTGCTTTAGCTTCTTAGCTGGTCTTTTGTCGGGTGAGGCAAAAGGGGAGACAGACGGGCTCCTTTGGACCGGTGGAAGAAGAAATTCTTGGTACCAGTCTGGCAACTCGATGTCCCCCAGCTGCAGGGCATTACAAAACTCCGGCAGGTCGTCCGGTGATCTCAATGTGTGTTGTCTGCCATTGTGTGACACTAATAGGGCAAAGGGGAAGCGCCAGGTATACCGCAGGTCTTTTTCCCGTAGCCTGTCTAGTAAGGGCCTCAGGGCTCTGCGATTTTTCAGAGTTATTTGGGACAGGTCCTGAAAGAGCATTATCACTTCCCCATTAAACACAATTTGATCATTGCGGCGTGCTTTCTGCATGATATCTTCTTTCAGTGTGAAGCTCTGTAGGCAGCAGATAACATCACGTGGGGGCATGTTGTCTGGGCCTCGTGCTCTCAGGGCCCTGTGCGCTCTTACAAACTCTATCTCGGTGTCCTCAGGCCTTTCCAGTAAGCTATTAAAGACCCTCTGTAGTGCAGGTACAATTTGGTCATTATCCACCGATTCCGGCACCCCTCTGACCCGTATGTTACACCTCCTCCCCCTGTTATCAAGGTCCTCCAAATGTCTATTCATTTCTATAAAATGATTGGAGTGTGAATAGGTGACTTTCTCCAGTCTATGTATGGCTTTCTCCCTGTGCTTCCCCGCCGTTTCAGCTGCCGCCATCTTCTCTGTCAGCACTAGCAGGTTGGATTTTAGATCCGTTATTGCTGCAGAGAACGTGGATTTTATGTCCGCAGCAAACATGGACATGTCGGCGTATGTTAGTGGGTGCTGGGAGTGTAAGTGGCTCCTACCATTGTCCTCCGCCGCGGACTGGGAGTCCTCACTGAAGTCGTCCTCAGCATGAGCCGGCGCCATCTTGGCTTCTACCACGTTGCTCCTGGATAGTGACTGCGATCTGAAGAGATCCGAGATGTTCCTGCCTTGTGAGGCCGTCGCCGAACGGCGGGATCGGGTGTGCGGTGTTCGGTTGTTCTGCTTGCTCATTCTTGGGAGCTAGGGTGCAGAATGGTCGGCTTGGGACCGCGGGTTCTCCGGAGCTCCTCTAACAAGCCGCCATCCTCGCTGCGCGCCAAGCCACGCCCCCCCCCGCCCCCAATGGCTGCCTGCATTCCCCATAAACTGAAAGCCCCACCGTACCCAACCATTCAAGCCACTATTGATGCTTGGTCCTCTTTAGTAAACAATCACTTTACTGACACCCCAACTCGAAAACTAAAAATCCCACTAGCGACCTATGAATGTCTAATTCCTAACTTCTCGGCCTAGTCTTGGAGGAAACCGGGGGCGCACTTCTCCACCCCTGCTCTGAATAAGCAAAGTGCTGTAGACAGATATAGAACCTATCAAATACAGTCAGGTCCAAAAAATATTGGGACATTTATAATCAATATATATCAAAATATAAATCATATATTGTTCGCTGAACGTAGTTCAATAGCAAAAGAATGGCGCTCTCAATCACCTCCCAAAATTGAAGAAGTAATCTCTAGAGTAAATTCACAATATACCATGCAAAAAATGCTTACTTATACAGAAAGAAGAGCACCGAGTTTCCATAAACATTGGGAGATCTGGAGGACCTCTAAATATGTCTCCTCACATTTATGACGCTTGCTTACTATTTACTGATACTTACGCACAAATACCCTAACATCTAGTGGTATAAACCAAGGATAGGTATGGTCTATTATGGAGCACTCAATACGAAACCCTTTAATCTCAGTATGCTAGTTAAGAAATATCTACTTTGTTATAATAAAGAATTTCTATGTTTGATGTTGATTAATGTCAAGGCTTGAGAGAGCTTACTATACAGATTACCTCCAGGGACCCTCACTAAGGTCCAGGACGGGCTACCTCTTATTGGCCCAGCAGAAAGCCCGCTCACAGTGAGAACCCATTTGGGGTGACAGGCCTAAACTCCTGTTGAGGTCAGACTCAGTATCTATGTTTGTAGCACGAACATCCACATTCTGTTATTGTAGTAATGTCTACAGTTATCAATCACTTTGTATGATTTTGTACTGTAAATGATGCATAACATTCTGTATACAATTTGAAAACCAATAAAAATCTATTGTTTAAAATAAAAAATAAAAACAATGAAATATGAGAAATAACACTTTATTTGTGCCTAATCTTGGATGGTTTTTCCGACGGAATTCCGCTCAAGCTTGTCTTGCATACACACTGTTACACAAAAGTTCTCTGAACTTTTAACCATCAAGAACGCGGTGACATACAACACTACGTTGAGCCGAGAAAATTAAGTTCAATGCTTCCGAGCATGCGTCGAATTGTTTCCGAGCATGCGTGATTTTTTGGGCGTCTGAATTGCATACAGATGATCGCATTTTCGGATAGGAACTTTTCCCGACCGAAAGATAGAGAACATGCTCTCAATCTTTTGCTGGCTGGAATTCTGCCAGCAAAAGACCGATGGAGCATACACACAGTCGCATTTTACGACAAAAAGCTCTCATCAGAGTTTTGCAGGCGGCATTTCCGATCGTGTGTACGCGGCATAACAGTATAACAAGCGCAAACTTTTGTGCAAAAGGTATAATTATATATAAACCTCTTACCAAAGAGCAGTGTTACATTATGAGAATTTACTAAAAGTGGATCAACTGACATTTATTTCAAGCATCCACAAATTCCATGAAGTTCATATATCAAGCATGCCTGAAATGGGAAACTACAGAGCTATTGATTATGTATGCATAGCTGATGTTTGCAAACTGCTAAAACGAAAATTGTTCCTAAACTAGCCAGACTACTCTTCTGTATAATGACACCATAAGGAGAGCTAAACATACATTTCTAATGTTGTTATTACAAATCCCTTAAGAGTTGTCAAGCAAATGATTAGCTACTCAAAACACGAATACAGACTGTGTAAAATGTGTGCTGGAGGGATGCAGTTTCAGTTATTAAGGAGCAAAGATTTTTTTTTCCATCTGTGCCACTGATTAATGTTGAGGATAAATGCTGAAGGATCTGTAATCTAAAGCTAATGAGCTCTGAGCAATTTTAACAACTCAACAGCCAGAAGGACTAGAATAAGGGCATTTGTACATACAGTACTCATCATGAATCTTGGAGGAATAGTTTGATGAATACAGAACTTTACATATGTAATTAAATTATTGCACAAGGCAGTAAATGGAAGTTAAAGAGCATTGCCAGGAGAAACTGCTCTTCATTTTCTTACGACATCCTCCTCTTTAACACAGTAGAATTGATAAATACTCCTTCCCACAGTATCCAGGTTTTTCTTAGGGCAAGTAGGCACAGTTACATCCTTCACATAAAGGTTTTACATGAAATGCCCAAGGCCATAACATTTCTGAGTACCACCACATTCTAAAGTGTTACTAAATCAAGGACCCTGCGTTGACCATATCTGGTTTTCCACAGTACACAGAACATGCAAATGGAATTATTTTAGAAAAACTAAACTGCTAAATACTTTTTCTCATCAGCAGTATATAGCAGTCTTATGTCTCCTATCAGTGTCTGGTTAAAGCTTGTAGAAAGAGTTTTCATTCTCCTCTGACTGTCCAGGAGGCTGCATGACCTCTGACTTTGTCTGGATTGTGCTGATCGGCCATGTGTTGATCACATTGCCCCCTCCCAAGAAAAAAAGTTTTTTTCTAGTAATATACACCAAACTGAGCATGTGCAGAGGGCCCCCCGAGACTCTGTACTGTCATCAGATGGCTTGAGGACAGTAAAAAAACACCCTAAATGCATACCCCCCATGAATAAACTTCCACTTAGCTAACTCCCAACTTTAGGTAGACTCCTCATTGATGTAATAACCTGACTACCACCTGTATAACTGTATGTTATTCAATGTTTGCTTTGTAATCTGCTCTTTATGTAAAATCTTTAATAAACTTGAGTTACAAAAAAAGGGGAGGATCAGAGATGATAGGATCAAACAGCCTTTTACCCATTGCAATGGGGTACTTCTGTTGTTGAAGTAAGAACAGCCATCGCATGGATTACTTTTTCTCAAAAAAAATATCCTATTTAATTAAGGCCAATCTCTGGGTTCCTACATACCATATGCACTTCTGTTTTTCATTCATGCACTGCAGTAGCATACTAATCCACTGTCTATGTTTTGTTAGTAATCTTGTGATATGAGAGCCTAAGAACCTGAGAACATGAAAGCCCATACTTGTGATCCTGAGATTAATGTTCCATATAGTCTAATTTAGAAAAAAAAGTTTGTTTTAAGAAGTTTCTCCCAGCCACCAATTAGATTCAAACTTACCTTGAAATTTTGAAAGTCACTGGTTATACAGGAAGATGGAACAGAGGGCAGCCCAATGCAGCCAATGGCTAAAACTTTTTTTTTTTTTTTAATCTACAAATTAACAGTCTCCTTTTTTCTTTCATAATTTTTTACTGGAGCTATTTATCACAGTGGTATACTGCCTCCGAGCATGTGATAATATCATGCTACATAACGCAAGCCTACCTTTTTTCTTTGAAAGATTGTGATCCTCACTTCCGGTATAGCGTCAAGCGTGAAAAACTGGTTGCCGTACAGCCGCGTCCCTTGGGGTGCAACCAGTTTTTCACTCTTAAAGCGGAGGTTCACACAAAAATTGAACCTCCGCTTTTCGGAACCCTCCCCCCTCCGTTGTCACATTTGGCACCTTTCAGGGAGGAGGGGGGTGCATAAGAATTGAATTGCATGCCTACAATATAAAACGCCAAATTTCCATGCAAAATAATTGTACTATCACCTGTCACTGGGCTTATTTATTTATATTGTTTAGCGCTACTATTTACTTTACGTTACACTGTAAATGCTTACTTATATTTTTTTCATTTAAAGTAGAAGCTGTTGCACATTTGGGTTACTTTTGGCGCAGTGGTGGTGTTTGAAGAGTGGGTGTATGGATCTTTTTGGACCAATTTTGTAATATATTCTATGCATTAAGAGAAAAAACCTTCTGTATGTAGCAGCCCCCCTCAGCCCCCCTAATACTTACCTGAGACCCATCTCTATCCAGCGATGTGCACGGGTGCCTCGGTCGTCGCCATTGGCTCCTGCTGCTGTCAAAGTCAATTAGCCAATCAGGAGAGAAAGGGGGCGGTTCGAACCACGGCTCTGTGTCTGAATGGACACACACAGCTGCAGCTTGGCTCGGGTGTCCCCACAGCAAGCAGCTTGCTGTGGGGGCACTTGGCAGGAGGGAGGAGTCAGGAGTACTAAAGAGAAACCAAAGAAGAGGAGGATCTGGGCTGCTCTGTGCAAAACCATTTGCAGAGCAGGTAAGTATAACATGTTTGTTATTTTTAATGAAAAAAGATATATATATATTTTAGTCTTGCTTTAAGCAGACACCTGTGTGAGGGTCATGTTTTGCCTACACAGGATGCACTGGTGTTCTGTGCATCCACATGTAGGCAGCCCCATTTGTGTCAATTGGGATGCAGTGGCTGCATGTAGACAACCGCTGCTACCAATTCAACATCCGTGTAGGTATTGGTGTGCAGGTGCAGGTCCCTGAACTCACATGGTCTGCATTCAGGGACACGCAAACCACATGCACCCAGAAGTTGGGAGCTGCACATAGATGCACAGAGCATCTGTGCACCCTGTGAAAGCAAAACACGGCCCTTACATGGATCTACAGTGTGCTTAGGTACACCAAGGTGAACAAAGGGACACTGACTCTGGAGGAATCAAGGAACCAGACATTGGCTAAAGCTACCATGAGCTTATTGGCTTAAAAAAATTAAGGTTTACTGAGCCGATCTATCACAAGCAATTCTGTTCGGATGCTGTGTTAAATTTATTTTTACAGTACCTTCCCTGATGGTTTTTCCCCTGTGCAAACATATAGATTCTTAAAAAAGTATACATGTGATAAAAATGCTTTGATAAATATAAATAAAACATAAGTAAAAAAAAGAAATGCTGACAAATAATTTTTAATGTATAACATACCTGTGTTTGATGCCAGAATTAAGGCAGACGATGACTCTAAATAGTAGGTTTAGTTTTATATTCAATATGAAAAACCATCTTGAAGGCCCATGAATTTTTCAAGATCTCCAGAGTTGATACATCCCATGTTTAGTGCAGAAATCAGTAACAAATAGAAGAGAAGGTACATGCAGGCAGGATTTCACATAAGAAATAATCCAGTTCCAAGTTGATGAGATTCACCAGTTCCTTCGCCCAATGAGGGAAAACTAATCGCTGCCAGTCTTCATGTCCTGCACTGTTTTATCTGTAGCAACAAAATACCATTATTAATAAATTAGTAACATCCCCACTGGTAAACCATATGTACGTAGAAAAAAACATACACTAGTGCGATTGTACTACCATACACCACTTCTCCAAACCATGTGAATCATGTTTTATAAATGTCCCACTTTTACTTTATTTTAGTGTTTAACTCTTTTGTGATCATAGGTTATTTATTGCTAGATCCCCAAGAAAAAATTAACAGGCACAGCCAACAAAAACATCATGACATATTTGCATAACTGATTTTTTAAATATACCTTTAAGAAACATTTAGGGCATTTCTGGTTCTTTTTTAAAACCAAAATCATTGTCATATTAGGGATTTAGATCCAAAAGAGGAACAGTCTCTCTGATTATGGGGCAGATGTAATACTGCTAACCATAAGGATAGATAGATAGATAGATAGATAGATAGATAGATAGATAGATAGATAGATAGATAGATAGATAGATAGATAGATAGATAGATAGATATTGTAGCAGAGTGTCTCAAAGAGGGCCTGGAAAAGTCCTGTTCAGGGTTTACACATCTCCCAGGCTCCTCTCGTACACTTTTAGAAACCTCTGACTCTATATCCGGTTCAGGTTTTGCACCTTCTTTTTGATAATTTAGGCTTACCTGGAACTCAGACTCAGTGCTCTCAAGCCTGGGGAACAGATAAGTCATGTCTGTGAGAGGTGCAAGGTTGGTGAAAGCTGTAAAACTGCAAATGTGGAGACTGACAAGCATTAGGCTTTCTCATCCTGTTAGCTAGAATGTGGATTGTATAGTTAAGCCCCATACACACTATCAGATTTTCTGCTGATTTTTGTCTTCAGATTTACCAAAACCATATAATATGAGGTCAAACCTTAGGAGTTTCAATTTGTATGCAATCAGGCAGGCCCTTGCACTACATGATTTTGGTAAATCTGAAGACAAAAATCAGCAGAAAATCTGATAGTGTGTATGAGGCTTTAGTGCTGGATTTTCTTTTTGAGCTTTTGCCCTATTTTTTTGTGTGGACACTGTACAGCACCTGCAAAAGACCTGTAAATAGCATAAATAAGCACTGCACTGATTGTCCCTATATCACTGGACTGGTATCTGCTCAACCCAGGTGCTTTTTACCTGCTAGCTATCCCCAGCTCACTATATATATATATATATGTATATATATACAGTGGTGTGAAAAAGTGTTTGCCCCCTTCCTCATTTCCTGTTCCTTTGCATGTTTGTCACACTTAAGTGTTTCGGAACATCAAACCAATTTAAACAATAGTCAAGGACAACACAAGTAAACACAAAATGTAATTTGTAAATGAAGGTGTTTATTATTAAAGGTGAAAAAAAATCCAAACCATCATGGCCCTGTGTGAAAAAGTGATTGCCCCCCTTGTTAAAACATACTATAACTGTGGTTGTCCACACCTGAGTTCAATTTCTCTAGCCACACCCAGGCCTGATTATTGCCACACCTGTTCACAATCAAGGCATCACTTAAATAGGAGCTGCTTGACACAGTAAGGTCCACCAGAAGATCCTTAAAAGCTACACATCATGCCGAGACCCAAAGAAATTCAGGAACAATTGAGAAAGAAAGTAATTTAGATCTATCAGTCTGGAAAGGGTTATAAAGCCATTTCCAAAGCTTTGGGAATCCAGCGAACCACAGTGAGAGCCATTATCCACAAATGGCGAAGACATGGAACAGTGGTGAACCTTCCCAGGAGTGGCCGGCCGCCCAAAATTACCCCAAGAGCGCAGCGACGACTCATCCAAGAGGTCACAAAAGACCCCACAACAACGTCCAAGGAACTGCAGGCCTCACTTGCCTCAGTTAAGGTCAGCGTTCATGCCTCCACCATCAGGAAAAGACTGGGCAAAAATGGCCTGCATGGCAGAGTTCCAAGGAGAAAACCACTGCTGAGCAAAAAGAACATCAAAGCTCGTCTCAATTTCTCCACAACACATCTTGATGATCCCCAAGACTTTTGGGACAACATTCTGTGGACCGATGAGACAAAAGTGGAACTCTTTGGAAGGTGTGTGTCCAAGTATATCTGGCGTAGAAGGAACACTGCATTTCAGAAAAAGAACATTATACCAACAGTAAAATATGGTGGTGGTAGTGTGATGGTCTGGGGCTGTTTTGCTGCTTCAGGACCTGGAAGACTTGCCGTGATAAAAGGAACTATGAATTCTGCTGTCTACCAAGAGATCCTGAAGGAGAATGTCCGACCATCTGTTCGTGTACTCAAGCTGAAACGAACTTGGGTTCTGCAGCAGGACAATGATCCTAAACACACCAGCAAGTCCACCACCGAATGGCTGAAGAAAAACAAAATGAAGACTTTGGAGTGGCCTAGCTAAAGTCCAGACCTGAATCCTATTGAGATGTTGTGGTATGACCTTAAAAAGGCCGTTCATGCTCGAAAACCCTCTAATGTAACTGAATTAGGACAATTCTGCAAAGATGAGTGGGCCAAAATTCCTCCAGGACGCTGTAAAAGCCTCATTGCATGTTATCGCAAACGCTTGGTTGCAGTTGTTGCTGCTAAGGGTGGCCCAACCAGTTATTAGGTTTAGGGGGCAATCACTTTTTCACACAGGGCCATGATGGTTTGCATTTTTTTTCACCTTAAATAATAAACACCTTCATTTACAAATTGCATTTTGTGTTTACTTGTGTTGTCCTTGACTATTGTTTAAATTGGTTTGATGTTCCGAAACACTTAAGTGTGACAAACATGCAAAGGAACAGGAAATGAGGAAGGGGGCAAACACTTTTTCACACCACTGTATATGTATATATACACACACACATACAGTGCCTTGAGAAAGTATTCATACCCCTTGACATTTTCCACATTTTGTCATGTTACAACTAAAAACGTACATTTATTTTATTGGGATTTTATGCGATAGACTAACACAAAGTTGCACATAATTGTCAATTGGAAGCAAAATGATAAATGGTTTTCCAATTTTTTTTTTTTTTATAAATATGTGAAAAGTGTGGCGTGCATTTGTATTCAGCCCCCTCTGACATTTCTAACTAAAATCGAGTGGAACCAATTGCCTTCAGAAGTCACCTAATTAGTAAATAGAGTCCACCTGTGTGTGATTTAGCTCAGTATAAATACAGCTGTTCTGTGAAGCCATCAGAGGTTTGTTAGAGAACCTTAGCATCAAACAGCATCATGAAGGCCAAGGAACACACCAGACAGGTCAGGGATAAAGTTGTGGAGAAGTTTAAAGCAGGGTTAGGTTATAAAAAAATATCCCAAGCTTTGAACGTCTCACGGAGCACTGTTCAATCCATCAGCTGAAAATGGAAAGAGTATGGCACAACTGAAAACCTACCAAGGCATGGCTGTACACCTAAACTGATAGCCAAGAGGTCCATGGTAGCTCTGGAGGAGCTGCAGAGATCCACAGCTGCAGAGATCCACAGCTGCAGAGATCCACAGCTGCAGAGATCCACAGGACAACTATTAGTCATGCATAGGGATGGGCCAAACACCCCCCAGTTCATACCAGAACATGCAAACAAGCAAAAAATTTGCACAAACATGCAAACCCTATTATTGTCTATGGGACATAAACATGAAAAATCAAAAGTGCTAATTTTAAAGGCTTATATGCAAGTTATTTACATAAAAAAATTGTATGGGGATCTGGGTACTGCCCCAGGGGACATGTATCAATGCAAAAAAAAAGTTTTTAAAACAACCATTTTTTTCAGGAGCAGTGAGGAGCAATAATGTTTAAAATTAAACAATAAAAATGAAATATTGTGCCACGGGGTTCCCTTAGTCTGCTTGTAAATTGGTGCATCTGTGTGATGTGTTTTTCAGTGCTGCAGCAAATTGACATTTCTAAAGGAAAAAATGTCATTTAAATTGCTTGTGGCTGTAATGTATTGTCAGCTCCCAGCAATAAAAATCAAGGGAAAAATCGGCATAGGTCCCCCTCCCCCAGTCCATACCAGGCCCTTTGGGTCTGGTATGGAATTTAGGGGGAACTTCACACCAATTTTTAAAAAAAAAACAGTGTGGGTTCCATACCAGGCCCGAATTTTAAGGGGAACTCCACGCCAAAATTAAAAAAAAAATTGTTGTGGGGTCCCCCCCAAAATCCATACCAGACCCATACCTGAGCATGCATCCTGGAGGACAGGATAGGGGAGGGACGAGCTAGCACCCCCCCCCTGAACCACATGCCCTCAACATGGGGAGGGTGCTTTGGGATGCCCCCAAAGCACCTTGGGGCAAAGACTCTGTCCACCTGTCCATTCACATGGCCTACAAGTCTCCACTAAGTCCTGGACACAGGATTGAAGACCACCCAAGGTCCATCCACCCAATAAAGTTTTCAAGCCCCAGGCCCCAATCTGAGAATTACAAAACCCAGAGGAAGCTGGAAGCTGTACAGTTTTCTCCACTCACAATAAATACTCCAGAGTCCCACACTCTGTGCATATGAGAATCCTGTGTGCCTTTTTCATAAACTCACACTGTCATTACTGACAGACAGAACAGCTCCAAGATACAGGTGCATTTCATAATATTAGAATATCATCAAAAAGGTAACTTTTTTTCAGTAATTCTATTCAAAATGTTAAACTCATATATTTTATATAGATGCATTACACACAGAGTGATATATTTCAAGCATTTCTTTCTTTACATTTTGAGGATTATGGCTTACAGCTAGTGAAAACCCAAAATGTAGTATTTCCGAAAATTGGAAAAACAAAAAAAAACAATAAAAAAAGATTTTTTTAATACAGAAATGTTGGCTTACTGAAAAGTTTGTCCATGTACAGTATAGTATGCACTCAAAACTTGGTTGGGGCTCCTTTTGCATGAATTACTTCATCAATGCGGCATGGCATGGAAGTGGTCAGCCTGTGGCACTGCTATCGAAGCCCAGGTTTCTTTGATAATGGCTTTCAACTCATCTGCATTGTTGGATCTGGTGTCTTCCTCTTGACAATACCCCACAGATTCTCTATGGTGTTTAGGTCAGACGAGTTTGCTGGCCAATCAAGCACAGTGATACTGTGACCTTTAAACCAGGTATTGGTACATTTGGCAGTGTGGGCAGGTGTCAAGTTCTACTGGAAAATTAAATCAGCATCTCCATAAAGCTGGTCAGCAGAGGGAAGCATGAAATGCTCTAGAATTTACTGGTAGAGAGCTGAGCTAACTTTGGATAAAATACAGTGGACCAATACCAGCAGATAACATGGCTCCCCAAATCATCACGGACTGTGGAAAATATTGCATTTCATTTGGAAATCAAGGTCTCAGAGTCTGGAAGAAGAGTGAATAGGCACAAAATCCAAGTTGCATGAGGTCCAGTGTGAAATTTCCACAGTCATTGATGATTTGGGGAGCAAAGTCATCTGCTGGTGTTGGTCCACTTTGTTTTATCAAGTCCAATGTCAGCACAGGCCTCTACCAGGAAATTCTAGAGCACTGCATGCTAGCCTCTGCTGACCAGCTTTTAGAGATGCTGATTTTATTTTCCAGCAGGACTTGGCACCTGCCCACACTGCAAAACGTACCATAACCTGGTTTAATGATCATGGTATCACTGTGCTTGATTGGCCTGCAAATTTGCCTGACCTAAACCCCATAGAGAATCTGTGGGATATTGTTAAAAAAAAGAAAAATGAGAGACACCAAACCCAACAATGCAGATGAGCTGAAAGTCACTATCAAATAAACCTGGGCTTTAGCATCGCCTCCATGCAATATTGATGCAATGATTCATGCAAAAGGAGCCCCAACCAAGTATTGAGTGCATACTATAAAGTACATGGACATACTTTTCAGTAAAGTAACATTTTTGTATTAAAAATCCTTTTTATTGGTCTTCTGTAATATTAAAATTTTCTGAGATACAGAATTTGGGGTTTTCACTAGCTGCAAAAAAAAGGGGAGTGTGGGCTGTCTGAGAGTGGGGGGGGGGGGGGGCGAGCACCACCAGCAGGCGGGGTTGAAAGTGAGCCATTCTCCCAGCAATCGCCCTGGGGAAGAGAGAGAAGAGCAGGCGGCCGTATCATCAGAGCGCAAAGGAACATTGCTGTAACAGCTTTCATTAGAATTGACATGTGTTCCCCACCCTTGCTGTCCCACACAGCCCCGCCTCCTGGCCTGGGTACTTTGGTAGACAGATCACCCAATCAATGCCAGGATGTGTGACGTGTATCAAAGTTCCCAGGCCAGGAGTTGGGGCTGTATATGATGGCGAGTGCAGGGAACACACTTGTCAATTCAAATAAAAGCTGTTAAAGCAATGATCCTCGGTGCGCTAATGATCCAACCGGCAAACCTCTTCCTCTCCTCTCTCTTCCCCTGCACAGGTAGGCTGCATTGATGGACACAGGTAGGCTGAATGGATGGGCACGGGTAGGCTGCATTGATGGGCACGGGTAGGCTGCATTGATGGGCACGGTTAGGCTGAATTGATGGGCATGGGTAGGCTGCATTGATGGGCACGGTTAGGTTGCATTGGTGGGCACAGGTAGGCTGCATTGATGGGCACAGGTAGGCTGCATTGATGGGCACAGGTAGGCTGCATTGATGGACACAGGTAGTCTGCATTGTTTGGCACAGGTGAAGCGGTATTGATGGGCACAGGTAGGCTGCATTGTTGGGCACAGGTGAGGTGGCATTGATGGACACAGGTAGGCTGCATTGTTGGGAACAGGTGAAGCGGCATTGGTGGATACAGGTTGGCTGCATTGTTGGGCACAGGTGAAGTGGCATTGATGGACACAGGTAGGCTGCATTGATGGGCACAGGTGAGGCTGCACTGATGGGCGATGATAACGTTTTTGTTAATATTTATTTCTATAACTTAACTCTGCATAAAACATTTAAGTGTCATTTCATGAGATATTTTATGAGGGGGTGTTTAGGGGTGGAATTAGGGGTGGGGCAGGGTAGGGGTTGAGTAAGGCAACTGGTGGCGAGTAACCCTGGAGGCCTGGCTAGTAGCTCAGGACTGCCCTGTATATGTGTGTGGGTTTAGTTAGGCGTTTAAGAAAGTGGAGCATATTTTTGAAAATTAACTTATTTTGAAACATAACTACATTTTAATGAATACATATTCATGCGTAGACCAAATATTAAATAAAAAGCACTACAGGCTTAACTAGAAACCCATGTGCAAGTACAATCCTAAATAAAATTATGCCAACAGAGGCTTTTGAAAACCGAGCCAGAAAAATAATTACAAACTCTCTGCCATTAGTGTGTGAATACAAGTGTTTAAAATAAAGAAACACTTCTGTAATCAATGGAAGAAAGAAGACAATACAATACATTCAGTGCACAGGTGTGTTAACAGAAGTTTGAAGTCAGAATGACTCCCAACTTACTTTTTCTATAAATAAATGGTATACTCAGAGGCGTAACTAGAATCTTCAGGGCCCCTGGTGCAAGAAACCATGAAGAGCCCCCACCAGGGGCATTACTGGGTCTACAAAAGATCTAGGGCTAGAGCCCATAGCAGCGAAGTAAAGAAGGTCATACGCTTGGGCGGGCATACACATGTATATAATATGTGTGTGTGTATGTATATATATATATATATATATATATATATATATATATATATATATATATAAATCGTTACATATCTGAGTGCGGATCCGCCCCTTACATCAGTGTCCCCAGAGAGCCCCCCTTACATCAGGGTCCCCAGAGAGCCCCCCCTTACATCAGGGCCCCCAGAGAGCCCCTCCTTACATTAGTGTCCCCAGAGAGCCCCTCCTTACCTCAGGGTCACCAGAGAGCCCCCCCCCCGTTACCTCAGGGTCACCAGAGAGCCCCCCCTTACGTCAAGGTCACCGGAGAGCCCCCCCTTATGTCAGGGTCACCAGAGAGCCCCCCTTACATCAGGGTCACCAGAGAGCCCCCCCGTTACATCAGGGTCACCAGAGAGCCCCCCTTACATCAGGGTCACCAGAGAGCCCCCCCGTTACATCAGGGTCACCAGAGAGCCCCCCTTACATCAGGGTCACCAGAGAGCCCCCCCTTACATCAGGGTCACCAGAGAGCCCCCCCCGTTACATCAGGGTCACCAGAGAGCCCCTCCTTACATCAGGGTCCCCAGAAAGCCCCTCCTTACATCAGTGTCCCCAGAGAGCCCCTCCTTACATCAGGGTCCCCAGAGATCCCCCCTTACATCAGTGTCCCCAGAGAGCTACCCCTTACATCAGTGTCCCCAGAGATCCCCTCCTTACATCAGGGTCCCCAGAGAGCCCCCCCGTTACCTCAGGGTCACCAGAGAGCCCTCCCCCCTTACGTCAGGGTCACCAGAGAGCCCCCCTTACATTAGGGTCACCAGAGAGCCCCCCCCGTTACATCAGGGTCACCAGAGAGCCTCCCCTTACGTCAGGGTCACCAGAGAGCCCCCCCCCTTACGTCAGGGTCACCATAGAGCCCCCCCCTTACGCCCGGGTCACCAGAGAGCCCCCCTTTACCTTTACGTCAGGGTCACCAGAGAGCCCCCCTTATGTCAGGGTCACCAGAGAGCCCCCTCCTTACATCAGGGTCACCAGAGAGCCCCCCCTTACATCAGGGTCCCCAGAGAGCCCCCCTTACATCAGGGTGACCAGAGATCCCCCCTTACATCAGGGTGACCAGAGAGCCCCCCGTTACATCAGGGTCACCAAAGAGCCCCCCCTTACGTCAGGGTCCCCGGATAGCCCCTCCTTACATTAGTGTCCCCAGAGAGCCCCTCCTTACATCAGTGTCCCCAGAGAGCCCCCCTTACATCAGTGTCCCCAGAGAGCCCCCTTACATCAGTGTCCCCAGACAGCTGCCCCCCCCCTTCCAGAGGCTTTTCTGTACCTGGCTGGTCTCCACTGTCTGTGCACCTCTGGGGGAGGTGGGTGGGGACGATCGGCAGCTCTATGGTGCTCGTGGACCACGGGATCTCACTGGGGCTAGTCGTTTTCCTCCCGAGTGTATACAGTGGAGAGGGGAGGAGCCTCTAACCCAAGCATGTATCAGTAACAGTGTACAAGCAGAGCGACTCACATGTACACTGAAGAGTGAAACTGATACATCTCCAGGCCAAAGGCCCCTCCCCTCTCCACTGTATATACTCGGGAGGAGAACTACAAGCCCCAGGGAGATCCCACGGGCACCATAAAGCTGCCGATCACCGCCTCCCATCTCCCCCCACTGCATCTCAAACTGACAGCCAGGGGTGCAGAGGGAGATGCTGGGTCTTGGGGGCCCCCCCACAGCGGCAGAACAGCAGGGTCCAGTCGCAAGTGCGACTGCTGCGACCCTGAAAGTTCCGCCACTGGGTATACTATAGATTTGTTAAAAGCTAAAATCTCTTTTTCATGCTTCATCAATAGATGCAAAGATTTGCAACAAAAACTCAATAAACATAGTGTTTTCCTTCATTGCTACCAATAATGACATTTATAACTATAGTATAAATAAATGTAGCATAGTGTTGTCACATTATTGAACAGGTTTCTTTGCATTTTTGAAAAAGGATGTAAGTTAAACAAAGTTAAAATGATGACATATTAATGCATAGGCCACATATGAACCAAAAAGCACAACAAAATTTGTTTTTTAAACACGTGCAAGTACAATCTTAAATTAAATAATATAAAAATAATGTAAGTGCCAAAATGATGCCAAAAATTATATTCTATATTAGCATTAAAGTGATTCTGAAAAGTGAATGCACTATATTACCAAAAGTACTGGGACACCTGCCTTTACACGCACATGAACTTTAATGGCATCCCAGTCTTCGTAGGGTTCAATATTGAGTTGGCCCACCCTTTGCAGCTATAACAGCTTCAACTCTTCTGGGAAGGCTGTCCACAACATTTAGGAGTGTGTCTATGGGAATGTTTGACCATTGTTCCAGAAGTGCATTTGTGAAGTCAGGCACTAATGTGGACGAGAAGGCCTGGCTCCCAGTCTCCACTCTAATTCCTCCCAAAGGTGTTCTACTGGGTTGAGGTCAGGACTCTGTACAGGTCAGATAAGTTCCTCCACCCCACACTCGCTCATTTATGTGCTTATGGACCTTGCTTTGTGCACTGGTCCAAATCATTTGGTGGAGGGGGGATTATGGTGTGTGGTTGTTTTTCAGGGGTTGGGCTTGGATCCTTAGTTCCAGTGAAGGGAACTCCTAAGTCGTCAGCATACTAAGACCTTTTGGACAATTTCATGCTCCCAACTTTGTGGGAACAGTTTAGGGATGGCCCCTTCTTGTTCCAACATGACTGCACACCAGTGCACAAAGCAAGGCCCATAAAGACATGGATGAGCGAGTTTGGGGTGGGGGAACTTGACTGGCCTGCATAGAGTCCTGACCTCAACCCGATAGAACACCTTTGGGATGAATTAGGATGGAGACTGTGAGCCAGGCCTTCTCGTCCAACATCAGTGCCTGACCTCACAAATGTGCTTCTGGAAGATTGGTCAAACATTCCCATAGACACTTCTAAACCTTGTGGAAAGCCTTCTCAGAAAAGTTGAAGCTGTTATAGTTGCAAAGGGTGGGCCAACTCAATATTAAACCCTACTGACTAAGACTGGGATGCCATTAAAGTTTATTATTCATAAGAAATATATTTATTAAAGTGTAAGTTCACCTTTACAGAAAATCTGTAAAATGAACTTACACTGGACCCCCCTTCACATCACACCTGGCCCCAGCTGACCTGGAGTCTGGCGATCACCCACTCTGACACATCATATAGAATTTTACTGGTCTGGAGATTTAAAATTCCCACTGCTTTCTCTCTTCTTCTCCACTGCTGACTGAAGGAGCTACGCAGGTTCTAATTGGTCAACGCCGCCAATGTGGTGGCGCCGACCAATTAGACCAATTTACGAGGTACATTTAGAAGATTAAGTCGAGGGGATTTCTAAGCCCCGGACTAGTAAGCGACTATCCTATGTGTTAGAGCGGGTTATCGCCAGACTCCAAGTCAGTGGGACCGGGGGGATGAGAAGTGGGTCCAGTGTAAGTTCACCTCACAGATTTTTCAGAGAGGACTTTAAAGTACTGCTATCATATAAGTGTGCCAAAGTACATATATCCACCCTCTCCCATCTCTGGAAGCCCCGGAGCTCACAAATTTCTGGGAAGAGAGGATTATCCAGAATCAGGATATATTTAGTAAAATAGGAAATCCCCATCAATGTACAGTTACAACATCTAGCTAAGTGAGACTCTGGGATGCTCCCCAACTCCATGTATCATTTATTTTCATTTATGAGTCAAGTTCATCATCCTTTATATACTTTTGAGATGCCAGTTCGTAGTACTTTGCAGGTATCACTGCCTACGCATTTTTTCATGTGTAAAATTTCGGTTGCCTGCATTTTGATATAATTGCCTTTTTTTAGCCTAAAGGATTTAAAAATTGATCATTACACTTTATACTCCTTAAATAGTGGCATAATGCAATCAGAGATGATGATAACACCCAAATGACATGGTTTGTTTCATTCCTTTTTTTTACCCTTCCCTGAATATTAGGCTCAATTGTAAGCAGGTTGAAAATCTTGTTAGTGAGATAGCTCCTGTCCCAGCCAGGAGGGAAACAGTTAACGTGGTTTTCCACACTTTTTGCTAAGCTCTGCCTCTCTCCCTGTGCTATAATGAAAGGGCGAGGGCTCTGTCTAGACACAGTCCAGGCTGCATGGGGAAAAGGAGAGGCTGACAGCTGTAATCCGTTCAGCCAAGCAACCACCTGCCTGGAGGGAGAGGAGCCTGTATGAGAAACTAATGGGGGGCTGCTGAGCGATGTGGTCCCACAAAAGATAGTCTGCTGCATGGGAAGGAAAGACACAGACAAGCCACAGCATGTAATCTCTAGCTGCTTACAGAGAGGAGAAAAGGGGGAACAGTTTCACCTCGGAGAGCAAGCCTGTCTGCTGTCACATACACTATGTAGGGGGATTGTTGGGACCTGCAGTCCTCTCTGAAGACACCAGTTCTGGAGGTCTGCCACTACTGTCTTGAATGGACTCACATCCTGTACAGATATGCTGGGGCAGCCACAAGTCTTAGTTAGGGATTCTTTTTAAGGAAAGACTATTACCTGTGTTTGTTTGCCAAACTAAGTTATTTAAATAAAGATTTTCAAGCTTTGTCTTTGCCTGGTCTGAAGTTACTCAAAGGGTGTAATGCAAGTAACTGGCACATAAAGTCTACAGCTCAGGTTAACTAAGCACATTGGGATATGAAGCTAACAGTACAAGAGTTAATACAGTGTGAAGATAAGAATGGTTACCAAGGGTAATGGAGATTTCTTCAGCAGCAAGAGGAGTTGTCGGCATGAATCACAGCAGATAATATCAGCAGTCAGCAGCACATAATATCACTGACACTGGAACACAATATACGAGACCGCCGACGCGGCGGCCTTATATAATGCGGGGCGTGTACTAAACCCCCTGAGCTATAATTGGCCACAGGCATCCTGCCTGTGGCCATTTATTGCTCTCCTCGCCGCTGGCTCTATGATTGGCCAAGCATGCGGGGTCACAGTGCATGCTTGGCCAATTATCAGCCAGCAATGCACTGTGACTGGCGCAGTGCATTGCGGGCCGTTCGCATTACACGAATTTGATGCGAACGGCCCAAATAGTTCTGGGCTCGATTTGTGGATTACAGTCTGGCTGGTGTCTCTCCTGATACAAAGGCAGCTCAGTAAAAGCTTCTAAACATTGTGCATGAGCCAGCACAATATATATGCCTTTTTCCTGTTACATAATATGCTAGTGTTTTGATTTATTACTTAGAACCTCTCTGGTCCCTCTCTCTCAAAATGTGATATATTAAAGCTGCTTATATTGTCTGAATTAAAATTGTACAGCATGTCTGTCTTTTTTCTATAAATTTAAACGCTCATACATGTAAGTTCTTACATATAATGCTTAGAGTCAGTGTAAAATTTCTGGCTTTTCTGTGTGACCTAAAACTGTAAATTTGATTTCTTGATTATAAACCTTCACTTTGTGTCCCTGTCACGCTCTGATATGCTAAAACAACTCACATATTGGACATGTACTTTTCAGTAAAATCATACAGTCTAATTTAGATTTCTTGATTAAAACCTCCCTGGGTTCTTCATCTTAAAGTGGAATTTCCAACTTCTGCTAACTATGCTTAAAGCATTCCCTCATCATCCTGGCACCTAAATGAACTAACCTTTGTAAAAAAAGATTTATACACTTACCTATTTTCAGGCCGCTCCAGTCTGATCATGTGATTGGCTCCCCATGTCAGATAGCATCTGCTGCAGGGAAGAAGAGGGAGACATTACCAGCCACTGTTGGAGCACTCTCTCCTCTCCCCTGTAGCGAGTGCTGACATACACAGTGGAGATCACGTGACTAGAGCAAAGCAGGCTGAAAATAGGTAAGTTTACAGGTCTTTTTTACATAGGTCAGTTACTATAGGTGTTAGGAGGGGGGAAGGGAGTAATTTTACGCATAGTTAGTAAAGCCCATCATTCTACTTCAAACTTTGGCTTACATAGTATTGGTTATAAAGAGGTTGATGAACATTAAAGTATATTATTTTAGTGAAATAATCCACACATATTGCACATACTGCATGCACACTATGGGGTGGATTTTCTGAAGGCAAATAGACTCTTCACTTTGAAAGTGAAGTTGCACCCTGCAAGGATATTTTATCCAGAGCTTAGTGAATGAGGTGAAGCTCTAGAAACTTTCCTCATCCAACCATTTATTATTTCTTTTTTTTATGGTTGAACTGGATGGACTTGTGTCTTTTTTCAGCCTAGCTAACTATGTAACTATGTAACCATGTGCGAGCATGTGATTGGGTATTCTTTGCAAAATTAAGTTTCACCACATTCACAAAGTTCTGGGAAAAAATCTCCTTGCAGTGTGAAACTTCACTTGCAAAGTGAGCAGTGCATTTGCTTTTAGTAAATCAATCCCATAGTGTGGATGACTCTTCGGCTGTTGTAGCCACCCCATATTTTCTCTTCCTCATTGCCAGCCTTCTTTCTCCTCAATGCCAGCACTGCAATTCAAAATGTCCCCACTGGAAGCACCCCACTCATCCTACTTACCTTGTTCCTCCTCTGTCTCCTACTGCCTCTGACTCACAGAGATGGATGCAGTAGCCAAAGATCTTACTGGCCCTGAGACTGTGTAAAGTCTTCTTCTGTCTCCTACTGCTGTGCTTCCAGTGCCTATTACACCATGCTGCATATTCTTCAGCAAGAACACAAGAGGGGTCACGTCATAAATCCCCACCTCATTGTGGCTCAAAATTCTGGTCACTGCTTTGAAAGGTAATAGGATGTTGCAATCAGAAGCCATTTATGTGGTGATAGCCTGATGCTGCTGGTGCAGTTGCTGCAGAATGACCAGTTTTCCATTCTATAACCAGGAACTACTGCCCTGTTCAGGACATGTTATAGGCAAGGTACGTATGTGAATACATTTTCACAGTCAAAAGGCAGCCAAAAGGCTGGTACTGCTGTCACACACAAGACCTGGAAGAAATTCCCACACTGCTCTTTTAAACTGTTTCCTATTCAATTGCTCTTTTAAACTGTTTCCTATTCAACTGCTCACGTACTGTCCTGAAGCTAGATGATTTCTACCAAACATATATCGGGAGTCTATATTTTAAGTATTTTGGGAATAACTGGGGATATGGGTATGGAGGAGAGATAGAGGGGAATGTGAGATTGTGGATTTGACATGTTTTAATGCAGTCTCTGTTGACATTTTATTAAAGGTTTAAGAAAATGCTGTGGTACCACATTAATAAAGGACCTCAACTATACTTTGTTAAACTGTTGTGCCACTGGCCAATTTGTACTAAGTCGAGTGTTTAAAGTGGTAGTAAAGTCAGTTCTTGTAAGAATCCCTCACAGGCAGGGTTTTTAAATCTCCCTCCTGCCTGTCAGCGAGTAATGTGATCTGAGCCACAGATACACAGCTCAGACCCGATTTATGACCCGCCCTGTGTGCCGCTGCGATGTGACTCCCATGCACATACATGGGAGTGACGTCACCACGGCACAGCCAATCAAGCTGCTGAAGATTGCAAACCCGAAAGAAAGTCCTGGTGAAGATGGAAGCTGCCAGGGACAAGGGAGAATGGTGAGAGCGCAGGACTGGAAGGCTGTGTTTGTAGGTAACTCTGTCATAATGTACTAGTATGCTGTGCATACTAGTACATTATGGCTTAAGGCTGTCGAGGGAACTATTTAAAAAAAAAATAGATTTACTACCGCTTTAAAGAACTGAGAAAAAAAAATATTGCAAGCAAGCAGGCTCTATATTGCAGAGATGCTATGTCTTATCTTAATATTATCTTAAATAAAACAAAACTTAAACTGATCGTAAACCTAAAGTTTTTATTTTTAAATTGCACCAAGCAGCCCTGATCCTCGTCCCCACTGCCGCTCCTGGATCCTCCTTTTCTTGGCATGTCATCATAGAAAGCCATTTCATATCATGCATACCTGTGGACTTGTTCCAGAGCCGTACTACCTGTGTCCATAACAACACATACTGGGTGATAGAGGAGTGATCTACAGATGGGCACAGCCCTGGATAGAGTGAGGACTTGCTAAGTATAAGAGCGGTGGGGGGGCGATACTTTTACCTCTTGGGTCTCTTGCGGACAATATGATTTTTTTTTTAAATAAGTGTGCCCTTTGAATACACTATAAATATCTATATTATTATTTCCAAACCGATATCATAGATTATTGCAATATCATAGATTATTGAAAGCCTATGACCTGGAACAAGCATACAGCCACTGATGACTGATATCTCCACACCCTTTCTTTTTCCAAGTACTGAACAGAGAAAGCATAAGGCTAGCTAGGCAACTATAATTTTAAAAAGACAGTGATGACACAGTAATTTCTCTCATAACAGTTTCCCTTTTAAAGAATGCAGTAACAGAAAATTATAATGTTGACAAAAGTCTTTTACTTCTTCCGCTATATAACCTTTTACTGTATTTTTACCACTGACAATCTAATAGCACTCAGGATGCCAATTGATTGAAACCATTTTGTTTACTATATGTCTTGGCACAACTAGGCTTGCATTCTAATTAAAAGTAAATCACCAGACATATAAAGAACATAGCAGGAAGGCTAACATGAAGGCATTATCCAACGCTTCACACTCCTTAGCAATGCCACTTTAGATATTTCAGACAGTCTATAAATAATTAAAACTCCACCACTGCAAATTATGTCCTATTATGCAAATAAATAGCCTCCTCCCAAGACTCATTAAATATTCCAAATGATAGGCTGAGCAGTTTCATCATGGTCCTGTAAGAGGTACTCCACTTTGTCAAATGGTATTTGACTCTATCTATTAATTAACTTCCAGAGGTTTTATTTCCCAGTGTTCTTCTTTCTACAGACAAATATGTTTAATATGCCTTCCACAAGTCAAAAAAAAATCATAATTTCATTAAGAATAATTTGTTGTAAAATCCTTGTAATAAAATAATATTTACTAGCTGGAAACTATTCCCTTTTTCCTGAAATAATGCCAACTGAATGCAGTGAACTGAAATAAAAATAAATATAAAAGCAGCTATTAGGAGATGCAGTAAGAAGCGTCTTAATTTAGTGAATTAAATTACTAATGCTTGCTTCCATCAACCTTGTCAAGTCTGAAAAGCTTATTAACATTAAATGCATAATTATTTACTTAAAAGATACGATTTAAATGGGTGTTTGTTTAATTAAATGACAAGCTTTAATTTATACCTGAAAAAAGAAAAATACTAAAAATACAAAGGATAATTTCATGAAAAAAAAACACACTGAAATAACTGTAAGCAAATGGTTTATTCATTTGATTTACCAACAGTTTTCCTCATTCACTAACTATAAGCTCACCACCATATAAGGCCTTACTGAAAAAAAAACCTTTATTTAGGTCTCAGCAACAGACCAAAGAGGAACGCAGCCATGGTGAAACTTGGGGAATTTGAAAAAAAAAACGAAACATGGTAGTTTACATAATCAATAGGCTCCATCTTCTCTCAGACCAGACTGAATCCAGGTCGTCACTCTCTTGTCTTCCTTGTACGCTTCCTTCCACGCCGTGGTGCTGGTGCTGGTGCTGGTGGGGTGGCAGAAGGAGGAGGAGGAGGCGGAGCAAGGTCACTCTCGCAAACATGTGTGAGGGGAGTCATCTCCCCAGCCATCCCCTCATTTAGTATTTTGAGGATGACCTCCTCACACATGCTGCGTTGCCCCGCCTCCATACCCGTAAATTTACTTGTAACCAAGGAGGCAAAGGCCTCCTCGTAGGTGGGTGTGGCATAGAGGGAGGCTGAGGCATCTTTTATCAGCTGGAGCGCTGACTCTCCCAACTCCCCCATGTTTTTTGCCCTTCTGTAGGGAAGGCGGAGGGGAGAGACTTGGGAGACAGTCAGGCTCCTACGCCTACCCCCCTGTTGGCTGCCACTACCCCCTGCCTCCTCCTGACTGCCACCTTCCACAGCCACCTCCTGGCTGAGGTCTTCCTGTGTATGAAAAAGGGACATAGTTTCAGTTATTTGTTCATCAAACACACACAATTCTCATCTAGTGACTGTTGCAAAATGTTTTCAAATACAAAACCATACAATTCTCAGCCCTGCAGTTTAGATTCTTCCCAAAAATGTCTCCCACACCACTGTCTGTTGATATGTCAATCACGTTAGGAAATAAGCAATTGGGGATCCTGAATTAACTGAACATCATTCATTATTCAACAAACTGGTTACAAAACTACTATACCTGGAACAAGCTGGGCACCTGCACATATTCCTGACTGGAAGGCCCAGGTTGCTCCTCGGAAGCCTCATCAGGGGTGGCGTGCGTGGAAGGACGCGTGCAAGGAAGAGTCGAGAGTGACTTCCTGACAGTAGCCTGGTCTTTGAGAAAGTGGAGCCTGTCATAGTACCAGAGCGTGGGGACATGGACATCAGCTGCTGCAGCTCCAGATGCTTGTGACTTCAGGACCTTATTGCGCTCCCGGAAATAGGTAGTCTTCATGTTGGTGATCTTCACTTTTAAGTTTGCGACGGTTGCCATGGGCAGGGTAGGCTTTACAAATGCCACCAGTTTCAGCAGGGCTGCGTACCTCTTTGGTCTGTTGCTATAATCCCTGTGTTTTGCCTGCCATAAGAGGGGGAATTGCCGGTATTTATCAATGAAGTGTGGGAGAAAGCTCACGTTGTAGAAGGCATCCATCACCTCTGCAAGACACAACGCCACACAAAACAATATAAATAATGTCAGCCTAAACTCTCCTAATCTTCTCCATAAAGAAGCCTCAAGTTCTAATCAGTCTAGGCTAGTTATGTACCAACGTCAAATTGTACCTTCGTTTGTAGCGATCGTCTCGTGCGTGAGCTTTCTCTCCCCTCGTCTCCCAGATCGTGGCTACGACACAGGCGTGTGACGTTTTATATACAGTGCGCATGCGTCAAACTCCGCCCGCCCCTGACGATCTTTCTCGTCTATTCCCCACCCCTTCTCTTTACGGCGCAGTGGGGAGAGCACATGGCGGGGACACAGCAGGTGCGCCCCAAATATCCCCCCAACGAGGAGGTGGACGAGGAAAGTCCGGAGGCACAAACGTCCCGATCCCGGAGCCTGAAATTCAAGGCCTCCAATATGTCATTTGGAGAAATGTTGGAGATGGTGGACATATTAAAGAGGAGCGACTATGATGGGAAGTATGGGCCTTACCTCAACCCCAATGTCCGCAAGGCCAAGATCATGTCTAAAGTTGTGAGAAGGCTGTACAATCATTTTGGGGTACAACGATCCAAGGAGCAACTGAGGAAACGCTGGTCAGACCTGAAACTGAGGGAGGCCGATCAGTACAGAAAGATCAAGAGAATTCTTCAAAAAAGTAAGTAGTTGTGTTTTGTGTTTGATTTCTTGCTTGCATACTGCTCCATGTGGTTTGATTTTTACAAAGTTGTACATTCCAAAATGGCCACTTTCATGTTCGTCTGTGCATTCGATCGTACTCAGCCTCGATCTTTCTGCCACTGTCATGGTCGTGTGTGTGTCCATTCGATCGTACGCAACCTCGATCGTGCGGCCACTTATAATACGATGTTTGGTGTTTTTTTGGGGGAAAGGAAGTTTGTTCTCCCTAGAAATGTCATCCAGAATGTAAAGCCAATTTATTCAATGTAAAGGAGAGGTCACCCAGTAGCTGTTTACCCATCTGGACTCGAGAGCACTAGTGCTGGGACACCCAAACCCCCTTTTTATTAGCCTTTTCCACACATGTGCTCCAGTGGATACTAGAGGGGGGTCTCCATCACACAAACTTCTACCAAAAAGCTAGTCAGTTTAGCACCTTTACAAAGTGACTACATTCATGTAGTTGACATTTGTAACTGGCCAAACTAAAATAGTGTCCGTCACTTTCAAGCAATGTTTGTCATTTCCTATTTCTGCCCTCAATAGTTTGTGTTGCTAAATCTTCCTTTTGGACATTCTCATAGGGGAGCGAAAACTTGGGCCGTCTGAGGAAACCCCCAAACCAACACCTCCCAAAAAAGGGGAAAGAGCAGAAGCAGAGGAGGAGGAGGAGGAGGAGGAAGGAGAGATCATCGAACTTGGAGAAATTGTCACCACAACAGGTGAGTGTGGGAGAACACAGCTACTGGTAAGCTAATCCATGTATGGCTGCTCATTTCCAACACCCCATTTTTGTTTGTTTGTGGTTTTTAGGTGACGTGGATGTTGTGGAAGAAAATCGCACTTTACCACAGAGAGTGCCCACGTACTCATCGGAGAGATAATGGTCTGCAATCGAGATGTAGATTACATAAAGCAAAACATCAATGATGTTCAACAAAAATTGAAGAACATCATTGATGTTTTAGGAAAAATATGAAAACGCACCAAGTAATTAACACACATTTGTGCCTGCTTCTGAACACATTTGCAACTTAAAAACTGTCTGAAATTTGGAACATGCACACATTGTGTCCACATGTGCTAGCTCCCACCATGGTGGATGAATGGCAACGTTTTTTTGGGGGTGCAAACACTTTACGAACTACGAAAGTGGTTGTGGTGAAGGGGTTGCACCCCCAAAAAACGTCCATTCATCCCCATGATGGAAAATGGCACTTTTGAAGCTTCTAGGCATGTGTTTTCCCATCTAATGACCATTTTCAGACCCAAATTGTGTGCATGTTCCAAATTTCCACTTTTCGGGGGTGACCCCCCCATGTGATGAAGGCAAGATCAAACACACTTTGAACATATAGTCATGTCTGATCTTGTCTTCACTTTACAAAGTTGAACTTTCCAAGTTCCTAGGTTCTGTTTTGCTCCATGCCTGGTTTTACCAATTGCGGAATGTTTGTAAACAATGTTGTAAATAACCAAGATGTTGTCAGTTTTGGCGTGAAGATTGTAAACGCACTTGGGAATGTTTTCCTAGTAAACTTTTATTTTTCTAAATGTGTGGCTTCCTTATTTAAAAAACACAATGCATTATGTATGTAAAATGAAAAGGATATGGGGGGCAATGGGTGTTATTTACTAAAGGCAAATCCACTTTGCACTCCAATTTTCTTTCCCTGTGAACTTTTTCAATGCACTTGTAGAGCATAGCGGATTTGACTTATGTAAATGACACCCACAGTGCTTTGTACGAAAACACGGAGCACAGCATTTTGGAGAATACACACATGTCAGACCTGGTGATGAAAAGGAGTATTTTGGGTGTCAGTTAAGCAGTACAAACCTTCTCTAGACCAAAGATTAGGTAGCAAACACACAACATGAGAATAATCTTTTTGGAAGAAGAGACTGTTACCTCCTTTTGCCCAGAAAGTGCATTCCCACTGTCGAAGGCAAAGGGAAAAAAATGTCAAAGTAAAATAAGCTAAAAAGAAGACTGAAATGACAAGAAATCATAGGTTGGTTAAAATATCAGATTTATTAAAAAATGCCTCTCACACATCGTCAGGCAGAGCAATGGCCCCCCTACCCACAAAGTACTCCATATATTGGTCCCGGACAACACGGGCATTTAGAGGGGGCAAGCCTGGACGTGCCACTCGAAGGGCTGTGAGTTCGGCATTTGGAGGGCCCTCCACATCTGGGCCAACGGGCACCACATAGTTCCTGTTATGTCTTTTGAGGAAGTTGTGCAATATGCAACAGGCAAGAACTATGTGGTTGAGTTTGTATTCCGCCAAGTTAAATGCCGTCAGGAACAGGCGGAAGCGGCTGGCCAGGATGCCAAAAGCGTTCTCCACCACTCTTCTGGCTCTGGACAGCCTGTAGTTGAAGACCCTCTGGTCCGGGGTGAGGGTCCTCATCAGGAACGGCCTCATCACATGGGGAGTCAACGCAAACGCTTCATCTGCGACAAAGACGAAGGGGAGTCCTTCGGCATTCTCCTCTGAGGTGGCAAGCACAGACTGCCACTTTGGAGACGCCAGTAGAACTCCGTGTGCGTAATGGCCCCACCATCCGATATCCGGCCGTTCATCCCCACGTCCACATACATAAACTCGTATGTTGCCGACACCACCGCCAACATCACTACACTATTAAACCCTTTATAATTATAATAGTAGGACCCCGAGTTGGGCGGTGGGACGATGCGGACGTGTTTCCCATCAATTGCCCCTCCGCAGTTAGGAAAGTCCCAACGGCTGGCAAAGTGGGAGGCCACAGTCTGCCATTCCTGTGGCGTGGAAGGGAACTGTGGAGTGAAACAAGAAAAAAAAATTAGTCACTTTGCACCTAAACATTGCAAGCAGATTAGACAATCAACATCTTGGAACAAGAGCATTGTATAAAATTGGAGGCTGGAAAGTATTTGCACAGAAAAGTAGAGGCTCCCCTTCACAGATTACTCACCCCCCCCATCAATCCCCCCACTTCTGATGGGACATTGGCAATAACTAGGGTTTTGGGGGGGGGTGGTGGACAGCTAACCCTCTGCACTTCATTGATTGGCAAATGGCTCAATAATGTGGGCTAGTTTGGCCAGACCCTCTGTACTTAACACTATTGGCAGGCCACAGGAAAGATCAAATAACATTTCAGGCCCCCCCCCCCCCCCCCCAAAAAAAAAAGGCAGGCACAGTGTGACATTATTAAATTACCAAGCAAGCTAATAGGAGGGAAAGAAGACAAAAAAATAGGAAATGGAATGTATGGAGGCAGCCCCTTGCACTACATGCTTTGCTGAATTCATCCCTAAAGATGCGCACTATAAAGAGGTAGGTATATAGTGTGTATGGACCTTGGAAAGCCAGCAGATAAAGGATTGGTACCATCTGACCGAGCAGTTGGGGGAGGGGGTTCCTAATGAGTTTGCCCCCCCCCCCCACCAAAAGAAAAAAAAAGGGGGCTCTACATGAAGTAAACCACACAGCAAACATTTGTGCATATTTTAGGGGGTGTTTTGGGGCAAACAATACTATGCAGCAGACAAAAGACATTGCTTAAGTGACTAGGCCATAGGTGTCTATTGGGGCAGAAGAGCATGCTGGTGAGGTAAGTGAAGGGAAAAATGCATGAAGGAGAAAAGGGGCACAGCATATTAGAACATATTGCAATCATGGTAATTAGGGAAGGAGGTCAAAAATACAAGTCATTAGCAAACAGCATACATAGAAGGGAATAGTAAAGTATAAATGTTACCTTAATATAGTCCTCCTGCAGGACCTGAATGATGGCAGAACAGGTCTCTGGAATAATGATTCCCAGGGCCTGGGGAGAGATACCTGAAGAGAACTTCAAATCCTGAAGACTTCTCCCTGTCGCCAAGTACCTCAACGTGGCAACAAGCCTCTGCTCCGGAGTAATGGCTTGTCTCATGCAGGTATCCTGCCGGCTGATAAAGGGGGTCAGCAAAGCCAAAAGACGGTGAAAATCGGGGGTCCGTCATCCTGAGAAAGTTCCTGAAATCATCAGGATTATTCTCCCGGATCTCACGAAGCAAAGGCATGTGCGAGAACTGGTCACGCTGAAGCAACCAATTCTTGGTCCACATACTCCTCGTCACTCTGTTCATGGACGGGTCTTGGCTCAAAGCTAAAAGCCCGACACCAATTCCGCGTACAGCACGAACTCGGCGACGAGTACGCACGGGAAACATCGCTCAGAAGGTCACAAAAGGTCGGCTGGTCAGAACGGACAAACAGAAAGCACCGATAAACAGCAAGGCCTGAAAGAACGAAGTGAATACCAGCAACGAGCAGACAATAAGCAGTGCAAATCAAAGCGTCCTATATCAAGATATAGGCCGCAATGACCAACAAATGCGAACTGACTACACGCACTAATAAACAGATACGCACGACAAGCACAAACTGAAGAGCAGTAACGATCTGAGTCAGAAAACTGAGAAGCGCGAATCTTAAGTCACCAAACTTCGACTAACTCTCGATAAACACGGGATCAGCAGAAGGAGCCCAACGGGTGCCTGACGTGGTGCTGAACTTCCCTTTTGTAATCTCGTGGACGACGACTTACGTCACGACGTTCTTCCGGACCGGATATTCCGACAACGTAGTCCGACCGTGTGTACGCAACGCCAACATCGGACAAAGTACGTCGGACAAAGTCCGACCGACCTGGTCCGCGGATTGTCCGAGCGTGTGTATGGGGCTTAAGTGTAGTTAACAAGTTAATTCTAGTTCTGTGGCCTTTTAACCTAGCTGTGTCTCATCACATGACTCAAAAATCAGGTGTATCTATATCCCTGGCAACCAGGGTTGCTACGGAGGGCGGTGAAAGGATTTGTGCTGGAAGAACAATATTAAGACCATGGACCTTGTTGAGGTTTGCAGATGACAGGTTGGGCATATAAACCTAATTGTTATTGTGATTTAGTCTGTGGTCAACAGACTCTCCTATACAAGTGAATGACCATAGGCAACAGTTTTTGCTCAGTCATGTAAGATAACCAGCATATTTTTTTCTCCAAAGCTGCACCAACTGGAATAGTTGCATTTTATATTAGTTGCATGCAGTTTTCATTTTTTTAATGACACAGACATCAGTGGATACAGACTGTGACAGACTGTGAAAGCTGACTGGCTTTGTCAATGCTTATTATATGTTTACTTTAGACAGCTTCTTCTCAGTTTTGGACAAAAAGGTCTTCTTAAACAATAATAAGATTATAACGAGTCAGAGAAGCTTATCGTGATAAAGGGCATACATGGATTATATGATGTTAGAACAAATTGTGTATACAGATTTATTTCACAGAAATACAATAAGTAATTTATGCAAAATGTATATTATTTAGCAGTCTATGCTTTGTTCTAAAACAGCCCTGTGCATGACCATCTTTAAAGGACTGGTTCACATGAACCTTTTATTGCATGTAAAAAAAAAAAACATTTATGTATTTATTTTCTTTTTCTAAGGAGCCTGCAGAGCATTGCAGTTTAGGTGCAATGTCCAGATCCTGCAGACTCTCAGCATAGCTGGCTGTCTGTACCTCATACAAACAGACAGCTACCTGACAGCAGGAAGCTCAATGAGCTATGAAGGCGCTCACCTGCAACCTCGCAGCTCATTGAAAAGTTCACGCTGTCAGCCACAATGTGTGATGGTACTTGTAGGCATTTATTCACAGGAAGCTGTGAAAGAACGATGTGACCATGTTGGTGAAGCCCAGTACAGCCATGATGTTTTTAAATAGTGACAGCGGGTGTGAGGAGAAGATCCCCGTCCCGCTGTCACAGGGAGTGGGGGAACATATAACATGTTCTGTTGGAAGGCAACATGGTTTAATATCATAATTCTGGAGTTTCACTTCTTGGTTGATGCAGACAGGTGGCCTTTGGAATGTAGCAAGTTGCACATCAAAGCTTTGTAAAACAAAAGCTTGGCTCCTGTCCAACTGGTGTGATAAGACAAGATGATTGATGAATGTCCTGCTACAGAAGATCACAGAGCCAGCTAAGCCATGGACACATACTGCCCCTAGAGGTCAATACAGCAGGACGGATAGAAATATAATATATTAAAAGGACTACCTCTTGGCAATATCTCATTGGACAGGAGGTTAGTGGGGGTGGTTATGAATTGGTCTGAATGAATGTGTATAAAGTGCACACAGAAGGCAAATCATCCCTTTTCCGCTCTTGGCTTGTGCCTGATGGTTCTCTGAGCCTCATGGCTCTCTCTGTTACCATTTTTGAGCCCAGCTGACGACACAATATCTAGAGGACAGCCTTGCGATACGTATATTTGATGTTCTTTTGTTATAAGCTCTATAATATTTTCCTTTAGTGTTTTCATGTTAACATTTTCCTATTTTCTTGGGAAATAAATAAGAAGTTGTTTTACTAAGCAGTGTGTCTGTTTTCATAGCTAACCTTATATCATTGTGCTTATCAACAGTAACCTTATCAGAGTTTTAATAGACTAGCTAACTATAGGAATAGACAAGTTAATACATATGCAATAAATAGAGGGAATCCGTAACCGCCTTTGGATTAATATTTATTTCACGTTCCAAAAATTAACTTAGCCTTTACTTTATAGACATCTGTCACATCTGTCACATCTGTCCATGATCATCTGCCACATCTGTCTGTGATCATCTGGCACACATCTGTCCATGATCATCTAGCACATCTGTCTGTGATCATCTGGCGCACATATGTCTGTGATCATCTGTGCACATCTGGCACACATCTGCCTGTGATCATCTTCCACATCTGTCCGTTATCATCTGCACACATCTGTCTGTGATCATCTGCGCACATCTGTCTGTGATCATCTGTGCACATCTGTCTGTAATCATCTGCGCACATCTGTCCGTGATCAACTGCACACATCTGTCCGTGTGTCAGAAACCAGGAATCAGACTGAGACAGAAGTACAGTTAAATCACACTTATTTAATAATAATAATAATAAAAAAGATAAACAAGAGTAAAAATAGTCAAAACATAGCCAGAGTTCAGCAACCGGAAAAGAATAGTCAGACAAGCCAAAACATCAGGGAGCCAGAAGGAATGTTAGCCAAGCAAGTCTTTAACAGGAACACAGGAGAGCGTCTCTAGAGATGTGACCAAGGTGAAGGCAGAGATCATCTGGACTGGACAGCTTAAGTAGGCAGGACCGACGAGCAGGATCATCAACAGGTGAGTCACTGTGGAGAGATAGGAGCTGGCAATTAGCCAACAGCTGAGCAGCCAGCTCAGAGAAGGAAGGGCTGGGCCCAGCCCTGAGGAGATGGAGATGCAGACCTCGACATGATAGAAACTATGACAATCTGGCCACAGTAATATATCACAGCTTACCGATAATTAGATGTGGTCGCTGCATTGTATTAGAATGTCTAAAGTCTGGATGAAGGAGCAACAGAGACACATTTACACCACAGCATTGTTAATCTGGAGGGGTTGAGTTTTAGATGTACTAGCAGTACAGTTATCAGGGTCTATCCAAGAAAATTGTTATTCCTCAAAAGTTACACTTTTCAACCAAAAACAAGGGGTCTTCAAAAAGTTTCTGCACTTTTATAATTTCATTGGAAATAGTGAGGGCAGTAGGAGTAGCGATTGGTTGTGTCTTAGAGTGTCATGTGACTAGTCTGTCTGGCAAGCCAGCTGACCTTGCAGTTTAGTATCAGAGTTGTCAAGCTGTGGTGAAGATGGCTGCAAAACATTTAAAAAAAAGTGCAGAAACTTTTTTAAGAACCCTCATATAAATATGATTTTTTTTATCCTAAACAGGAACAAGGAGATAACATGTTCATATTCCAGTAACAGGATGTGTAACAGGAACTAATGAATTTATCTCAAAGTATTAACACCACCTCCACACATAAAAAATGTAACTTACGCAAACAAGAAAATCAGATTTTGAAGTCTTTGATGGATAACCCTGAAATCACAATGAAGAATGCTGACAAAGGGGGAGCTACAGTGGTCTTAACTACTATTTGAGTGTAGCTTTGAGACAACTCTCAGACACAGACAGGCGATCCTACAACTAGTTACAAGAGTGAATTGGAATCTTTAAAAAAAGAAGCCATAAGACTGGGTGTTCTGGATGAGAGGAATACACCAGTGGCGGCCTGTCCATAGTCACAAAAACTTAAAAATAAAATGTAAAAAATATATATATATTTTTTAATACTGGCCCTTTCAAAAAAAGAAATACAAAAAAAGGTCCTTAGGTGCACTGTGTTTGGACGACGGACACAGTGCGACGCCGGACAAAGTGCACTTATGGGAAGCGCTACGTCTATGCAATCACGAGATTGCAGACGTGGCGCATCATTTGCGAGCGTTTAGCCCGCCTTGCGGTGCTTTGCGAAGCACCGAGTAGCTTCCGCCCAGCACCCGTAGTATCTATTACTACAGCCGGGCAGTTTGATTGACATCTGAGTTTGATGTCACTTCCTGTTTTCTTTCTCCCATTGCGCCCGGGAGAGAAGAAACAGGAAGTATGAGAGGAGCGGAGGGACCCCTCCATCGCTGTTGTGGAAGAATACACCGCAGGAGAGGACAACACACAGCAAGGTAAGTACCACTCTTCTCCCACGGAGAACAGGGGGAGGGGGGTTCGATGTGACACAGGCAAGGCTGCATTTGGTGGACACAGGCAAGGCTGCATTTGGGGGACACAGGCAAGGCTGCATTTGGGGGACACAGGCAAGGCCGCATTTGGGGGACACAGGCAAGGCCACATTTGGTGGACACAGGCAAGGCCGCATTTGGTGGACACAGGCAAGGCAGCATTTGGTGGACACAGGCAAGGCCACATTTGGGGGACACAGGCAAGGCTGCATTTGGTGGACACAGGCAAAGCTGCATTTGGGGGACACAGGCTGCATTTGGTATGACACAGGCTGCATTTGGTGTGACACAGGCTGCATTTGGTGGACATAGGCTGCATTTTGTGGGACACAGGCTGCATTTTGTGTGACACAGGCTGCATTTTATGGGACACAGGCTGCATGTAAGGACGGACTCCGCTGGGGACACCTGATAGCATCTGGTGACAGGCGATGTGGCTAAAGACACGCTCAGGGCTCCCACTGATTCTGCATTATGGTGAGTTGAATGATTTAATTTTATATTACAGTGTAATAATAGAAATAATGCACTTTAATCATCCTGACACCATAACAACCATGGTGCCAGGATGATTGAAGTGCTAACACCAGGTGTTTGGAATATCTTTATCTGC
Organism: Lithobates sylvaticus; assembly: GCA_028564925.1. NCBI lineage: Eukaryota > Metazoa > Chordata > Amphibia > Anura > Ranidae > Lithobates > Lithobates sylvaticus. The sequence goes on along the minus strand of CM053026.1, from coordinate 627,702,909 downwards.
TGACTGTTAAACTTTCTTGAATACACATATTTCTATTGTTGTGTAGGTTCTGGGCTCTCCCTCTCCCTTCATCCCTCGTTCATCTCAGACGCTAACCACACCACCTTAGAGCCACGTCCACTATTTCACTGAAACCACGCCCATTTTCACCAAGTGGGAGGGGTCAAACGGAAGGGCGGGGTCTGGCGCCCCTATCCTAAAACTTCACCAGCCGCCACTGGAATACACAGAAACACATACCTCCTTTTCCTGTGGCCCCTATATTCCATAATCTCCCCAACTTTCATACACCAGGTATTCTGCTTCAAGATAGACTGATTGTAGCTAGCATTGGATCCTTGGGCTAACTTCTTGACAACTTAATCAATGTCTTCCTCCAACCATAGGTAGGGAGATTACTTTCTTATTTATTGGACACCAATGATGCAATAGAAACATTTTAAGATTTTTAGTGGAATGCCCAATACAAGTGGATTACTTGTGATGTAAAATCATTATACTCCCCTATCCCCTAAAATTTAAGCATAAGAGCATTACAACACCACATGGACCTTTACACAGAATATTCCTCAGAATTGAAACATTTAATTCTATAACGTGTATTTTTTTATTAAATCACAGCTTTTTTTTATTTGATAGAGCATGAATACCTGCAAAAGAGAGGCGCTTCCATGGGAGCTAATTTCGCACCCACATATGAAAACCTATATATAGGTTGTTGGGAGGAGAACCATATATACAGCAATGCCAACCCATATAAAATAATAATAACTGCAATTGTCAGTTTACAGAAGAACACTCTACAGAGATTACCTTTTTAGATTTAACCCTTGTGGGGTCAGTGGAGAATCATGGAAGGTGAGTGTCAGAGCCTACAGAAAGACATCCTCTATAAACTTCCTATTACAAGCTAATAGCTTCCATCCAGCTCATGTCGTAAAAGCTAATCCCAGGGGACAATTCAAAAATTGTACAACCATTCAAGTTTTGATAGAGAAGCCAACCTGATGGAAAAGAGGTTCCTTGAGAGAGGCTATAAAAGATCTTTAGATCAAAGAGTACGTCAATGGGCCAGAAATACTCCTAGAGCCCAGCTGCTTGGAATGAATCCTCTCACCAATAGTTGTTCACAGAATCCCTCTACGCTGGAAAGTGCTGTTAAGCTGGTGGTGTTCTCTATATCTTTTAGCATCACATTTCAGGATATTAAAGTGTTACTAAACCCAGATCCTGCATTCACTATATCTGGTCTCCCACAGTACACAGGACATGGAAATAGTTTTAGTAAATAAGAAGGCCAGTATGGTGGCCAGAATTTATGGGAGGAGCCCGGGGGTATTTAAGCAGCCCACTCACCCATGCTCCTCGTCGGTTCCAGTGTGTGATACCCTCCCTCCCTTCCCTTTTTCAAGGCACTTCTCAGCTCACCCTTCTCCATAATTACCCATTACTTATCTTGGGTATGCCTTCCTTTCTTGGCATACCGACCAAACCACCAAGGCACACTTCAGGTCTATTTATGTTGCAAGTCTTGTCACATGTTTATGTGATCCATATCTGTCACGGTTTTAGGGCCATGCCCATGAATATAAACTGATAAATACCTTTTTTCATCAGCTGTGTATAGCAGTTAGAGCAATCTTGTGACTTCTATCAGTGTGTGCTGATAGCTTGTAGGAGGAGTTTTCATTTCTTCCACAATTGTCAGGCTTCAAGGCCCCTGAGACATGTCTGAACAGTGCTTATTGGCCCTGTGCTGACCACATGCACCCTCCCAAGAAATAAAAAAACTCTCTAGCAATACACACCAAACTGAGCAGCCTGACTCTATACACTATGTAAATGTTAGTTTTTCTTTTTGGAGTCTTTGGAAGAAGGACGTGATCAGAGAAGACAAGATGGAACAGCCTTTTTATACAGTGCAGAGGATTAATCACTTAAGTTCCACAGTAAGTATAACAAGCAAGCTATAAATTTTACTGTTGTGGGTTTGGTAACACTTTAGGTGCATAGTCATGTTACCTCTCAGTACTTTATGAGAATACGGTGTATAGATCAATACTAGATCACACAGGGTTTTCAAATATGGAGCCTCTATATGTTCTAGCTGAAATATATTGGTGATCCCCACGCAGTGACATCTTGTACCGATAGGAGCTCTTTACCTATCAAGCAACTTGTGGACTGCCAAACAAAATTTGAAGTTTATGTTATTACTTGTATTTCTTGCAAAATACAGTATGTAGGACAAACCACAAGGTCTTTACAGTATGTGATCATATTCGAGATTATTTTTTCAACATTAACCGCTTTGGATGGATTGAAGAGGTTATACCGAGATGATGCACACAGCTGCAGGCATCACCCTGGTACCATTTTTTAGAGCGGGTGGTTGGCTCTTTAGTGATAACAAAAGGAGCTAGTTATCCTAAAGGAGCGAGAGGGGATGTCCCCCCCTCCTGCCACCGTTCTTCCCGGACCATTCTTCCCGGGCCTCCCAGGCTTAGACCCGAACAAAGCTGGATCCGGCTCTGATCAAGTTTCTGATGTAAAATCCCAGAAAAGATGTCACAACGTCACTTATGATTTACTCGGCTGCCAATGGCGCCAATTTTTTACAAATTACAGTATTCAGTATTGCCAATTTTGCAAAGGAGGGATTTGGGGTCTTTTAGACCCCCGGTCCCTCCATAAAGAGTACCTTTCCCCACCTGTTACTGTCACAAGGGATGTTCAAATTTTTTATTTATTTTTAAAGGGACAATGTAAAAAACTTTTTTTAAATCGCCCCCATCACGCATGCTCGCACAAACAAAGAAAATGTATACGTAAGTCGCATGCGTAAGACGCGCCTGCAAATGTAAACGGTGTTCAAATCACACATTAGAGGTAGCGCCGTGATCCTCAGAGTGAGAACAATAATTCTAGAAAAATACCTCCTTTGTGACTCTAACCTTGTAGCCGTAAAAAAAATTAAAAGCATAAACGGCAGATCCACTTCCTTTCCAACCTTATGAAAAAGATCAACAAATTTAAAAAAGGCCAGCTTATCATATGTGGCGATTTCAATATAGTGCCGGACTGTTCCATTGACTCATCCTCAGACTCTAAAAGGTTGACTTCCCCTATGGGATCCTTCATCAGATCTCAGGACTTGTTCGACGTCTGGAGATGTCACCACCCCACAGAAAGGGACTACTCGTTCTTCTCCCCCCCTCATAATTCCTATACCCGCATCGATTACTTCCTTGTGTATAAATGAACTTTGCCAAATATCTCCTCCTCAACCTTGGACACCATCACCATTACCTTAGAAGATTCCCCAGCACATTCCCGAACGCGGCTTTGGAGAGCCGACGCAGCAATCATCGCCTCTACGGTCCATTCCTCCTATATTAAAGAATGCTTAGTGGAATTTTTTAAAAATAATGTTGGTTCTGTTCAGGATAATACTGTTCTTTGGAATGCCCACAAAGCATTCATAAGGGGAATCCTTATACAACTCAGTGCTAGAGAGAGGAGAAAGAGATCACAGCGTCTAAACCAACTAACCTCAGAAATCAAATCCACTGAACACCTAAACCAGTCCTCTCCTACCCTGACAACCAAAGCTAAACTAGACTCCCTCAGGTTGGAACTTAGATCCCACCTCCTGCAATCCTATGAAAAGGCCCACAATTTTTTTAAAGCAAAACACTACTCTACAGGCAATAAGGCAGGCAAACTTATGGCAAATAGACTCAAAGGTCATTATGCCAAATCTAAAACTGCACATCTATTTCACCCCTCTACCAAACAGAAATTGCTAGATCCCCAAAGCATTGCTGATGCCTTTAGTCACTATTATAATAGTCTGTACAACCTAAAAGATGACTCCTCTGTCACCCAACCTTCCCTCCAAGACATAGATTCTTTCCCTCAGGAAATTAACCTGCCGAAATTATCTCGGGACCAATTGACCACACTCAATTCCCCGTTCACTGATCAGGAAGTTGTAACGACAATTAAGACCCTTCCGTCAAATAAATCTCCCAGCCCTGATGGCCTTACCAGTAATTACTATAAACAGTTCAGCTCAACTCTTACTCCATTCTTGACTACAGTTTGCAATGACGCTGCCTCTTCCTCCTCTCTCCCACCCGAAATTCTCAAAGCTTTAGTTGTCACATTATCGAAGCCAGGTAAGGAACCGACTCATGCCCAAAACTTCAGACCCATCTCATTACTCAACTTGGATACGAAAATTTACGCCAAATTAATAGCTAATAGACTGCTCGAATTCATGCCACAATTGATCCATAATGACCAATCAGGCTTCACCAAGGGCAGACAGGCCTCCGATGCCACACGGCGAATTGTCATATTATCCACAAAGCAGAGGTGAGTCGAACGCCTTCTCTGCTCCTCTCCTTGGACGCAGAGAAGGCGTTCGACAGAGTCCATTGGCAATATCTCCAAGCCACCTTGGCTAAATTCGGTTTCCAAGGTCCAATCCTCTCGGCCATAATGGCCTTATACTCCTCTCCCTCCGTACAGGTGTACACCTCCGAAATGCTCTCCAAACCTTTCTCCATCACGAATGGCACCCGCACAAGGTTGTCCGCTCTCCCCTTTCATTTTCAACCTGGTGATGGAACCCCTGGCGCAACATGTCCGACAGGCCCAGTCCATCTCTGGATTCAAAATAGGTGATATAGAGCACAAGATTAATCTCTTCGCAGACAATGTGATTCTGATGATCACGAACCCCCATTCCTCCCTGGCTTCGGTACAACGCCTATTGCAGAGATTCAGTGCTGTTTCATACTACAAGGTTAATGAAAACAAGTCATACATTCTGGATTTGGGTATGAATGTATTACGCAACATTTACCCCTACCCCTGGGCAGACAAAGGTATCCCATATTTAGGAATCACACTGACCAAATCCACTAAAAGCCTTTTCTCACTTAACTACACTGAAGTCAAACAAATGCTACTCACTGAATCGTCCAAGCTTGCAAAATATGAATTCTCATGGGCCGGTTGTCTGGCGGCATTTAAAATGATGCTGCTGCCTAAGCTTCTTTACACTTTTAGAGTACTGCCCATCCCACTCTCAGCTTCATACCTCGCTTCCCTGCAATCCATCTTAGGCCACTACGTATGGCAAGGGAAAAAATCTAGATGTAACCATGCTAAACTTATCAAACACAGAACTAGAGGAGGGATGGGATACACTGATATACGAGATTATTACTTAGCGACAATTCTATCTCAATTAAAAGACTGGATGCTTCCTACACCCACTGCACTATGGGGATCTATTGAAAATGCGGAAACACCGGGTCCGAATCTTCTTAACTGGCTGTTTAGCGCGACAGCATCCCCCACCCCATTCTTACACCACTATTCACCCCCTATACAGGCCTCCATCAAGGCATGGAAACTACTCCATCACGCCACATGGTCTCACCTTCCGACCAAACCAATTTGCATTCCTCTTACTGTTCTACAACACCTCACCCCTGATCTGAATATCCCTCACTGGATTACATCCCAGATATCCTCCACTCAGGAACTACGCACCATGATCTCCAACAAACCTTTCTTCAAATACAAGCTGAATTTGGAGCTCCCACTAAAGATTTCTTGACGTACCATAGACTACAAAAATGCCTTGCAGCATGTCCCTCGATAGAAGGAACCCTTCCCATCAAATTATGGGACTATTTCTTCTCTAATAACCTATCTTCTAAAGGAGTAGCCATCATTTATTCCACCCTAAAGGAAAAGCAAGTATTTTGCAAATTTAAACCCCTTGTGGACTGGGAGTTGGATTTACAACTCCAATTCTCGGACCAACAATGGATTTCCGCATTCAACTCTGTATACAAAGCTACTACCTGCACCTCACTATGGGAACTCACGCAGAAAACACTGGTACATGACCCCTCACAGAATAGCCAAATTCCACAAACCCACTTCGCCTGACTGCTGGAGAAACTGTGGCCACCCAGGAACTTTACTACACATTTTATGGTCTTGCCCCCTGATACGAAAGCTCTGGCATGACATTCAAACCTTGTTACAGGAAATTCTACATTTCCCTATAATCTTGTCCCCACAGTTAGCCATTCTCAACCTCTCTATTGATGACCTACTTCCAGATCATAGACATGTAGTCACACATATCCTCTTAGCCACGAAACTCTTACTTACTAGAAATTGGAAAAAAAATATCATCCTGCTTAAAATGGACGTGCTCAACCTAGTTCAAACTCACTTTACTTATGAAAGCATTATTGCAAATAACACTCACAATCATTCCAAGACTAGACAACTATGGTCCCCCTGGTCCACTTGGTACCTTGACAATGTAACCGTTGCTGTTTAAGTTTTGTCCCTTGAATGCTCCTATGGCTCTCTTCTCTTGCTCTTTCTCTTCCTCCTTGCTCCCTACCCTTCTTCCTCGCCCCCTCCCCTTCCTCCCTCACCTTACTTTAGTCTCACCTATCACTTTATACCAGATACTTCCTCAACTGTGTTCTTTTCTGAAACGAATTCTATACTAGGCATTATAGATTGTAAGATTGGTCAGGTTTTTATACTTTCATTCTAATTTTTAGTCATGTTTTGACTCGTGTTATTTCATACTTTATCTCAGATGCTTACAATCAACTGAAATGTTTTGATGTACTGCATGACCTGTAATTGAAAAGTTCAATAAAAATATTTTTGAAAAAAATAAAATAAATAAAAAATTAAAAGCGTCGCCTATGGAGATTTTTAGGTCTCGTAGTTTGTCACCATTCCACGAGTGTGCCCAATTTCAAAGCATGACATGTAAGGTATCTATTTACTCGGCATAACATAATCTTTCACATTATACAAAAAAAATGGGCTAACTTTACTGTTTAGTTTTTTTTAATTAATGAAAGTGTCTTTTTTCCCCAAAAATATATATATTGTTTGGAGGTTCTAAGTAATTTTATAGGAAAAAATACTGATTTTATCTTGTAAGCAACAAATGTCTGAAATAGGCTTAGGCGTCAAAGGGTTAATACACACAAAAACACTAATGTAGCCAGGCATTTTATTAACCATCATGCCTCTATTCTACAAACTCTTAAAGTGATTATCATAGAGAGAACAGACAATCCTAGCAGGGGAGGAGATTGTTTTTTCAGCCTTAAGCCCAGGTTTCAGGTCTGACTTTGGGGGTGATTTCAGAGACATCTGTGCAGGTGCAAGTAGCTAAAAGTAGTACAGAAACTACTTTTGGGAATCGGTGCGGCACCAACAACAGCAGCCGATTTGGCATGCATGCCAAATAGCATCAATGTGAACCTAGGCTAAACAAAAGAGGAGTTTATTGGATCTTAAACTTAGACAATCGCATACCAAAGGGTCTCAATCATAAGTGGGATATCAGCCACTATAATGATTAGTTATCTCCATTCCCCCCTTTCCTTCCCTCTCTTCTCCTCCCCTCCTTCTTCTTTTTTTCCTGTCCCTCTTCCCCTTACTTTTTTTGTCCACCCAAATCCCTACCTTTTTTCCTTTCAGGGAACTGTGGATATTTGATTAATTTCTCACTTTTGGTCTTTTTGTTCTAGAGGTCCTCTGTGCTCACTCATGGGGGAACAGTCAGTGTGAACTTGGCCATTTGCAGACATCTATATGTGAACATTGTGAGTAACATTACGGAATATATATCATATATCAGTTACAACAAAGGTGTACAAGATGGTGGTTGTTTATTTACATTTGAATTCATATGTGTTATTGTTTTTGTTAAAGCATGTTTGTGTCTCCCCCTCTACTGAAGAAATTAGCTATATCCTGCAAAATGCATCAAGAGAACAATACAGCAGCTCCCTTGGGATATCCTGCCAACATTATAACAAGTTTGAATTTGAGTTTAATGTATACTGTATGTCAAACTGATGAATCAATAGTACGCCTTAACAGCTGTATACAACTATGTAAGGTGGAGTACCAGGGGAATTTAGCAATGTAAGCGCAGCTCCTTATACTTCGGTGGAGAATTACTTACAGATGTAATATTTTAAGTGTGATATTTTTTTATTTTTCAAATCTTTTATTTATTTTAAGAGACATGAAACATGAAACATAACATCCTCAAGTACATGGAGAAGGAACAATAGCATATATGAGGCATGGCACCACAGCCTATCAGACATATTGTGTCAAAGTACAATTAGAAGTGACATGACAAACATACTGTCTGCTCTTAACATGTAAATTTAACCCCTTACAGGGTCTGTGAAAATATAACTGTAAGCCTCAACCTCTAGATCATATGATGGCTATTCCCTCAGAAGGGAGCGTGATGTAGTGGATGTCCGTTCTCCGTTCTGTACATTTTTGGGAAACTTGTTGGATTGTCTTCCAGAATTGCTCCAGTTTAGGGCAGGACCAGAAGATATGAAGAATTGTCCCCCTATCTTCCTGACATCTCCAGCAACAATCTGAGGAGGAGGAGGGGAAGATAATTTGCAATTTTGTGGGGGTGTTATACCATATGTGACTATTTTAAAGTTTGTCTCCTGTATCCTAGTACATATGGAGGATAAAAGGTAGGTAAAATGAAGGATATTTTGCCTTTGCCAGGGTGAGAGCTTACCCTTGATATCTTTCTCCCATGCACTAAGGCAAGGTGGCTGGTATTTGTCAGGGGCGTAATCAGCATCTGGTAGGTGGCCGATAGAGTGTGGGGCATGGTACCTTTCTCTGAGCAATATATCTAATTTGGTAAGGGTTTGGCCACTTACTATGGGTTAGAAAGTGAGAGGCTTGAAAGCTGCCAGAGTGCCTCAGGGAGTGGAAGACTGGATCTTGATACCCTGGGGTAAATTGAGGGTTTTACCAGTATTGGATATAAAGGAGAGTGAGTTGACATAAGTGAGAATTTAAGAAAGGGGGATGAGCAGTAGAGATGAGCCGAACACCCCCGGGTTTGGTTCGCAGCAGAACATGCGAACTGGCAAAAAATGTGTTTGAACATGCGAACACCGTTAAAGTCTATAGGACACGAACATGAATAATCAAATGCTAAGTAATTTTAAAGGCTTATATGCAAGTTATTGTCATAACAAGTGTTTGGGGACCCGGGTCCTGCCCCAGGGGACATGTTTTAAAAAAGTTTTAAAAATGGCTGTTTTTCCGGGAGCAGTGATTTTAATAATACTTAAAGTGAAACAATAAAAGTGAAATATTCCTTTAAATGTCATACCTGGGGGGTGTCTATAGTATGCCTGTAAAGTGGCGCATGTTTCCTGTGTTTAGAACAGTCCCTACACAAAATGTCATTTCTAAAAATCATTTAAAACTACTCGCGACTATAATGAATTGTTGGTCCCGGCAATACAGATAAAAGAGGTCATTGAAAAAAAATGGCATGGGATTCCCCCAGTCCATTACCAGGCCCTTTGGGTCTGGTATGAATATTAAGGGGAACCCCGAAGCAAAAAAATTAATAAAAATTGCGTGGGGTCCCCCCAAATTCCATATCAGGCCCTTCAGGTCTGGTATGAATATTAAGGGGAACCTCGCGCCAAAATAAAAAAATGGTGCGGGGGCCCCCCTCAAAATCCATACCAGATCCTTCAGCACCTTGTCCCCATGTTGATGGGGACAAGGGCCTCATCCCAACAACCCTTGCTCGGTGGTTGTGGGGGTCTGCGGGCAGGGGGCTTATCGGAATATGGAAGCCCCCTTTAACAAGGGGACCCCCAGATCCCAGCCCCCCCCTGTGTGAAATGGTAACGGGGTACAGATGTACCCCTACCATTTCACAAAAAAAAGTGTCAAAATGGTAAAAATGACAAGACACGGCTTGAGTAGCGTCAGAGGGGGAGGGGCCACCTGGTTACATAACCAGGTGGCCCCGCCCCCTCTGATGCCCCAGGAAAGTGCGTCAGAGGGGGCGTGGTCACCCGGGAATGTCACGGTGTGGCCCCGTCCTCAGTTAAAAAAGAACTGTCAAAGCGAAGACGCGTCATATGGAGGGAGCCTCCCATGGAGGCAGGTCGGTCACATTTATCTTTTATTTTTCGGTCCGTCGGGAGAGCTAGAGAAGAAGAATGGACTTCGTGGGACATTTTTATTTTTTAATAAAGGACTTGTCCCAAGCCGTGTCATGTCATTTTTAAAATTTTTACACCTTTTTGTGAAATGGAAGGGGTACATTTGTACCCCATTACCATTTCACACAGGGGGAGGCCAGGATCTGGGGTCCCCTTTTTAAAGGGGGCTTCCAGATTCTGATAAGCCCCCCGCCTGCAGACCCCCACAACCAACTTGCAAGGGTTGTGGGGATGAGGCCCTTGTCCCCATCAACATGGGGACAAGGTGCTTTGGTGGGCTACCCCAAAGCACCCTCCCCATGTTGAGGGCATGTGGCCTGGTACGGTTCAGGAGGGGGGGCGCTCTCTCCCCCCCCTCTTTTCCTGCGGCCTGCCAGGTTCTCAGATAAGGGTCTGGTATGGATTTTTGGGGGGACCCCCACGTCATTTTTTTTTAATTTTGGTGCGGGGTTCCCCTTAATATCCATACCAGACCCAAAGAGCCTGGTAATGGACTTGGGGAATCCCATGCCGTTTTTTTCAATGACTTCTTTTATCTGTATTGCCGGGACCAACAATTCATTATAGCCGCGAGTAGTTTTAAATGACTTTTTTTCCTTTAGAAATTTATTTTTGTGCAGGGACTATTCTAAACACAGGCTGCACTAGTACATTGCTGTCTGATCTGCAGCTTTACCCCATATACCTGTTCCTGTGATCTGTGCTTGATTCCTGTGTTTGACCTGGCTTATCCTGTCCACACTTGCTCTCCACTTATCCTGAACTCGGCTTGCCTTAAAGATTTTGTTATATCTTCTGATAACCTGATAACCTGCTGCCAACCTCTGCCTGCATCTTGACTATTCTCTACCTGCTGTTTATGCTTATACCTGATCCTCCCTTTCTTTTTTTTTCCAAATTATTTATTTATTTATATCTTCCACAATACACACAGCAGTTAATTAGTCCATACATAACATTAACTCTGTCACCTCTAAATTAAATGTAAATAAACCACGTATTTCTCTTCTATTCCGGTCGGTGTAAATATATAAAGGTAAAGTATATGGTTAGTCATTTCTGAATATCTATTTGTCTTCAGGTGTATCAGGTCCTAAACTATTAAATGAACATACCCAATCATATCCCCAAAGAAAAAGTAAAAAAAAGAAAGAAAAAAAAAAAAGAAAGGGAAAAAATAAAGAAAAAAAAAGAAAAAAAATTCTTAAACCAATATATGGGCACCCATCGGGGAGATAAAGGCATCTACTGATTTTCCCGCCTTATATTCGGTCTTCTTAATTTACAAAAAGGGCCTTCCCCTCCTCTGAGAATTTAAATTTATTCCACTGAGTCCAAGTTTCCAAATATAACTCATGCTTATTTTGAGCTGAGAGTATCAAGTCCTCTATCTTATTTATCTCCTCCACTTTAATTAGCCAAGAAGCAATAGAGGGAGGCCTTGGGTCTCTCCACTGCCGTGCAATATATGATCTTGCGGCATTAAAAAGATGGCGCAAGATTAATTTATTATATATCTTTTCTGGTATGTGCGAAACATGTAATAAAAATAAGGCTGGGTCCTCAGGTAAAATGTAATCAGTAAATTTCTGTGATATACGATATACCTCCTTCCAAAAACATTCCAGTTTCGAACATGACCAGAAAATATGAAATAATGTCCCCTTATCTTCCAGACATCTCCAGCATTCGTCTGGGATCAAGTGGGTGTATTTATGGAGTCTTAAAGGTGTACGATACCATTTCGTCAAGATTTTAAAGTTGGTTTCCTGGACTCGTGTACATATAGATGATTTTGTTATTTGTTTCTGTTGTACCGGGGAGAAGGTCCTATCTAATATCGTTTCCCACTTCTTTATAAATGGGGGGATATACCCCTCAACGTGAGTAATCAATAACTCGTACATTTGGGAAAGTGTATGGAGTAATGGGCCCCTCTCATAATTTTTCGAACTGAGTCAACGGTCGTTGGAATCTATCTGGGGGTGGAAGAGTATTTAAAAAGTGTCGGAGTTGTGCCCCACTCCAGTAGTCAAGACTAAATCGATCCCTTGATGAGGTCAACACCGTTAATGAAGGCCAAGTCCTTGTTTGCTCAAATGCGAGGCCTGATAACATTGCGACTCCAATAATGTTTTAAATGGACCCTCCTGTAATCCCGGGGGAAACGGGGATTCCCCACAATAGGGTACAGGGGGGAGTAGACAGGTGATAACCCAGTCAGGGAACACATTCGAGAACATATACGCAGGGTAGTGCCTATGGTTGGGTGTTTCCTTAAAGTCCGACTGAGATCTGCATAACACCAAGCTGCCCGTTTTAATGGAACCAAACCTTTAGACTGCTCCATCTTTGGCCACAATTTAAGGTCTGCATGTCTACACCAGTCTATTAATCTCCCCATATGTGCTGCCTGGTAATATTTCTGAATATCTGGTACCACCATCCCTCCGTGCTGCTTTGGCATAGTCATGAGTCGGCGTTGTAACCTGGATTTTTTATTAGCCCAAATAAACTGGGTTATTATCACATTGACCTGTTTAAAGAATTCTCGGGGGATGGGAATCGGCAATGTTTGATTGCTGTTGTAGTCCATCTGAACTTAAATTTTGCCTTCAGTGTTTCAATCTGTGATAGGGAAATAGCTACTCCCATTGCCTCAGATTTTGACATATTGATTTTTAAGTTGTAAAAATTTCCATATTGATCTAATTCTCTCAGCAAATTTGGTAAGGATATACAGTGGTGTGAAAAAGTGTTTGCCCCCTTCCTCATTTCCTGTTCCTTTGCATGTTTGTCACACTTAAGTGTTTCGGAACATCAAACCAATTTAAACAATAGTCAAGGACAACACAAGTAAACACAAAATGCAATTTGTAAATGAAGGTGTTTATTATTAAAGGTGAAAAAAAATCCAAACCATCATGGCCCTGTGTGAAAAAGTGATTGCCCCCTAAACCTAATAACTGGTTGGGCCACCCTTAGCAGCAACAACTGCAACCAAGCGTTTGCGATAACGTGCAATTAGGCTTTTATAGCGTCCTGGAGGAATTTTGGCCCACTCATCTTTGCAGAATTGTCCTAATTCAGTTACATTAGAGGGTTTTCGAGCATGAACGGCCTTTTTAAGGTCATACCACAACATCTCAATAGGATTCAGGTCAGGACTTTGGCTAGGCCACTCCAAAGTCTTCATTTTGTTTTTCTTCAGCCATTCGGTGGTGGACTTGCTGGTGTGTTTAGGATCATTGTCCTGCGGCAGAACCCAAGTTCGTTTCAGCTTGAGTACACAAACAGATGGTCGGACATTCTCCTTCAGGATCTCTTGGTAGACAGCAGAATTCATAGTTCCTTTTATCACGGCAAGTCTTCCAGGTCCTGAAGCAGCAAAACAGCCCCAGACCATCACACTACCACCACCATATTTTACTGTTGGTATAATGTTCTTTTTCTGAAATGCAGTGTTCCTTCTACGCCAGATATACTTGGACACACACCTTCCAAAGAGTTCCACTTTTGTCTCATTGGTCCACAGAATGTTGTCCCAAAAGTCTTGGGGATCATCAAGATGTGTTGTGGAGAAATTGAGACGAGCTTTGATGTTCTTTTTGCTCAGCAGTGGTTTTCTCCTTGGAACTCTGCCATGCAGGCCATTTTTGCCCAGTCTTTTCCTGATGGTGGAGGCATGAACGCTGACCTTAACTGAGGCAAGTGAGGCCTGCAGTTCTTGGACGTTGTTGTGGGGTCTTTTGTGACCTCTTGGATGAGTCGTCGCTGCGCTCTTGGGGTAATTTTGGGCGGCCGGCCACTCCTGGGAAGGTTCACCACTGTTCCATGTCTTCGCCATTTGTGGATAATGGCTCTCACTGTGGTTCGCTGGATTCCCAAAGCTTTGGAAATGGCTTTATAACCCTTTCCAGACTGATAGATCTCAATTACTTTTTTTCTCAATTGTTCCTGAATTTCTTTGGGTCTCGGCATGATGTGTAGCTTTTAAGGATCTTCTGGTGGACCTTACTGTGTCAAGCAGCTCCTATTTAAGTGATGCCTGGATTGTGAACAGGTGTGGCAATAATCAGGCCTGGGTGTGGCTAGAGAAATTGAACTCAGGTGTGGACAACCACAGTTATAGTATGTTTTAACAAGGGGGGCAATCACTTTTTCACACAGGGCCATGATGGTTTGGATTTTTTTTTTTCACCTTTAATAATAAACACCTTCATTTACAAATTGCATTTTGTGTTTACTTGTGTTGTCCTTGGCTATTGTTTAAATTGGTTTGATGTTCCGAAACACTTAAGTGTGACAAACATGCAAAGGAACAGGAAATGAGGAAGGGGGCAAACACTTTTTCACACCACTGTACTTGGTTTGGTAAGTGAAAATAAAAGGTCATCCACATAAGCGGATACCTTATAATGTGAACCCCCAATTTGTATCCCCGTAATATCAGGGTTTTGCCGCACTTTACAAAGAAATGGCTCTAGAGATAATGCAAATAAAAGAGGTGATAGAGGACATCCTTGTCGGGTTCCATTCGTAATTGAAACCGTATCCGATAAGTATCCATTTATTTTAATTTTGGCTGTTGGTTTCAAATATACATTCAAAATCCATCCAATGATCCTCCCTTTCTAACCTGGCTTGTCTTCCCCTGCATCCAGTTATCCATCTGTCCTGCTCTGAATAGTGCCTGGTGACGCTGTTCCTACTCCTGCTGTGTGCCAGCATCTGCTGTTCCTGTTGCAATCCACTGCTTCAGCCATCCAGCCCAGCTCAGGTGACGCACCTGCCACACACTTCTGCAATCATCGGAAGATCTCACAGGCACTCTTACCCCATTGCACTCTCGTGGCCACTGTCGCAACACCAGTGGCCCTTGAGCCGGGGCTGTATGAGAGTTCTCCCTGTACACGTCAGGCTGTGCCACAAGGAAGGTTATAGTGAAAGGTTATAGTTCCAGTGTTTACCAGCGAGTTTCTTCCAGCAGCCAGTAGATTGCAGTAATCAGTTTTGTAAGAATTCATAAGTAAAGATTTTTTTTAACTTTAAATATTTATTAAGATGTTAAAACAGTGTGAAACATAAAATATGCTAATTAAAATAAAATAATATCAGCTTCTTAGGGGCTCATCCACAAGGCTGCCTAGGGCTGTGCAACTTAAAGGAGAAGTACAGCCAAAGCTTGTTTAGCTGTACTGCTCCTGTGGATCACAGGAGTGCAATTCGTTCTTCACTCCTGTTACCCATTTTCAGCAGACAGCGGGCTGAAATCTGCTGTTGGCTGATATCACAGAGCTGGTCCAGGTTCGGACAAGATCACGACAATGAAGTTGGGATCCGCCCACATGCCTGGACTGGCACACAGCTTAGCCTCTAAACGAACTGTTGAGAGCCTGAGCCAGCTGCTTCTGTCCATTCCACAGCCCAGCGCTCCAGTTTACTGGGGGGGGGGGGCAAGCAGAGAGCGGTGACTGACAGTCACAGCTCTCTGTTCAGGGAGCTCAGAGAACTGATCGATCGGCTGGTTCTCGGACCAGGCATGTGGCAAGTCATGAAACCCCAAACAGACTTTTTTATGTCTGTACACATGTGGATTAGCACAGGTACCAGTGTATACCCGCATATAGCCACCCATGTCCATGGGGTGGCTGTAGGCAGCTTCTGTGGCTCCTGAACAGGTAAATACACTTGAACTTTACATCACACAACCAAAGGCTCCACAACTATGTGCATGATACAGCAGCTGACCTGGTTTTTAATTAATAATTTACAGTAAGGCAGTTTTAGAAAGTAACATAAACAATCTGACATGTGCTGTTTACAAAGAAAAACTTCTAAAGAAGAATTACGCATTTGTGGGTAGCACTTTTCAAAGGTAAAGCATTATTTGCAATCTCTGGAATATGTGCACAATAATTTACATACTTGTTATGTCTTACATTATCTCTGGTCGTCAAGCTATTGTGAGAGCACACCTTTGTTAGTACCCTTATTTATTGCTGATAATTAAAGGAGTATTTTATTCAGACATTAATGATGTGATTTATCGAGGACAAAGACTATTTTCTCAGTGCCTTTGTATTTCAACAAGACTTTAATTTTTAAAGAATGAAATGGCTGTCTCAACAAATTGCAAATAATGCACCAACTTTCTGTATGTTTTCTGTATTTACTGAAGAACATTATTTGCATATGATAATTAGATAGCAGACCCTGTAAAAGGTCCTTGAGACTTGATAGGTTTAACAACCTGTGTAGCCCTATTGTTAGATAATTTCTCTATTTCTGACTCCTACTTCTCCTTGCACATGTGTAAACTGGAATACTTAGCTTTGAGATAGCCTTGCTGGAGGATAAGTTTAGTTGTTTTTTGAACAAATAGGCAGTCTATTCCTTGATTATCTTTCTGTGATATTATTAAGGGAATTTGGCTGTTGGGTGAAATACCCAAAAGTGCATCAAGGCAGGTGTTCAGATTTACCATGCATACACGCTCTTTCTTCCTCTTTTGTAACAGCATGGGTGGTTTAGGTCCTCAAGGACAAAGCAGATCTCACTCCCAGCACTGTGCTCTTAGAACCTAGGCCTATGCTCAGGATCTACTGTATAGAAAAGCTTAGGCTTTGTTTTTATGATGCTCTCAGAGCTGGATTAAAGATTTTTTTTTTAAGAAGCTGAGTGTCAGTGCTACTTATCCTCCATGATCCAGCACCATTTCCGCCTTTATGGCATGCAGCAACATGCACTTCTGGGTTTTAACCGGAGTGTCACAGCCTTGTCTAATTAATCAGCGTTGTCTCTGTTGGTGCACAGCCAATTAGAGTGGTATGCTGTCCTTGAATGGCTGCAGCCTACCTGAGTGGGGCCCTCCTCTCCCTGTCATGCCACAGCCTCACAGCAGCTTCTAACTCTTACCCAGCATAGTTTACCTCAGTGCATCTAACAGCACACTGCTCAATCAATGCTTTTACATGCTAACTGCCAAGCACCTGTTAAGCCTCCCTGTAATGCAGTCTGCATATTTCCACTGAATCCTTTTTTATCAACTTCTGGCTAGTTCCTGATTGTCCATGTCCACTGTCATGTTTGACCTCCAACTTATTCCTGGATATCCATGTATACTGCCTGCCCTGACCTCTTGCTTGCTCCTTGTTATCATTGTCTTCTGCCTGTCCTAAGCACTGGCGTGTTTCCTGGTTATCCATATCTGCTGCATACCCCCGACCTCTGCCTTGTATCCTGGCCTTCCAAGCTCAGCCTTGTATCCTGGCCTTCCAAGCTCACACCTAGCCCTAACCACTAGAGTGTTCCTGGTGTTCTCTGGCATGTAGCCCATAGTAATTAGAGCAGGTTGAACCTGGGCTCAGTATGTAGCTAAGTCCCAGGTAAATACCAGCTGACTCTTGGATTCTATGCCCTGGGGGATCCCAAATTACCTTTCACTTGAAACAATCCTCACTCCTGATTCAACTCCCAGGTCTTCTTTATTCCAGTGTGAATCTGATGCAATATCCGATACCTCCCCCTTCCAATGTGCTCCAGTGTGGTTCCTTCTCTACATATCCAGCATACAGATATGACCTGCTTTGCGGTGTCCGTCTCTTCTGTGAACTGGCTGTCAGCCTACATTTTTCGGGTAAGTCTTTCACCTGAAATAGTCTTTCAGTTATACTGTAGCTAGAGTGTGCACATAGGCACAGTTGGCACCCTGACATGGGGGGGTCCATTATATGATACAATTGGATCAAGCATACAGACCTTTTGGTGTAGAAACAATTTTAGATTAAGCAATAATTAAGTGTCCATGCATACAAAGGTGTGAATATTTTGATGGCCTTTCTATTAATGCACATTATACAGAAGTAAAGTTGTTGCATTCCAGTTAAGACCTCATGTTGTAAAATACTACTGTTCACTTCTAAGGTCTGAGTACCTTAGATCATTTTACCAGGAAAATAGTGAAAGAATGTATAAAGGAATGAAAGATTGAAGTCTTCTATACTTCTGCAGTACACTTTGAACAGAAAATGCTGACAGGCTGCAAAGGCAGTAACTGAAGAAACCTGTCATTTTTTTCTGCTCTCTGATCACATATTTTGTTTGCTGTTAATTTAGCTAAAATATCAGCCTGGGTTGTAATGTAATGTTTCCTAAAATGTGCCAATAAATGCAACACACAGTTCAGGTTTTAGCAGCATACTCATAAAACCTTGTTTCTATGAGGTCTAAGGCTTTATGCACACTGGCTTAAAGGGGTTGTGAACCTTTGTGTTTTTTCACCTTAATGCATCCTATGCATAAAGGTAAAAAAACACCTGGCAGTGACCAGCCCCGCGTTTTACTTACCTGAGCCCTGGAACTTGACCCAGCAAGGACCCGCTGTCTCTGTGCCCGGGATTCTCGACTCTTGATTGGATAGATTGATAGCAGCGCAGCCATTGGCTCCCACTGCTGTCAATCAAATCCAATGACCCGGGCACCGGGGGGCAGGGCTGAGTCATACATTCGGCATCTATGAACGCCGAATTCTAGACTCGGGAGCGTGGCCGCAAGGTAACCCCCTCGGGAGATTGCTTCTTCTAGGGGTTTATCTGATGTGGGGAGGAGCCGCAAGAGCCGCCGGGGGACCCCAGAAGACAAGGTTCGGGTCACTCTGTGCAAAACGAGCTGCACAGTGGAGGTAAATATGATATGTTTGTTATTTAAAAAAGAAAAAAAATGAACCCTTACAATCACTTTAAAAATCACTGCTTCCACAGGAGTTTTGTATTTTGCCTGTAGAAGCAGCTCAATGTTATCCTAGGTGTCTATGCACATTAGGGCAATAAGAGGCATAATTTGAGCTCATCATTTGGCAGGAAAAAAAACCTTCTGGTTTACGTTTTCACAGCCTAAATACATTACTAGCTGTCAGTTATTTTTCCAAGATAGCCCCTGATGCATCAAGTTATGGTGATGTACAAAACACTTTAATATATTGGTGGTGCTGGCACACAAATGACTGGAGTATATGAATATATATATATATATATATATACAGTATATATTACATATAAAGGGGCCCAGGTGCATTTACAACATGTAGGAATGAGTGAGATTGGATTCCCCCAGGGTTTGACAACTGAAATTTGCCAAAGCTGAACCAGCTAAATGAATGAATGACTTGTATAGCGCTACCCATGCAAACTGAAATGCCTGAATTTTTATCGACAGGATCTAATTAACCTACCAGCATGTCTTTGGAGTGTGGGAGGAAACCGGAGTACCTGGAGGAAACCTACGCAGGCACAGGGAGAACATGCAAACTCCAGGCAGAAGGTGTTGTGGTCAGGATTTGAACCAGTGACCCTATGGCTGCTAGGTGAAAGTGCTAACCACTAGACCATTGTGCTGCCTTAATGCAGTGAATCTTATTGCAATATATTGGGGGGTATTGGGGGATCAATCCTATTATTAAAATCTTGCTATTATTTGTGGCTAACAATCAAATTACTATTAAAAAAAGTCCTGGGAAGCTGGACACTGCCATGGAGGACTTGTACTAATGCAAAAACAAAAAATACAAAGCGGATAGTAGGGTCTTTTTACATGTCTTAAAGGGAAACATTAACAATACTTAAATCCTTTAAATAGCAATCATAGGGCACCATAAAGTATGTGGTGTTACAGAACAGTACAATATGGGTCTCAATGACAAAGTAAAATGGCAGTGCATATTTAGCCGTGGACCTCACCCCAATATTTTTTTCAGATATTTTTAGCAGAGATGAATGTTTTTACATCAAGCGGTGATACCAATATCTTTGACTGGCAGATAGAAATTGGCTAGTAGTCCCTGTTCTTGCTGACACAAAAACTGTCATGCCACTGGCAAAAATTGGCCAGCAACAGTACTTTTTTAATAAGGGAGAACTTACCAAAATGTGCTAGAGAAAATGAGTACAGGCAGGGATTTAGCCACAAGAATTCAGAGACCACAGATGCAAAATTGGTCATCAGCAGGAAAATCTTAAATAGAATGGCTAGGGACAAATTCACTAGGTACAGAGAGCACAGGTCAATGCTTGACTACGGGCAGGGCTGTCTTTAATACTGATTGGATCCTGGGCAAACATTTTCTTGGGCCCCTCCTTCCATGTAATTTCGCTCTCCACCTGCTCTGAGACATAGAATCCACTGAATCAAATCAGGCAGCCATTGCGATTGATCACCAGAGGTTACAGTGTATCATTACCGCTCACTGACTGGCTGCTAGAAGTTACAGCACACATTATGGCTCACTGATTATTTGCTAGAGTTTACAGCACATGACTTCTGCTTGTTGATTGGTTTCTAGAGATTTCTGTACATCCTTACCACTCATTAATTGGTTGCTAGATGTTACTACACATCCTTACTGCTCAATGATTGGTTGCAAGAGGTTAGTGCACATCGTTACTGCTTACTGATTGGTTGCTAAAGGATACAGCACATCATCTCCTCACTGCCTGCACACCATAGAGGGGACCCATCAGTAGACAGAAAACTCCTAGGGATCCTAGGACTCCTGGGATCAGTGGCAATGCTAGGGGAGGGGTGTGTGTCATCAGGGGCAATGCTGGGGGGGTTGATGGGATCAGTGGCAGTGGTGGGGGGATGTGATTAGTTAGGAGGCAGTACACTGTGGCAAATTCTGAATCATCTAGAGCAAAGCTGGAAATCTTTGGCAAGTATATAGTGGGGGATTCTACGCTTAACACCAATGTGAGGGGGGATTTACACGGACCACCAATGTGAGGGGGAATTTGCACTGACCACCATGCAACAGGGGATTTTACACCACCCACTAATATAAAGAAGGATTTCTACACTGACACCAATGTAATAGGAGCATTTACACCAACCACCAGTGTAAGGGGGAATATACAATGACCTCCATGTAACGGGGAATTTACACTGACAACCATTGTTGAGGAAATTTGTACTGACCACCAATGTAAGGTGACACTTCTACACTGGCCACCAATGTGAAGGGGGATTTACACTGACCGCCAGTGTAAGGGCAATTCTACACTTACCAGGGAAATGTACACTAATCACCGATGTAATGAAGAATGTACACTGATCACCAATGTAAGGGGGACCGTCAAACTGGCCACTAGTGTGAATGAAAGGATTGTACACCAAGCCCCAATGTAATGAGAAGATTGACACTGACCACCAATGTAACTGAGACTTTTAACCTGCGTTCACATTTCTTTGTCACGGGAACGCATGCAGAATCACTTTCCTGACACCACAGAAATATGCTGCCCTTTAGCAGATACACAGCAGTGGTATTAATTGGTAATGACACACTCACGCTTCTGCTGAGATGTTAGGCTTAATGACCACAGTTGTAGGCAGGACTTTCAATCATGCCCTTTTACCTCCCCAGTGGGCGGCATTCAGCAGAAGTGATGGTAGATACGACCTCAGGGGGGCATGATATACATATGAATGCTGCCGCTATTTATATATCAATGCCAGTTATTTACATGTAAACACAGGGTCTGCAGGTGAGTTATCTGTACATGACAATAGGGCAGAGCTGGACAGCATTAATAACAGAACTTTACACTGAGACGAGGGAATTTAAACTGGGATAGTTGGCTAATATGAGGCAGCTGCTTTAGGCCCCACAACAATGATGGGGACAGGGCAGCTGCCCCTTTTGCCCTGCCTTAAAGACGGCCCTGAATACAGAAATTAAAGTGATAGTAAAGGATTTTTCTTTTTTCGCTTAAAATAAAAAAGATGTTATACTTACCTGCCCAAAAATGCACAGAGCGGCCCCTTACATCTTCTTTGGCAGTATCCTGCTGAAACTCTCTGATCCTCCTTCCTCAGGTGCTTCCTTGGCAGGTTTTAGTTTCCTGACTACCTATAACATTTTTTGAAGGCCCTGGAGCACCAAAACAATAGAATTACTCACAAAATGACACCATTTTGGAAAGAAAACACCCAAATGTATATTCTACGTGGCATAATGAGTCTTTTTAACATGTCTTTTTTTTCCACAAGCTTTTGGAAAATGTGGAAAGAAAGTGACATTTTTTTTTTTTACACAAAGTTGTCAATGTATAAGATTTTTCAAACACATAGCAAGTATGTAGCAAAAATGACATCCCAAAATACATTCTTCTACTCCTCCTGAGTATGGCGATACCATATGTGTGAGAATTTTACACAGCCTGGCCACATACAGAGGCCCAACATCCAGGTAGCACTGTCAGGCGTTCTAAAGGCATAAATTACACATTTAGTTTCCTGAGTACCTATCACATTTTTGAAGGCCCTGGAGCACCAGGACAATGGAATTAGATGTGGCAGATGATTACGGACAGATGTGGCAGATGATCACAGACAGATGTGGGCAGATGATCATGGACAGATGTGTGCAGATGATCACGGACAGATGTGGCAGATGATCACGGTGTCAGGGCTGGGCTCAGCCCTTCCTTCTCTGGGCTAGTCGCTCAGCTGTCCGCTAATTGCCTGCTCCTATCTCTCCACAGTGACTCACCTGTTGATGATATCCTGCTTGTCAGTCCTGCCTACTTAAGCTGTCCAGTCCAGATGATCTCTGCCTTTGCCTTGGTCACATCTCTAGAGATGCTCTCCTGTGTTCCTGTTAACGATTTGCTTGGCTGACATTCCTACTGGCTTCAGACTCTGCTTGCTGATCTACTACGCTGTTCTCTGGCTCCCTGACATTTTGGCTTGTCTGACTATCTGTTCCTGAACTCTGGCTATGTTTTGAGTACGTTTAATCTGTTTACCTTTTATTATCATTATTAAACAAGTGTGATTTAACTGTACTTCTGTTTCAGTATGATTCATGGTTTCTGACACATGGACAGATGTGTGCAGTTGATCATGGACAGATGTGCGCAGATGATCATGGACAGATGTGCCAGATGATCACGGACAGATGTGCGCAAATGATCATGGACAGATGTGCACAGATGATAACTGACAGATGTGGAAGATGATCACAGACAGATGTGTGCCAGATGTGCACAGATGATCATGGAAATATGTACGCTAGATGATCACAGGCAGATGTGCGCCAGATGTTTACGGACAGATGTGCGCAGATAATCACAGATGTGCACAGATGGTCACGAACAGATGTGCCAGATGATTATGGACAGATGTGCCAGATGATTATGGACAGATGTGCCAGATGATCATGGACAGATGTGCACAGATGATATCGGACAGATGTGTGCAGAGGATCACAGACAGATGTGCGCAGATGATCACGGACAGATGTGCACAGATGATCATGGACAGATGTGTGCAGATGATCATGGTCAGATGTGTGCCAGATGTGCACAGATGATCACGGACAGATGTGCGCAGATGATCAAGGACAGATGTGCGCAGATGATCACGGGCAGATGTGCCAGATGATCACGGACAGATGTGCGCAGATGATCATGGTCAGATGTGTGCCAGATGTGCACAGATGATCACGGACAGATGTGCGCAGATGATCAAGGACAGATGTGCGCAGATGATCACGGGCAGATGTGCCAGATGATCACGGACAGATGTGCGCAGATGATCGTGGACAGATGTGCGCAGATGATCGCGGACAGATGTGCGCAGATGACCAAGGACAGATGTGCGCAGCTGATCACGGACAGATGTGCGCAGATGATCATGGACATATGTGGAAGATGATCACAGACAGATGTGTGCCAGATGTGCGCAGATGATGACGGACAGATATGCGCAGATGATCACAGATGTGTTCCAGATGATCACAGACAGATGTGGCAGATGATCATGGACAGATGTGTTCCAGGTGATCACGGATAGATGTGACAGATGTGACAGATGACCATGGACAGATGTATGGCAGATGATCATGGATAGATGTGCCAGATGATCACGGACAGATGTGCCAGGTGATCACAGACAGAGGTGCCAGATGATCACAGACAGATGTTCAGTGTGGCAGATGTTCAGTGGGACAGATAATTACTGGGACAGGCGTTGGTGTTTTCCACTGTTTGGGGACACTAGCTGGGTGATCAGTGTGTAAAAAGCTGTAAAAACAGCTCATACACACTGATCCCCAGCTCGCAGATCCGTTCTCCTTCTCCTCACTGACTGTGCGGCAATGGCTCTCTGTTTACATTATAGGGAGGCTGTGATTGGACACAGTCATCATGTGATCAGGAGGACCAATCTCAGAGCCCTCCTACCAAGCGATGTTGCCCTGTCTCTGAGGGACACAAGCACATCGGGATAGTGCCACTGTGCGGGCATGTGGCCACGCGATCCCACTTTTTGTGACGTCCCAGTTTAGCGCCAATCTTATTGGGGGAACTAGGCCAGGGGGCAGGGTCCATGAGGCAAATCGGTCTGGCGCCCCCATAAAATGTCCACACTGCTGCTGGTATGATAATACTGGCCGGCGGCCGATGACTGGCTGACATTCAAACAGACTGGCTGCAGCACTTAATACAACAGGCAGCTGCCAATACTAGTAAGTTTGGCACTGGCAGCAGATCCTACCCTCCTCTGGGGCATCCTTGGGAGGAAGTTACGATATATAATGTAACTTACTCCTAGGGCTCTCTGTGTCAATAGCATGAAGAAGAGAGGAGTGGAGCCCCCAGGTATGGCAGCAGAGGTTTTTTTTTTTTGCATTCTCACTGACAACTCTGAAGAGGGCATTTAGGTGGTTTCATTCCTGCTTGATAACTTTGAAGAGATACTGTATATAAAGTGATTATGGATTATTTCCTTGTGAGTCAAACTTTGAGCGCTAATTAATCTTACCTGTTGTCCTGGAATTGATAAGGTTAAATTTTGAGAGCTTCAGTGTTGGTTTAATAAAAATACTGGGCTTTTGTAATGTTCTGGATGAGAAGTAAAGCTAGAACGTATACTTTTTTGCTCTTGGTTTATGCAACTTGCTGATTTGTCTTGCTTTTTTTCTATAGGAACATCTTTATGGCAGTTAATCCTGTTTTATAGCGTCTACAAAATAGGGGATAGTTTTATAGCATTTTTATTAATATTTTTTTTACTAGTAATGGCGGCGATCAGCGTTTTCAGATTTTTATTGTGACTGCAACATTATGGCGGACGCGTCGGAACAATTTTGATACATTGTTGGGACCATTGGCATTAATACAGCGATCAGTGCGATTAAAAATGCATTGATTACTGTAAAAATGTCACTGGCAGTGAAGGGGTTAACCACTAGGGGCCAGTGTAGGGGTTAAGTGTAACCTATGTGTTTTTTTTTACTTTAGGGGGCGTGGCTTGGCGTGTGACATCACTGATCGTCTTTCCCTATGACAGGGAACAGACGATCAGTGACAGCCTCACTAGGAAGCACAGGGAGAGGTTTGTGTACACTTACCTCTCCCTGTTCTTCAGCTCTGTGACCCGATCGCGGGACTCCGGTAGCAATCGGTTCCGCGGGTCCCGCGGCCATGGTCACGGAGCTCAGGACCGGGTCGCGAATGCACAACCGGCGCGCGCGCGCACGACCCACAGCTGGGCTCTTAAAGAGCAACGTACCTGTACGTTGTTGTGCCCTGCCATGCCATTCTGCCGACGTACATCGGCGTGAGGCGGTCCTTAAGTGGTTAAAGTTTATAGAGTTCTATTGGCTGCCATGTGGTGACCCGTGCTGTGCTGGAAAAAAGTACTGCTCGCAGTACTTTTCTCAGTGCACACTGCCTGCACACTACTGCAGTGCAGGCCATCATTTTTCCTTTTCTTGTGTTGGGGGTGCTGTGGGGCTGTGTGGGAATAGCCACAAAATACAATCCCACTGCATCTGGTGTGAGAGCAGACCACCATAGATTATGCAATTTTCTTTCTTGCAACATGGGTTGCAGGAAAAGCAATTCCCTTATCAACACTGACTGTGGAGCTATCATGTTTACCAGGCTTGGGGGGGGGGGGCGTCCCTCCCGGGAGAACACAGTGATTTACAATGACAGGGTGGGGCTTAAACATGAAGGGGTGTGGCCTTGGTGGGAAGGGGTGGGCATATTTAAATTAGGGGGTGCAGGAGTTTAGTCGGGCCTAGGGCAGCACAAAACCTAAATACACCGATGGATGTGAGTGATATCATTTTAGGTAGTTTAGGTTTCTTGCATTTAGGTTTACCCCAATCACTAAGCTAAGGGAAATTTCTCTTGTAAAGTAAAATTTATCACAGTAAATGTTATATTTGCCTTTAGCCAATCAACCCAATTATATATACATTAAGAATGATCTTTTCAACAAAGTCTGGATGTGGCAGAAGTACGGAAAGAACAATCCTCCGAAAACATGATGACTGCAGCTAACCCCTTAATTTCCCCTCTCTTCTCTCTGCTCACATACCCTCCTCCCTCTTTTTAATTATATTATTTTTTCTTAGACCTTCCCACTACATTTCTTCCGGCTCCAAATCAATAACACCCCCTTCCCCCACCACTACATTCAATGCTGCCTATGTTAGGTCAAATATGGTTTATACTTATATTAGCTATTAGAAATGATTTCACTGTGCTTGACAGCACTCCATTCGTATTTGCTACCTCCTAATTCATTTACCATTTTACAAGTTTTTAAATATGCAAGGTGATTTTGTTTCATATTGTAATCCATGTACTACAGACTTGATTGAACTAAATATAAGTTAAACATTATACATATAGATGAAAAAAATGTAATCTTTTAATACATCAGAAGTATAGCGATTTATTTATTATTTATTATGTAAGACAGTTTAAAAGAAAGTAACAGCTGAATTTATCACATTATGTAGCTTAAAAAAGATTTTTATAGCACCTATATAACTTTGTAAATTCAGCCACTTTTTCTCACATTAATACAAATGACCACAATAATGGTATGGATAATAATGCCAACTCTTCTACTAATATTAAATTAACAATTTCATTTTACAAAGCAATTATGTTTTATAATCATTATTATTTCCTAATTTTGGCACTCATAAAATCCCTACCCAAGGGAACTGATTTACTAAAGCCAAGCTCATTCTACCTATTATGTTGGGTAGCGAATTTTATTCCTTGCTCTACTAATACTTATCTGGTTGTGCTTTCCTGTTTAGGTACATGTGTCACATAAAAAATAAATACATGAACAATACTTTATTTGAACCATTTAACAATATTTCCAACTTTTAGAATCCCTTTTTTTACCTGTTGTCTGTTCACATCACTGATTTAAAAGAAGCAAGCTTTTAAAACTGCACAGACATGCAAGATGCAACATGAAATCTTGTTGATATTGTTTACACACTGATAATGTTTGAATTTTTTTGAAGAATCACATAAAAAGGATGAATGAGCATGAATGTGCATTTTACAGCAAGGCTATAGAATACATGCTTCAGTGTGGGTCCCCTGTATGCCTAGATAGGAGGAGCGGCAAGGGAAGCTGAAACTAAGCCCCCCGATCCTCAGCCAAACTGTAAATCAGCACTGCGGGGAGCTCAGTCTCACTGTTTAAACTTAAAGTGAAAGCACAGTGTGTGCTGTGCTCTCTGCCTCTCCCTACAGTGAAGTACCCGGCAGGAAGAGTAGGTAAAGGACTGCCATTTTGTAAAAGGCTATCTATATGTATGTGTGTTTATATAGGTGCATGTATGTGTGTGTACATGTATGTGTGCGTGCGCATGTATGTGCATGTGTGTTTTTATATATATATATATATATATATATGTGTGTGTATGTGGGCATGTATGTGTGTGTTTATGTGAACATGTATGTGTGTGTGTGTGTGTGTGCATGTGTGCATGTATGTGTGTGTCTGTGTTTATGTGTGTGTGTACATGTATGTATGTGTGTGTGTGCATGTGTGTGTGTGTTTATATATGTGTGTGTATGTATCAGGACCCCTTGATAACATCAAATAACAATACAAAAGGAAGAAATGGGTTAACAGGTACAGTAAGCACAGTTCCGTAACATTACAGGTCCTGAGTTGAAGGGTACTAGTGTCTTCTGCTAGCAAACGTTGGGGCCCTTTGTAAAGAGAGTAGTTTTAATCAATCAAAAGTGAGTAATCCTCTAGGAAATCCCGTTAGGTAGTGGTTTGTAAGAACAGAATGGCTAAAAGTGACAGCTCCAAACAAGCATCCTCTGACAGTAGAAAGAGGAATAGGTGTCTGCATGCAGTGTCTGTACTGTGCTAAGAAAGATGTTGGGTTTACACCCACTCACCAATCCTCTTGGTGGTGATACACCGGGAGTCCCAAATGGTGGTTCAGGCTCCTGGCAATGTTTTAAGGCACTGGATCACCTCCTGTCGGCCGATCAGGATGGCTGGCATCTGAACTGGCAGGATGATGGGACAATGGCCAACAGGACACCTGGATGGGTCTTGTGATCCCCGAAGCGGTGTGTGGGTTGTTTCCGCTGGGCTAGATGGTGCTGAGTTGCTGATCAGGGTCACTGGGCTGAACGGTGGAGGACCGTGTGGGTGACACTGTTCCTGGCTCCTTTATCCTCAGTCTCTTGGCAGCAGTCTCAGGAAAAGTGTCTCTCTCTCTCTCAGATGCTGGTAGAAAGTGTGGCTCTCTCTCTCTCTTAGGTGGAGTTCCACCACACAGACCCATCACCTCACCACTCCTGTCATCTACCCCCTCTGTTCACGGTAACTCTCTCTGGTAGTCTCAAGAGAAACGTGTCTTTCTCTCCCTCTGTTGGGTCACACAGTCCCTGGCGTCAGTGTGTGTCTCTCCCCTCAATCAGATGCTGGTACCTCTAGACCGCTCTCCTCACTCTCCTCAGACAGCCCTCCTCAGATCTTCT
This sequence comes from Lithobates sylvaticus, assembly GCA_028564925.1. Taxonomy (NCBI): domain Eukaryota; kingdom Metazoa; phylum Chordata; class Amphibia; order Anura; family Ranidae; genus Lithobates; species Lithobates sylvaticus. The sequence goes on along the minus strand of CM053026.1, from coordinate 627,673,991 downwards.
GTCAGCACTCTCTCTGTAGTGCTGTGTGGAAATTCTCTCTCTCTCTCTCTCTTTCAATCATCTCAGAACTTCCCTCTCTTCAGTCTCCTGTCAGCACTCTCTCTGTAGTGTTGTGTTGAAAACCTGTCTCTCTCTCTTTTCTCTCATCTCATTTACCTGAGCACTTCCTGAAAACTCAGCTTTTTCCCAGTGTGCTTTGTGTCTCTCTGTCTCCATCTTGTGGCCAAAAGGATAAATTGCATTACAACATGCCGGCTACATGTAGTAAGGGTAAAGGGAAAGGACAAGATCCACTAACTGTTTTATTTACAGACAAGGAATTACCAATTTGTTTGGGCTTGCGCTAAAGAAGAACTGGGACTACTTAACCTCCCTGGCGGTATGATTATTTCAGGTTTTTGATGCTCAAAGTGGTACAATATTTTGCATTGAAATTTGGCGTTTTATATTGTAGGCCTGTCATTCTTAGGAATAACACACTTAAATCTGTCCAAACAAGAGTCTAGTAGACAGCCCGGGTATGATAAAGTTTGAAACACAAAATCATAAATTATAATAAATAACTATAAATAATTATAACAAATAATAATATAATAATAATAAAAGTTATTCAATAATGTAATCAAATCAAAAACACAGATATTTGCTCAATTGCAGAATTATTGCTGTCATTACTTTCAGTGTTTGATGACGGATTTCCCCACAAATCACTTTAGCTTAATTCTGCAAATGATTCTAATATATTATCGCTGTTTTCTAGCTGGTCTAAAACTGATTTTGATGTAAAGGTAGGCTTTGTGGTTGCTATGGACAATCTCCAGTTTCCAGGCAGAAAGAACTGTATTTATAATATAAAACTGCATGCAGGGCACTGGACAAACCACTAGGGACAAAAGGGAGGTGAAATAATGCGATACAGTAATGTAATCTGTAAGATTACAGTGTACTGTATGTGTTTTTAACTTTTTGAATTTGGCGCCGTGCTCTGTCCCCGTGCGACGCAACGCTCACAGGGAACGGAGCTCAGCAGTGTGATAGATCCGTCGGAGGACAGCTTGCACACACAGCGGGAAGTCATCACAGGATCCTGGGGACAAAGTAAGTTACTTTGCTTGGATCCTGCGATGTGATCCCGAGTGTGGCTCGGGGTTACCGCTTTTGGTACTGAAAGTCCACCCCGAGCCACACTCTGGAATACCGCTAAGGAGGTTAATAACCAGTAACTGTTGAATAATGAAAACATTGGTCAGAAGCAAGTAATCTACAGCACAGCATACAGAGTATGTGGTCTAGACTATGTAACATACAGCACAACATATGTAGCCAAGAATAAAGCTTTAGAAAATATATCACAGAAAACAGAGTGCAGTGGTCAGGAATATATCAAGGATGTGATCTATGCAGAGATTATTGTAGTGTCCCTTATATTGGTGGTCATTGCAGACCCTTCTTTCCTATATTGGTCATTAGTTCTTCTTACATTGCTGGTTAGCGGTGACATGTCTTATTACATTGGTGATCAATGCAAAGTGCCCTTTTTATAATGTGAAGTACCCCTCACATTGGTGGTAATTAGTGAAGTAATGAAAGGGGATGCTTTACTAGTAGGGGAGGGCCCTATTAGTGATCAATGGTAAAGCATCCCCTTTCACTGGTGGTCAGTGGTGAAATATCACTTTTCCTTGGAGGACATCGCTGCATACCTCTTTTGGTTAGTGGTATGTGCTCTGTGTTTTTGTCAGTCAGTGGGAGCTCATCAAAATAGATCATTGGTGTTTGGTTGTTACTCAACTAAAAGAGGACAAGCTCCATGGGTTCCATGTCCCTGGCTTGTGACTCTGAGTAATGTCAGTATTGGAGCTATGCAGACACCATCAGCGTAGCAAAGCTGCCTGCAAAGGTGGGTGTCACCTAGTACAAGACATAGAAGATCCAGGGCATGTGCCTAGGGTTTAGTTTACTTACTAGTAAACCAAAAGAAAAAAAAAAATTCAGCTGTTTAAGGGACGGTTCACATTGAGGCAGCACGACTTGCAGCGCGACTGCCTCAGGCGACCTGCATCCGACTTCAGCGGCGGCTTGCAAAATTACTTCTGTATAGAAGTCAATGCAAGTCGCCTGAAGTTGCCCCAAAAGTAGTACAGGAGCCTTTTTCTTTGACTTGTGTCACTCCTATTAGAATGGTTCCATTGTACAAGAATGGGGTGCGACTTGTAAAGCGGCTAAGTCGCCTGACAAGTTGCCCCTGTGTGAACTAAGTCTAAAGGGGTAGTATACTGTAATTTGTTTATTTTTACCTACAGGTAGGCCTATAATAAAGCTTACCTGTAGGTTAAATAAATATCTCTTAAATGGTTTAGGAGATATTCCAGTGGGCAGCAACCAGTGACGTCACCGATGCATGCGCTCTGAAGGAACAGCATACCAGTACCATTCCTTCAGAGCTCTGTGCCACGGCCGTGACTCCCGCACATGATGTCATCGTGGCTCGACCATTCAAGTTATACAAACCAGAAGGAAGAACGGCTGAAGATGGAAGCCTCTGCAGTATGGATGAGCCGAACACCCCCGGGGTTTGATTCGCACCAGAACCTGCGAACGGACCGAAAGTTTGCGCGACCGTTAGAACCCTATTAGTTACAATAGACGCGAACGTTCGAAATCTAAAGTGCTAATTATAATGGCCAATATGCATGTTATTGTCATAAAAAAGGTTTGGGGACCCGGGTCCTGCCCCAGGGGACATGTATCAATGCAAAAAGAAGTTTTAAAAACAGATGTTTTTTTATGGAGCAGTCATTTTAATGATGCATAAAGTGAAAAAAAAGTTAAATATTCATTTAAATATGGTACCTGGGGGGGTGTCCTAAGTATGCCTGTGAAGTGGCATGTGTTTCCCGTGTTTAGAACTGTCCCTGCACAAAATGACATTTGTAATGTCATGTCTTGTCCTGTCAATATGGATGAAAATCTTTGAGAAAAATGGCATGGGTACCCCATCACCCCCCCCCCCCCCCCCACCCCAGCCCATTACCAGCCCCTTTGGGTCTTGTATGGATATTAAGGGGAACCCCACACCCAAAATAAAACCCTATACCTACAACCCTATATACTCTGAACAGCAGTATACAGGCGTTGCAAACAAGACAAGGACTGTAGGTTTGTTCTTAAGTAGAATCTGTTTGTAATTTTGAACAGGTACATTTTTAAGTGTAGCTCCATCCAAAAAAATCTATTTTTAAGCTTTTTGGAGAACATAGGGAAGGGTTATCACCCCTGTAACATTTGTTTTACTGTCTGTGCACCTGTTCAGAACATTTCACCTCACTTTCCGTCCCAATGACAAATGTTTTTGGAAAAGTGGGTTTTTTATTGAAACAAGGATTGGTGATAAAGCATCAGTAGAGAGGAGATACCTTTTTCCCGAATTAAATCTAACAGGATAGAATTTCCCTTCCTAGGGGTAGATTTCCTTTCACTTCCTGTTTTCTCCTTCCGTTTGCAAGTAGGAGTCATTTGTAAGTTGGATGTTTGAAAGTAGGGGCCTGCCGTATATACTCTGCAGAAATTTGCCCCATTAGATGTTGGTGTTGCCACAACACTGTAAGCCCTCACAGTTACTCTTGGTGGGCACAGGAATGGACCCTGCTGTGAATTATTAGATCAAGATTTGTAATTGCATGCACCTGTTGAACAGGGCCAGAAAAATTGGGCCTTTGGTGGTGGTGGTGGTGGACGGTGTTGCCACAACACTGTAAGCCCTCACAGTTACTCTTGGTGGGCACAGGAATGGGCCCTGCTGTGAATTATTAGATCAAGAATTCTAATTGCATGCATCTGTTGAACAGGGGCAGAAAAATTGGGCCTTTGGTGGTGGTGGTGGACGGTGTTGCCACAACACTGTAAGCCCTCACAGTTACTCTTGGTGGGCGCAGGAATGGGCCCTGCTGTGAATTATTAGATCAAGATTTGTAATTACACACCCCTGTTAAACAGGGGCTGAGAAATTGTGCCTTAGGCACTGGTGCTGGTGCCACAACACTGCAACCCCCCACAGATACTGTACTTGGAGCACAGCAATGAGACCTGTTGCAAAGCATTGCATAAAAATGTAATTACACACCCCTGTTAAACAGGGGCTGAAAAATTGTGCCTTAGGCACTGGTGCTACAACACTGCAACCCCTCACAGATACTGTACTTGGAGCACAAAAATGAGACCTGTTGCAAAGAATTGCATAAAAAATTGTAATTACACGCCCCTGTTAAACAGGGGCTGAAAAATTGGGCCTTAGCCACGGGTGCCACAACACTGCAACCCCTCACAGATACTGTACTTGGAGCACAGCAATGAGACCTGTTGCAAAGCATTGCATAAAAAATAGTAATTACACGCCCCTGTTAAACAGGGGCTGAAAAATCGGGCCTTAGCCACTGGTGGTGGCACCCAGAAACAAAAATGTTCTTCCAAGCTATCATCAGGATCATTGAGGAGGAAGAGGATAGTCAGTCAACATAACAGGACAGTCACTCAGCATCAGCATAGGCAGTCTTGAAGGGATGTGACATTTCAAAATAAATTATTCAGTTATATCAGCTTCAGGTGACTGGTAGCTGGTGGTGATCCAAGACTGATTCATCTTTAAGAAGGTCAGTTGATCAACCGAGTCGGTGGACAGGCGCACCCTGTAATCGGTGACAAAGCCTCCAGCAGCACTGAATGTGCGTTCCGAAAAAACGTCGGATGCAGGACAGACCAGTAGCTCAATTGCATACTGTGCAAGCTCTGGCCAGTGATCCATCCTCAAGACCCAGTAAGCCAGAGGATTTTCGGTGGGAAAGGTGTCCAAGTCTGACCTTGCCCCTAGGTATTCCTGCACCATGTATATCAGACACTGGCGATGGTTGCTGGAATCGATCATACCTTAGGGCTGCGGACTAAAAAATTGTCTGAATGCATCGGTCAGACGTCCACCTTCCCCACCGCTCCTTCTGCTACTGACCGAAGCCTCAGCAACTCGTCGTCCAGGACCAGGAGTTTGTAACCTCCCAGTCTCTGGGAACACGTTGCACAGACCTTTCTGCAAGGCCTCCCGGAGATGTCTCATCCTCTGCTCCCTCTGCCGCGGCAAGATAAGGTCCGCAACCTTACCCTTGTACCGTGGATCAAGGAGAGTGGCCAGCCAGTAATGGTCCCTCTCCTTGATCCGAAGAATATGAGGATCCTTCCGCAGGCTTTGCAGGATCAGGGAGGCCATGTAACGTAGGTTATCTGAGGCATTCGGTCCGGAGTCTTCTGGGTCACTGAGGACGACATGATCCGCAGCCACCTCCTCCCAGCCACGTACAAGTCCACTGGTTTCTTGGGACTGTAAATCATCCCTAAAAGACTGCTGCTGCTGATGCTGAGTGCCAGGCTCCACCTCCATGCTGACACAATCCTCCTCCTCCTCCTCCTCATCCTCTTCCTGTGTGATGGGTGGGAGAGAAGGAACACTGTCTGGATAAAGGGGGCCTTGAGAGGCAAGGAAGTCCTCCTCTTCCTGCCTCTGTTCTGTCTCAAGTGCCCTGTCCATTATTCCATGCAGTGTATGCTCCAACATGTGGACAAGAGGTACAGTGTCACTGATGCATGCACTGTCACTGCTCACCATCCTCGTGGCCTCCTCAAATGGTGACAGGACAGTGCATGCATCCCTGATCATGCTCCACTGGCGTGGTGAAAAAAATCTGAGCTCCCCTGACCCTGTCCTGGTGCAGTAGTCGCACAGGTACTCATTGATGGCCCTCTGCTGCATGTGAAGTCGCTGCAGCATGGCCAATGTTGAGTTCCACCTGGTGGGCATGTCACATATAAGGCGGTTCTTGGGCAGGTTCAACTCCTTTTGCAGCTCAGCCCGCCGAGCACTGACATTATAAGATCGGCAGAAATGCACACAGACTTTCCTGGCCTGCCTCAGGACATCCTGTAAGCCTGGGTACCTGCCCAAGAACCGCTGCACCACCAGGTTGAGGACGTGATCCATACAGGGCACATGGGTCAGTTGTCCCTGTCGCAGGGCAGAGAGGAGGTTGGTGCCATTGTCACAAACCACCATTCCTGGTTTAAGCTGGCATGGCGTCAACCACCTCTCGGCCTGCCCCTGCAGAGCTGACAGAACCTCTGCCCCAGTGTGGCTCCTGTCCCCCAAGCACACCAGCGCAAGCAAGGCATGGCATCTTTTTGCCTGCGTACTTGCGTAGCCCCTTGGACGCCTACGGAGCACCGCTGGTTCTGAGGACAGAGAACTCGAAGAGGCCATGGAGGAAGAAGAAGAGGAGGGGGTAGAGGAGAGAGGTGTGTCACAACCAGTAGTAGCATTTTGGAGGCATGGTGGCGGAACAACCTCCAACACTACTGCACCTTGTCCTGCATCCTTCCCAGCTGCCAAAAGAGTGACCCAGTGGGTCGTGAAAGATAGGTAACTTCCCTGTCCATGCCTGCTGGACCATGAGTCAGTGGTAATATGCACCTTACCGCTGACCGCCCTGTCCAGCGAGGCCAAGACATTGCCTTCCACATGCCGGTAGAGAGCCGGAATCGCCTTCCGTGAGAAAAAGTGGCGTTTGGGAACCTGCCACTGAGGAACCACACATTGCACAAACTCACAGAAGGGGGCCGAGTCTACCAACTGAAAAGGCAGCAGTTGAAGTGCTAGCAATTTAGCCAAGCTAGCATTCAACCGCTGGGCATGTGGATGGCTGGGAGTGAACTTCTTACGACGGTCCAGTAGCTGGGGCAGGACAATTTGACTGGTACAATCGGACGTCGGTGTACTGCTAGCAGAGTGCCCGCAAGTACTTGGCTGTAACACACCTAATTCTACACCTTCATTCCTCTCAGTGCAGCTTTCAGAGAGGACTGAAGGTATAGTGGGGTTGGAGATCCCAGCTGATGAGGAGCAAGGAGAGATCCGCTTTGTTCTTTGGTGTGGGTCTTTAAGGTGCGCTTGCCAACGAGCTGCATGGCAGGTCAACATATGTCTGGTCATGCTTGTGGTGCCCAAGCGGCTGATGTTTTGGCCATGCAAGATACGCTTGAGACATATGTTGCAAATAGCAGCGGTGCTGCAGCGATGCACTCGTCTCAAAAAAGGACCACACCAAAGAACTTTTGTAATAACGCGCAGAGGCAGCGCCCTGCACAGGCAGAGCTCTGCTGTGTGATTCAGTTGGTGTGCTGCGCTCAAGCTGGCCCCCAGAGGGCATCCTGCCTCGTTGGAGATGTGCCACCTCCTCCTCCTCTCTCCGTTCAGGCACCCACGTGGAGTCAGTGATCTCATCATCCCCTCCCTCTTCACCACTGGAGCAAACCTGGCAGTATGCTGCAGCTGGTGGAACATGACTGCCATATTGCTGTCCTTAAGCATCCCCTCTATCTGCGCTCACGCTACTGCCTTCCTCTAGCTGGGTATCATCATCGGAGCATTCAAAACGCTGGGCATCCTCCTGGAGCATGTACCCAACACTGTGCTCAAACAGTTCGGGGGAGTCCTCAGGAGGACATGGTGGGTCTAGGGAAGGGGTGACTGATGACATTAAGTATGCGTTGGCAGCTGCTTTGCCAGTACCCTGAGCCTGGGTGAGAGAGGATGAGGAGGATGAGGAGGGCTTGGTCATCCACTCTACCAAGCCTTCGGCATGATGGGGCTCAACATGTCCAGCTGCCAAAAATAAGGACAAGCGTGTCCCATGGCCACGTGCTGATGACGATGCACCACGTCCACGACCAGCACTGTTGTCTCTAGACACAGAGCCTGCTTGCCTGTTTTCTTGGCTCGTGACTGTCTGCCTCTCCTTGTTGGCCTTCCAGACATTGTAATGGCCTGCAGGGAGATGGGAAAAACAACTATTGGGTAGTGTATATTGTGCTGGAGTCACACAACACACACACTAACTCCTGCAGATGGCTGGATTAGATGACACCAGGGCAGAAGGGCAGATACAGGTGCAGGTTGTATACTGTGCTGCACTCACACAACACACACAATAACTCCTGCAGATGGCTGGATTAGATGATACCAGGGCAGAAGGGCAGATACAGGTGCAGGTTGTATACTGTGCTGTGCTAGACTCACACAGCACACACAATAACTCCTGCAGATGGCTGGATTAGATGGCACCAGGGAAGAAGGGAAGATACAGGTGAAGGTTGTATACAGTGCTGTGCTAGACTCACACAACACACACACTAACTCCTGCAGATGGCTGGATTAGATGACACCAGGGCAGAAGGGCAGATATAGGGGCAGGTTGTATACTGTGCTGTGCTCCACTCACACAACACACACACTAACTCCTGCAGATGGCTGGATGAGATGACACCAGGGCAGAAAGGCAGATACAGGTGCAGGTTGTATACTGTGCTGCACTCACACAACACACACACTAACTCCTGCAGATGGCTGGATTAGATGACACCAGGGCAGAAGGGCAGATACAGGTGCAGGTTGTATACTGTGCTGTGCTGCACTCACACAACACACACACTAACTCCTGCAGATGGCTGGATTAGATGACACCAGGGCAGAAGGGCAGATACATGTGCAGGTTGTATACTGTGCTGTGCTAGACTCACACAACACACACAATAACTCCTGCAGATGGCTGGATTAGATGACACCAGGGCAGAAGGGCAGATACAGCTGCAGGTTGTATACTGTGCTGCGCTGGACTCACACAGCACACATACTAACTCCTGCAGAGGGCTGCATTTGTAGAGAACAGCACTTTCCCCACACGCAAATGCCTGAGAAGAACACACTATCCCTGCCTATTATTCCTCTTTCCCTGCACTTTCCCCACACGGAAATGAATGAAAAATAGTTCACACTGTCCCTGCCTATCAATCCTCTTTCCCTGAACGCCGGAACACACTACACAAGGCCGCCGGCGCGGCAGCCTTATATAGTGTGGGGCGTGTACTAAACCCCCAGAGCTATAATTGGTCACAGGTATTGCTCTCCTCGCTGCTGGCGCTATGATTGGCCAAGCATGCGGGGTCACAGTGCATGCTTGGCCAATCATCAGCCAGCAATGCACTGTGACTGGCGCAGAGTTCTAAACTCGACTAGCGGACGAACGGCCGATGTTCGATTCGAACATGGGTTTGAATCGAACACCGGGCCCATCCCTACTCTGCAGCGGTGACAGTGCATCGCTCCAGGGCTTTGTTTCAAGGTAAGTGTTTCATAATTTTTTCATATGCCTTTTCCTTACAGAGTAAAATCTTTTTTTTATTTTTTTTATTTTATTTTTTTAAGTTTACTACCGCTTTAACTTCTCTGTAAAGTAAAGCAGCTGTCAATAATATCTAGCGTTGATGCATTTTAGCAAATTATCTGGATCTTAGCTTTTAAACTTCACTGTCACAAGTTCACAAGCTACAGCACATTCACAACCAGTTTATGTACCAATGTAAAATGGCGCTGTGGAATAGACTGGACTGAAGAGTAGCCTTTTAGAATTGCCTGTAGCTGAGTATTAACTTACTATTGTAGACAGAAAATATGCTAAAATAAAGAGTTTTTTTTTTTTTTTTTTTTACTATAACGGCGGAGCCAAATAACATCAGTGAACAAATAGGCTCAGTATTTGAAAACGGCTTTATTATGGGTGCACAAAGGAGCCAGTACAAAGGTTGGTGACCTATACATGATCTGAAATGGGAATTTGTTTTCTGTAGGATAAAACTAAATGTAGATATGATAGCTGAAATGACTAAAACATCCTGTAATCCTGATAAAAACACATGCTCAAAGAAAGTGCCTTTGTCAAAGACAGCAGGGAGCAACTCAATCCATAGATGAACGTGTAACAAAATTACATTTGATAGCAAAAGACAGGGCTTTTTATGACAGTGATCATATGATAAAAGTAGAAGTCTGATGGGATCAAATTTAAAAGGAGTGAAAGAAAAAATGCTGTTACAAGATGATCTCACCATAGGTAATGCAATTAAAGTAGCACACGCACACAATGTCTAAGGGTGAAATGAAAGCTCTGTACATGAAAATTAGAGGAGGCTGAAGGAAAGTGAGATTGATCAACTGTATAACAGCAGAATGTAGAAATCCATGGTATACAATGTAGAAAGAATAATAATGTTAGGAAAAAGAATCATCATCATCATCATAATACATGAACACACATGCAGATATGACTAATAATGAACACAATTTAATAATAAATAATTAACAATAAACTAAGTGTTTGCATATATTTTTATTCAGAATGAGGATGAGGATGACAAATCTGTTCAATGCACAGGAAAGCAAGAAAACATCCCTGTGCAAAGAAAACTTTATTAAACTAGGTGTGGACACTGGGCATACTACACATACCCAAAAAACTTGATCAAAGTTTCACAGGGGGAATTCAGTACCTCCTGTTCTTCTTTTCTGCTGCAGCTCTCCTCCTCGCACTTGCCAGCAATTCTCGACTATGTAAATACAGCAACTGTCAGAGCTACTGCTATCAAAAAACACTATTGGGCACAGTGTTTATAAACTAGTGTTGAGATGCAAGATTGGAATATGCAAAGTAACTACTTTCATTCATCCTAATATCAAATAAATTGCCTTCAATCTGCATATGATGTCAGTTAAAGCTGAATTCAAGGAATATAGCCACTTTGTAAAAATGGCAGGCACAATATGAGTACCTGCCTATCTCTAATATTTACATTTGACAAGTACAGGTGCCCAAGCTCGGCACTCAGGAAGCTTCCTGAGGATGCTGTTAGTGAAATTAGTCGAGGTTCAGCGGCTGCCACCACTTCCTATTCTGCTCTGATATCACGTCCGGCCAAAATTTCCAGTGTTTAAGACACAGGCTGGTCTACAGATGTGGGAGAGGCAGCGACAGTTTACATATAGGGTGTTTACATTGGTGCCGAGCTTGGGCACCTGTAAATGTCAGTGGGAATTCTTTTATGTTTGCTTTTATCTGGATAAATAAAAATGAATACACTATAGTATCTTTCTAGTATGTCTAATGGTGTGATTGTTCCTGGTGCGATGACAGAGGAATGTTTGAGATCCTAGAGGGACCACTGAAGAATCAAGCGATTGGCTTGGATGAAATCCCTGGGTTTATTATACAGCACTTGTTGATATTTATAAAAAAAATTTATAGGTCCTTGACTGGTGGTGAGTGCGCATTTATTATTGCGATGGTGGTGACCAGTGCTGCACTATATCGAGATTCATAGTTAGAACATGACAGTTAGGGACTGTTTTGCATGGTTATGGATTTACTTATAATTTACCCATATTTAGATTTATTTCATTGGTTTGATTGTGGTAGCGCTTCCCCATTTTTTTGTTATTATTATTTATTTATTATTCTAAGGTAGAATTTTTCATTTTTAAAGAGGGAAGTTTCACATATTTATTGCTTTTTAAGGGAAGGCGCCATTGATTATATTATATGGTTAGGTTTATTGTTCTGTTGAGGATACACTCCAGGCTGTGAGAGGAGAGAAGCACACAGAGCAGCTATGCCCACCCCTACCCTCTGCTGTCCATTTACATAAACCTTTGTATTTTGTAGTGTGTTCACATAATACAAAGGCTTTGTGATTGGGTAGGAGAAGGGGAGGGGCAGGCATAGTAGCTGCAGCTTCTCTACTGTTGAAGATGCTGAGGGTGCAGCGTTGGCCTCCCAAAACTACAGAAATAGCTGCTCCCTAGGAGTTTTATAAACCTGTATGATGTAAATAATAAAGTTAAGTCCAGCAGGTGCCATGTACATCATTGGAATCAACTTAAAGAATGCATTCACTTTTTACTTTTTTTTTATTGTTCATTTTGATGATTTTTTGTTTAGTGTTGTGGTTAAAAAATTGCAAAATTGTAAAAAAAAAATGCTTTTTTTTTTAATTTATAGATGTCTTTGTACCAGAGTCATAATTTTTATGTCATTTTAAAATAGTTTTTTTCAAATAAAGACAATACAGAAAGAAAAAGAAAAACATCTAAACCAACAATAGTTTCTCATGTCTCATTACAATGCAGTATTAACAAAGATAAGGCTTGCTTTGGGTACAGTAAACTAAATTGTACAAGATATCAGCAAAGCAGACATGCAGTATACAAGTCCTAGTTTCCTGTATTCAGAGAAACTAGAGAGTTAGTAAGCTAAAAACCCAACAGCCCCATATCTTATAAACAAGTCTGCTTTTCTCCTGAGCATATAGTCAAGCTTATAAATTAGTGAACTAGCATTGATTAATTGCAGCCAGGTGTTAAGAAATTGGGAAGAGGCTCTTCTTTGCATAAAACTACCATATCCACAACAAGCGTTTAGCATATTTAGAATAAGAAATATTACCAAGTTTTATAAGTAATTCTTAACATATAGTATGTTAGGAAGGCCTAGTGCTAACAGATTACAGGTGTTGATCTCAACCCAAAAGGTAAGGACTAGATGACAGGTCCAGAAGCAATGTAGAAAGTTGGCTGTGACTCCACAACCCCTAAAATACTCAGGTGTTGGGCGAGGGACACTTTTATAAAACCTGAATCATGTAAGATGGCTGTAAAATGGCTGAGATGAAATACCTTCATTTGGATAATCCTATCTTTAGAGGAAATTACCAAACTCTTATATGTTTCATCAAATTTCAACCAGTCGGAGTCCGTGAGCTGGAGTACTGGTAAACACCACTTATGTTGGGCTGACAAATATCTAGTTTTAGAGTCAACAGTAAGCGTAGAGTAATACAGTATATTGATGTTAACCTAAATTCAGCTGGATTCCACAATAGTTTTTCTAAGGGAGAAATTAGAGTATGTTGTTTAAAGACCTAAATTGGGTCTCGATGGAATGTCGGAGTTGATATTAATAAAACAGAAAAGTGGGTGGGAGATCAAAGTCCCCTTCTAGCTGGGAAAAGGATTTAAATTAAACTCCCATGTGGTAAAAACAGTGTAAAAAACTGTGTAAAAAATAAATAAATCCCTGATTACCCCCCTCAGAGCTGTACAGTATCACCATGGGGACACTGAGCTGCTCTGATGGCAGGATGTAGAAAAAAACTGTAAAAATAATGAAACAATTATGTGAATTAAAAAATAAAATAGAAAATAATAATATATTTTATATATATATATATATATATATATATATATATATATATATATATATATATATATATATATATATATATATATATATATATATACAGTATCTCACATTTTTGTAAATATTTTATTATATCTTTTCATGTGACAACACTGAAGAAATTACACTTTGCTACAATGTAAAGTAGTGAGTGTTACAGCTTGTATAACAGTGTAAATTTGCTGTCCCCTCAAAATAACGCAACACACAGCCATTAATGTCTAAATTGCTGGCAACAAAAGTGAGTACACCCCTAAATGTCCAAATTATTATGTGTATATTATGTGTATATATTGATTTTTCTAGTGATTAGCCATATTCAAAGTTCCCTAAACCTATGTTTTTCCTTTTGATTTACAATTGGGATGGAGGCCTATCATGTATGGTGCCACCAACCACACCCCCATTGTATTATTTATTACATATGTCGTAAGGGTGTACTTACGTTGGGTGGTATCCATTTTCCCTGACCCATATATTTTGAATCATACAGTTGCAAAAAAAGTATGTGAACCCTTTTGGAATGATTTCTGCACAAATTGGTCAAAAAATGTGATCTGATCTTCATCTAAGTCACACCAATAGACAATCAGTTCTGTAAAGAGGAATGGTCAAGAATTACTCCTGACCGTTGTGCACGTCTGATCTGCAACTACAGGAAACGATTGAACAAAAATATTACAGCGCACACATGCAAAACAGACATTTACCTCCAGCAAGGCTTTTTTAACCGCTTCCCGACAGCCTCACGCAGATATACTGCGGCAGAATGGCACGGGCAGGCAAAATCACGTACCTGTATGTGGCCCTTTAATTGCCTGCCCGTGGGTCGCGCTCGCGACCCGGACGGGAGCTCCGTGACCCCGGCCGCAGGACCAGCGGACCCGATCGCCGCTGGTGTCCCGCGATCGGGTCACAGAGCTGAAGAACGGGGAGAGGTCTGTGTAAACAAACCTCTTCCTACTCTGCCTGTCATTGATCGGCTGTTCCCCGGTCATCGGGAAAGCCATTCAATGACGTCAGATGTCAGCCCCGCCCCCTAATGTAAAAAAAAAACACACACACGTTACAGCCCATAACCCCTCCCCTCCCCCTAGTGGTTAACTCTTTCACTACAACTGTCATTTATACACGAGTCAATGCATTTAAATAGCATTGATTGCTGTATAAATGACAATGGTCCCAAAAATGTGTCAAAAATGTCCGATGTGTCCGCCATAATGTCGCAGTCACAATAAAAATCGCTGATCGCCAGCCATTACTAGTAAAAAAAATATATTAATAAAAATGCTATAAAACTATCCCCTATTTTGTAAAAGCTATAACTTTTGCGCAAACCAATCAATAATCGCTAATTGCGATTTTTTTTACCAAAAATATGTAGAAGAATAAGTATCGGCCTAAACTGAGGAAAAAAAATGCAAAACTCATGGAGTGCAGGGGTCAGGAGTGTGTAATACACAGAACACCGGGGTCATGAGTTAATAATGTACAATGCCTAGGATCATAAATCTGTAATGCTGCGTACACACGATCAGACTATCCGGCGGACAATCCACCGGACTTTCCGAACAAGCGGACTTGCACACACATGCCCACACACGACCGGACATTTCCGGCAGACAATCCGCTGGACTTTTGGCGGAGGTCCGCCAGACTTTTCAAATAAACGGACTTGCCCACACACGGAGTAAAGTCCGTTAATTTTTAACGTGACTCCAGGTAGAGGGGACTAGCGAAGGAAGTCAATGTTGCTGCCTCCATTGGCGAGATTGACACATTGTTAGCCCCATCGCTTGGTATGTATTTAAAGGGGAACCCCTACGCCGAAAAAAAAAACGGCGTGGGGGTCCCCCTGAAATCCATACCAGACCCTTATCCGAGCACGCAGTCCGGCCGGTCAGGAAAGGCGGTGGGGACGAGCGAGCGCCCTGCGCCCCCCCCCCCACTCCAAAGCACCTTGTCCCCATGTTGATGAGGACAAGGGCCTCTTCCCAACAACCCTGGCCGTTAGTTGTCGTGGTCTGCGGGCGGGGGGCTTATCAGAATCCGGGAGCCTCCTTTAATAAGGGGGCCCCCAGATCCCGGCCCCCCACCATATGTGAATGAGTATGGGGTAAATGGTACCCCTACCCATTCACCTGAGAGAAAAAGTGTTAAAAAAAAACACAATTTTGAGTCAAGACTTATTTCTTAGTCCGCTGGACTTTTGGGAAGGAAGAGTCCGCCGGAGCCCACACACAAGCGAATTGTCCGGCGGACTCTGGTCCACCGGACCAAGTCCGCCGGATAGTCCGATCGTGTGTACGTGGCATAACACACACCTTCTCTTAAATGTAATCAAACAGGGCATTCCTTTCTCACTGGCAGCTCCACTGACCAGCTAGATCTGATCTACAGCCCAACGATGTACACAGTGTTTTCTCACCTATTCATGTGACCAGAGCCATTACCACCTGAGGAACACATCATTTTATTTCAGCACACACTCATCTGTTTTAGGTATTGTTCTGGATGTGTTAGTTGCTCTGCACTGTCATTGTGCTTCTGTTGGGAACTGCTTTAACCGGTCCATCCCCAATATAGTTGGCCAGACTGTGACAGCAGCTAAAGCTGTCAAGGGAGCCCAGTACAGGTGGCAAGAGTATTCTCCTCTTCACTGAGTAATGTGGTTGAAGTGCACAGAGATGAAGTGCACAATGTGGGCACATCTTTCAGGGTCGAACAACAGACAGCCCCACCTGGGCTGCACAGTGTCATGTTTTCCATTGTGCGGGTGAGCTGAAAAAATTGCATCATTGGTTTCCAGGTAGCTTGAATAAGGTGGGGCTAAAGCACTAGTGGCTATTGTTGCCATGCGCAGACCCAGTAGTAACTGCCATGCTACTGCCATTACTGGACCGTACTTGCGCCCGGACGTATTCATACACTAGGTTGGAAACCACTAGAGCAAGAGTACATGACTCTTCAATAGCAAAAGTGAGAAATGTTGGCACATATCCAAGTGTTCTTAGGAAGGTAATTTTTTATGTCTGTTTTGATACTCTATGGTCAGGACTCGTGTCACCTGCTGGTGACACTGTCGTTCCCAGAGCTGAAGGGCGCAGTTCCGGTGGCCACCAGCAGGTATCTCCCAACAGCCAACTTATCCTAGTAATTAGGCTGCACCTTAAACTGCCTACTGGGAGGCTATTTAATCCCTCCCTTGATGAAGATTAGTGCTTCAGTGTTCTACCTGTGAGCCGTGTCCCTGCCTGATCCTGTGCCTTGCATCCCGTGACCTGCTTCCAGTACCCTGCATCCAGTATCCTGTTCCCTGATCCCTGTGTCCAGTCATGCTGTGCTCCCCTTGTTTCCTGTCCCACTCCTGATTATGCCCTGTTCATGTGAGTTCCAGCTATTTTGTACATAGTGTTTGTAGTTAGGTTGTTATTCTTGGTTTGCTGCATCACATTCATTTTCACTTTGGAAGGGTGTTATTTATGTTAATAAACTTAATTTCATCATACTTGGTCTGGTTCCTGATTCCTTGAGGTTTATCCCACTGATCTGGTCATCCCTGCTGGATACCATTATTTGGTATCCCTTATGCCGCGTACACACCACCGGTTTTCCCATCGCAATAAACTCTGAAGGTTTTTCCGACGGAGTTACGACGGAGTTCCGGCGGAGTACCGCTGAAACTGTCTTGCCTACACATGATCACACCAAAGTACGACCGTCTAGAACGCGGTGACGTACAACACGTACAACGGGACTAGAAAAAGGAAGTTCAATAGCCAGTAGCCAAGAGCTGCCGTCTCGTACTTGCTTCAGAGCATGCACCGTTTTTCGGAACAGCATACAGACAAGCGGTTTTCCCGATAGGAATTGGTTCCATCGGAAATATTTAAAACATGTTCTATTTCTAGGTCCGTCAGACTTTTCGAAAAAAAAAGTCAGATGAGGCACACACGATCGGAATATCCGATGAAAAGATTCCGTCTGACTTTTTCTGTCGGATATTCCGCTCGTGTGTACGCGGCATTACAGCTATGCTGTGGTAAATTATTTATTATTGTCAATTTTTTTTTCTGGGAGCAGAGCAGGCCTGTTCAATAGGGGAGTGGGAGGAACTGTAAAGTGCAGGATTTTTAGGCAGAGTATAAACATTTTCACCTATAATCCACCCAAAATAGCACAAACAGAATTAAATAAATCCTGAAAAAAATACATACAGGATGCAGGGTCTAACGCTTGCAAACTATGCTAAAAAGAAAACATGTGAAAGTCAAAACCCCTGAAATCTGGACACCAACTTCTTTACTCAGCCAAAAAAGTAAAACAAATTACTGGTACATATTTTTGCCGTAAACATTTAATTGATAATCTGTATTACATTTTTACTTTTCAAATAACAAACTACTAATGCCTTCAGCTTGTGTTTGTCTTTTCTGCACTATGGCATTTAAGATAGATAAATTATTAAGCAGCATATCAATGGATTCTGCATAATCAATAATACTTAAAATTCTATCCGCATAACAGATGCAGAAAGAAAGCTGTTTGCTTGGAAGAGAAATCCTATTTAGGAACAACACCAAAGCCATTTATGTTTGTAAACAGTTTATTTTTGCCTTACCATTACATGTAACTTTTAAGATTATAAATGCAGACTAGATGGTTTGCAAAGATGTAAACTAATTGTTTTGGTCATGTTCACTCCTTTTTAATGAACCCAGATATTTATCTATTTATCTATTTATGTTATGCGATTCAGGTATGAGGGGAGCATGTTCAGAACCTCAATAACCAACAAATACATGATCGCAATTTTATATTAACGAATTTAATTTAAATATAAGTGTATATCATGATTATTTTAACACTGCCATTTGTATTAAATTAATTTTATGTTTGTATATGCCCATAAGTGTAACAATAATACTAATGCAATGAGATCGTATGTCGGCCAGAGCGGCACTGAGGCTGCGCGCACATCCATTCATCCATTGGCCAAACTAATCTACCAATAGTAGTCAAAAAGCGTATGACCTAGTGACCAGGTATGCCCCCTGAAGACGTTAGACGAACGAAACGTACGTCGAGGCGGTACCTGGTCACGCTTTCCTTCTCTATTGACGCCACGTCCGGTCCCTGTGGTTGTCGGTCAGACCCGCTGGAACGCACGCTGAAGCCGCGGCTTGAAATAGGAGTATCTTCTGCCGGCGAATCTAATAGCTTCTACAAACAAAGTGAGCAGCCCCAGTGCCGGGTCAGGCACAAAACCATGTAAGGAGCCACTTGGCTAAATATTTTTAAACAAGTTTTTAATAAATACAGTATTACACTATAGAGTGTTTTTGCTCTTTCCTATATACCGCATGAGCCTATGAGGAAGAGATATACCTATGCATTCATGTCTGAATTAAATAAATTCGCACACCAATGTGAACAGGCACAAACCTGTAAAGGCGAAAAAAATATATATATTTTTTGAAAAAATATCAAAAAATATATCAAAAGAAATTAAAAAATATATATATATTAAAAAAAACAAACATCAAAAAAATATATTCAAAAAAATATATGAAAAATATAAAAAATATAAAAAAATAAAAATAAAAAAATATATAAATATAAAAAAAAATATATATAAAAAAATTATATATAAAAAATTATATATAAAAAAATAATCTAGAGAAAAATAAATATATATATAAAAAAAATATAAAGTAAAAAATATATATAATATATAAAAAATAAAAAATATAAAAAAAAATATATATACGTATCTGTTCAAACACATTAATACCCACAAGGAAAATGTATACTTTAAAAATTATATGTATTAAATGTTAGGGCAGACGGTGACCGTGTATGAAAGAGACTAACAGGTCACAGCAACAGACATATACAGGAGGTATTTGTATTAAAAGTATATGTGTTAAAATATTAAAATACTAGCCATGCATCTAAAAATCTAGAACTATGTGCCTTTTTAAAAACGGTTGAGGATGTTCGTTTTAAAATACTGGTGCACTAATTAATTTATAGATATATATACGAAAGAAAAATAAGTAATAAAGTGATGTCAAAGGGATACTGGTAAGCAGAAGTTTGTAGACATCTGGTAAGCAGAATTAGAATACCAACACAATTGGGTGTCGCATGCAGAGATGATATTGTGGAGGTATTTCAGCACATTGACAAATCAGCGTCACATCCCGCAAATATCCTGAATGTTGATGGACTGTTGAATTATTTCTTGTCAAATCCTGTACTCCATGAATGGGACATTTTTTGTGTTTAATTTGTTTTTCTTGGTCACCATAACAAAACGCACCAATCATTTTGTGTATGGTTTTTCAAAATGAGTACATGATTGTAGGTTGTTTTTTCACCATTTTTTTAATTTTTGGTTGGTGTTTTTTGTGGTTGTACACAGACCAATCACCAGGTGGTTATTGCGAAACTACTAGGTCACTTTAATGTTGAATGAGTTTCACATTGCACTAATTTTAGAATTTTGAATCAAGAATCATTCTATGCTCTATTGGGTAGAATATAGAATCCTTTATATTATATAATGTAATGTAGTATCACTTATATTAATATTAGCGCCCCTATATCATTACAACATACATCGATATTTATTCAGAGAGTTAAAAGCCTGATTGAAGCAGTGGCGGCCTGTCCATTAGGGGTGCCGGAGCGCCGCCCGCTCTATCCACGGCTGCCAACCCCATGCTCTATCCACAGCCACTATTTTGACAGGAAACCACCACCACCAGCCCCTATTCATGCATATGGCCCCTTTCAGGATGCCAGGTGCCTGAATTTCAGCGGCAGGGGTATTTTCTTGAAGCACCTGATTAGAGCCAGAGGCTCTCATAGGCTTTAAAATAGGGTGAGCTTGTGGCGCAGAGTATTGTGCCAGGAGCCCACCCAGATGTTATAACAGCGAATGAATATTTGCTATTAAAACACTGATCCTCAATCTGGCCAATCAGAAGCAAGACTGAGACCCGTTTTATGATTGGCCAAAAACAGAAGAGTCCCAATTGGACGCAGAGGAGGAGGGAGGAAATGGAAGCCTCCGTGATGCCCATGGAGAGCAGGGGAGGGGAAAGCCGCCGAAGCACAAGGGAAGCCACCGGGGATCCCAGGAGAAGCGGGGGGTATTACTGTTTGCCGCCCCCCAAAAAGAATTACCACTGGCTGCCACTGGATTGAAGTCTAACATCTCTTTTTTCTATTTACTCCTGCACATTCTGATTTGTGACTGATTTTCACTTAAAATTTCTTTAACACACCCTTTTCCTCCACTATAAATGCTGCTTCCTGTGCTCACAACCCAGTGCTCTGTGCTGGCATAGACGAGTAACAGCCACACCCCTCATCACAAGTGTTCTTCCAGAAAATTGTCCTGCTGAAGAGAAAAAGCAGAGACCAGGTTTGTTACTAAGAGGTCAATCTAACTCTGGTGCATTTTGTACTGCACATGTCTGTGATTTAAGTTGCTATTGTTTGGAAATTTTTGACAGGGTCATTTGGGAAAAGCTGGATTTTAGATGCTCATATATGTAAACATTATCACCATCCTAACCTTTAAGGATGGAAATATACATATGATATGTGGCACCACATGTGTTGTGGCGCCATGTACTGTATGTAGAGTAGCACTTCAACACACCTTTCAAATATGTTGCAATAAACTTGAAAACCCAAAATAATCTTGCATGTAGTGTAATATATGATAGCTGATGCACCTTTAACAATCTGAATACTAGATGTACAAGAAATTATGTAACATAAAATAAGGTGTGCTGCCCACTTGTGAACTGCCTGCCTGTAATGTACTGAGGAAGGGCGGCCCATGTAGGCAAAGTGACGTACCTGTACGGCATGACCTACTTCCGCTCCAATGATTTTGCCCAGGACCCTGCTGATCGCCGGCAGAAAATGTGAATGCAGTCCTGTGCTTGTGCTAGTAAACACAGACACTGAATATATCTGGTTCTTCTCTTCCCGACCCTTTTTGATCTAAGAAGAAAAGAGACCTCCCGAGTATCTCTGACTTTATCCCCCCCTTTCATCTGTCTCGTACACGTCCTTGATAAAACAAAAGAAAAGAGGCAAGCTTGAAAGTCCTCTGGTGGGTAACTTTTTCATAGCGAGCTAAATGTCAGGTAGCAACTATTCCATCATTCTAACTCCTGGGGTTTACCCACCTGGAAAATGTGACATACACGAGATGCGGAGCCGCACCTTATCCGTTTCTCCACAGACCCATCCCAAAAGGAAGCGTGCATTGGGTCAATGGGGTTGGGACCAGACTGTTTCAACCAGATATCCCTCAGTCCACAGCATGAACCCATTGGGGTGGCAAGGGGGGGCTCGATCAGATTAGGATGGACACAAAACTACAATCCGGTAGATTATGCAGGTTAGATAACACGGTCACTATATACTCCCCAAGGAAACTCCATATACCCTCACAGCCGGTTCACAGAGGGGCAACACGACTTCCAGCACGACTTTGGGAGGCAACTTGGACATGACTTGAGTATGAATCACAGCGTGACTTCGGGCGACTTCAACACGACTTGGGGCGACTTACAACACGACTTTAAGTTGCCCCCAGGCCAGGCGACTTTGGCCGTAGCCAATCACAAAATAATCAGCTCTCGAGGGGAACTCCGTGCTA
This sequence comes from Lithobates sylvaticus, assembly GCA_028564925.1. Classification (NCBI taxonomy): domain Eukaryota; kingdom Metazoa; phylum Chordata; class Amphibia; order Anura; family Ranidae; genus Lithobates; species Lithobates sylvaticus. Next base: position 627,652,139 of record CM053026.1, on the reverse strand, counting down.
AATTTTAAATAAAAAAACGGCATGGGTTCCCCTCCAAATGCATACCAGGCCCTTAGACCTCCATACCAGGCCGCATGCCCTCAACATGGGGGGGTGGGTGCTTTGGGGAAGGGGGGCCTCCCCACCCTAAAGCACCTTGTCCCCATGTTGATTAGGACTTCCAATAAGCCCCCCACCTGCAGACCCCGACAACCAACGGCCAGGGTTGTCGGGAAGAGGCCCTTGTCCTCATCAACTTGGGCCCCCTTCCCCAAAGAACCCACCCCCCATGTTGAGGGCATTCGGCCTGGTACGGTTCAGGAGGGGGCGGTCGTTCGTCTGCGTGCTGGGATAAGGGTCTGGTATGGATTTTGGGGGGACCCCATGCCGTTTTTCAGCATAGGGGTTCCCCTTAAAATCCATACCAGACCTAAGGGCCTGGTTTGCCCTTGGAGGGGAACCCATGCCGGTTTTTTATTATTAGAGAGGCGACATTGTTGCTTCAATATAGATGGAGATCCGACTTGGAGGTGACTTCCAGTGAAATCAATAGGTCCAAGTCGCCTAGAAGTCGGTTTAAAGTCGTACAGGAACCTTTTCTGAAGTCGGAGCGACTGCAGTAGTGTACATTAAGATGGCTCCATTCACTATCATAGATTTTCTCAACAGCGCGAATTGGGGCGACTTGAAGTCGGATCCCAGGTTGCCCCTGTGTGAACCGGCTCTCATGCCTATACACCCACTACCTATTTTTCTGAATGTTTATGTTTCCTATCCAAATGTGGGGTGATGATAAGATAAAATATAACCACTTTATCACATCAATGTTACCCGTATGTCTCGCAAATATTGCAGGCCACTTTCACATCTTATAATGTTACTTTGTATTTTACTGACTGAAAACAATAAAAATATTAAAACGAAAGAAGAGAAGAGACAACACCACACAGTGGGGGTTATTTACTAAAGGAAAATCCACTTTGCACTGAAAGTGCACTTGGAAGTGCAGTCGCTGTAGATCCAAGGGGGACATGCAAGGAAAATAAAAAAAACAGCATTTTAGCTTGCACATGATTGGATGATAAAATCAGCAGAGCTTCCACTCATTTCAGATCTACCCCTTAGATTGTGAGCGACTGCACTTCCAAGTGCACTTTCAGTGCAAAGTGGATTTGCCTTTTGTAAATAACCCCCAGTGTGTAAAAGCAGCACATTTTACACACATGTTAGATAGGCATATTTAACCCCTTGATTGCCCTCATTAACACTTTGATCACCCAGCCGGAGCCATTAGTACAGAGTCGCATTAGGTACCTATAAATATAGTGCCCAAAATGTCCCAAAAAAGGTACTCTAGTGAAGATGCTAACAGAATTCTGAGCATGTCAGATGAGAGCAAAGGAAAAGCCTCTCTGACATAATCCACCTCAGAATACAAACCTTTAGAAAGCAATGACACCCAGACAGGTAGCTCGGATGATGGAGAAGAGGTCCCTGTTAAGCTAAGGCGTACCCTTCCCCAGGTAGCTGAAGTGCTATAAAAGCATTACTTGTCTCATATGCTGCAGAGTCCAAGTACTAATGCTGCACTACCTTTTGGTGAACTGGCAGGCCTAGTACATCCTGGCTTTTTACACACCAGCACTGCAGTATCTCATGGTGATGTATCAAGTCCCAGTAGTGCAGTCCAAGCTGATGCAGTGGCTAGCACTCATAGGGGGTTATTTACGAAAGGCAAATCCACTTTGCACTACAAGTGTACTGTAAGTGCACTTGGAAGTGCAGTCGCTGTAAATCCGAGGGGGAGATGCAAGGAATATAAAAAACAGCATTTTAGCTTGCACATGATTGGATGATAAAATCAGCAGTGCTTCACCTAATTTCAGATCTACCCCTCAGATTTACAGCGACTGCACTTCCAAGTGCACTTGCAGTGCAAAGTGGATTTGCCTTTCGTAAATAACCCCCACAGTGTCACTCAGCCACCAAGAAATCGTGCATAGGCCGTAAAGCCCATAAAGTTCTTCCAGAGGTGCTTGTAAATCCTGATTGGCAGCAGCCGTTTTTCCCCATTCATTGCCCAATCCAAAATTCATGTGGAAACAGCAAATTTAATTGATTTTTTTGAGCTGTTTTTCACAGAAGAACTGTATCAATTGATTGCAGACCAAAGCAATCTATACGCACAACAATACATCACCGCCCACCCAAATTCAACTTTTGCCAGGCCATCTGCATGAAAATCTATTACGGTTTTCAAATTTAGGACTTTTTTGGGCCTATCCCTTAACATGGGCAGGGCATTACAACAAAGAGTGAATTGTAGTCATATTGGTCCACAGACCCAATTCATCATATGCTCATGTTGTCTGTTGCAATGGCCAGACATATATATGAGACGATAATGTGTGTCATACATTTTAGTGATAACACACTCTATCATCCTCGAGGGGACACTGAATGTATAGTTACTAACAGTCCCTATTTGCCCAGGACACTCACAAATTTTGAACAGCTTTGAAGGTGCACTGGGTGGGACTGTGAGAGATCAATTGTGGAGTGATGAGGTGAGCAGGTGGTTACTTCATGTAGTAGATGAAGATGTGAGCAGGAGGAGCAGCAGCAGATGCAGCAGCCCAGGAAGTCTTCTGAAGGCAGCAATGTGGTAAGTGACTGATTGACCACCCTGCTCACTGAGTGCCCTGTTATGCCCTTCTCTGACATACCCTCACTGACTCTCCAGACATACCCGTCACTGATTGTCCTGACATACCCCTCACTGACTCTCCTGACATACCCGTCACTGATTGTCCTGACATACCCCTTACTGACTGTCCTGACATACCCCTCACTGACTGTCCTGACATACCCCTCACTGACTGCCCTGACATATCCCTCACTGACTGCCCTGACATATCCCTCACTGACTGCCCTGACATATCCCTCACTGACTGCCCTGACATATCCCTCATTGACTGACCAAAAAAAGTTTTAGACATACTTACACTTTAAATTTCTTTGTATAAAAACTAAACATGGGAAAATATTTTAAAATCATCCCTTATACAGATCGTCCAAGATGCTTGGATCAAAAATTGAAAACTATGTCTTCCAAACATCTCCAAAATGGGGACCAGCTGTGATGAGAGTAATCTTATTATTTTTAAAGTACATAAATACATAAAAATATGTGCCTCAGCAACTAGATTTATTTAGCAGCAGCCATAATGTCTGAAAGATGCACAAGCTTTTCAAATTCAGCATCTCACAAGTTGGAGAAGTTACATAAATGTGAAGGTCGTCACATAAGTATGACTAGCTGATATTGACAGCCATAATTTTATATACATTAAACTTTTCTGAATCAAAAACCTTTTATGACAGCAAATCCCTAAACTTCTGATGGCAAACCATCTTAGTAATATTAGAATTTACAAAAAAATGTGTAACAGCAAGACCAGATTCACATATTTTAAACCTTGCAGATTACTGTCTCTTATGTACACGGAAGGGAATTTGATTAGCTTCTTTAACTCTAAATGTCAGTGGCAGAACTTCTAAAATCAAACTAAAATAACCACAGAAATATTGTAATTCCCTTTCTCTACATACTGACATAAATTATTATATATCCAAGTATTACAAGTATTACTATGATTCTCTGCCAAGTTCTTAACACAAGAAGAAAGCTGTGTTTAATGAAATGGCATCGACATAGTTTGAGCAAAATGGAAATATATCACTTTGTGATAAAATAGTAATGTAAGATACATTCTAATGAAAAGTGAAAACAGAAATGCATATTAGAACACAACCTAACCAATTAAAGCTTTGGTTTGGAAACCCTATTTCTTACTTGTTTGCAATGCATTAAAGTAGAACTAAAGGCAAATGTTTTTTTTTTTTAGTTTTGGATAGAGTTCAGGAAAATTAGAACCCAGTGTCGGCTGGTGTATTTTTTTCAGGTGAGGGGGGGGGGGGGAGACAATGGCGTGGGTCGGTCGAGTTTGTTAGTCAGCCCTGCACTTACCCCATCTATGGCGTGGGCAGCGATTCCCTCTGGGCGACGGGCAATGGCTTCTCCTAGGCCAGTAGAATTGCTTCTCCTTTCAGTCAATCAGGAAATGGGTCCCAACGGTCGTGATTGGCTGGGAGGAGAATTAGTGTGACAATAGCAAATATTCATTCGCTATTGTCACACAACTGGGTGGGCTCGGGATGCAGTACTCAAGCCCACCCTTTTTTGAACCCTATTAGAGCCTCTGGCTCCAATCACGTGCTTCAAAAAAAAAAAAAAAACCCAGGGGAATCCATGCGTCTGATGCCCCCGCATGTAGATTAGGGGTCCGGACGCATGGACCCTGCATTACGGGCTGCCACTGTTAGAACCCCCGGTCCGCCACTGTTAGAACCCCCAGTCCGCCACTGTTAGAACCCCCGGTCAGGATTTTATTGATGTCTGTGCTCCCGTTATGGAGATTCACCCTCTCTATTTGTCCTAATTACCATTTTCATTGGAAGGGAAAGTAGAAGAAAATCCCAAATTGTGGGTTGTCCCCAGAAAAGTAATAGAGGGGAAATCTTCCAATGGGAATACTAGTTCAAGTGACCTGGGGGTCTCCAAGGAATTCCTTTAATTTAAAAGGATTTCCTCTCACTTCCTTTTTGGCTAAGGGACAGGAAGTGAAGAGAAATCTCTGCAATGGGCACAGATGGTGAAAAAAAATCTGGCGAGGTTATTACCCTCCTATACTCAATCCAAAAGGAAAAGAAAGTTTTGCCTATAGTTCTACTTTAAAGATATTTCCATACAGAAAACTGACATATTGTGGTATAGTTATAAAAAGGTTCCTTGCATTCACCAATCAGGATCAAACCTGTGCAGAACTGATTTCGGAAAGCAGGACCGAACATCCCCAATGCGAGGAGCTCACTAAAATCTGAACTAAGTGGACTACCTAGAATCTATGGACTTGTGACTTTAGTACTACTGTGAAATATTTAGGACATTAGTGAATGTTTAAAATGTTGTCAGAAAAATGCTTTTTTTTCTTTATACTCGAGTCCTAATATATTTAAATATTAACTATAATGATTTCAAAACTACATCGATGGACTGGTTCATGACAATAACACAGAGTTTTAGCCTGCTATCCTAGTAAATATAAAAAAATATTCTCTAGTTATAAAATTTTGATACAGGTTTAGTGAAAATGCATGTATTACACAAGTGTACAATTCATGACCTGGGTACTATATCAATTTAAACATTCTTTTCCAAGTGTTAGTCTGAACATACTTTAGCTCATGAAAACAAAATATATGGATAACATTACTCACTTTAAAGCGGAGTTCCACCCAAAAGTGGAACTTCCAATCATTGTACTCCCCCCCTCTGGTGCCACATTTGGCACCTTTCGGGGGGGGGGGTAGCATACCTGTCTTTCACAGGTATGCTTTCCCCACTTCTGGGAGCCTCAGCCGCGGGTATTGACGTCTTGGCTGGGGCTCCCTCCTCCTCCCCCTGTCGCTGGGCCAGTAGGAGAGAGGAGCAGAGCCTCGTGCATGCGCAGTAGGGTTCCCAGCATGAAGCCGAAAGGCTACAATGCCGGGTTCCCTTACTTGCAATGGCAGCAGCATGCACCCGATAGCTGATGGAAACATCACTTCCGGTGCCGACATCGCTGGACTCCAGGGCAGGTAAGTGTCTGATTATTAAAAGTCAGCAGCTGCAGTATGTGCAGCCTCTGGCTTTTAATTTTTGCAGAAGTGGGCCAACCTCTTTAATCATGCTCTGAATTACTGGATACCTTTAGAGCATGCCTTTTGTTACTTGTTAAACTGTAACCAGCATTAAACAGTCAGGCACACACAAACAGTGTATACATACAGTAGATGCCCAAAAGAGATCTGGCAAAACATGGCATATGAACCATTCAATTACATCAGGGGTCAGCAACATGTAGATCGCGATCTACCAGTAGATCGGAGACAGGTGACTGGTAGATCGCGGTCTGGGCTTGCTGACCCATCATCCCAGAGCATCAAACAGAGTGCAATGCAGAGGGACTACTTGTATAGTTGGAGCTGTAGTAGAGAGCAAGAGCCGCATTAGCTGATGCCTTCTCTGTAGTGCTGGCTCCTGTCCCATGCGGAGTGATACCAACTGCACTCCACCTCTTATCCCAGCAAGCAGTTTCCAAGTACCCTGCAATCTTGTGGAGTACTGCACTTCAAAGTGGCCCCATTTATTTGAATGGGTCACGATTGGCAAGCGGTAGTACCCACCAAAAGCAATAGGGGGTTTAATTCCTCCTGCAACATGTGTACACCTTTGGCTGCAGCCTCAGCAGCAACAGGGGGCAGAGATTGGGAGCAGTAAATCCGTGACTCATCTGCAGGGTTTTACCACCACCTAACATTACGTGTGAACCTGTACACACGAGCAGAAATTTGGTAGTATGGCAAAAGTGCAACGAGAGCTTTTGGTCCGAAAATGCGACCGTGTGTATGCTCCATCAGACTTTTGCTGTCGGAATTCCAGCCAGCAAAAGATGGAGAGCATGTTCTAAATTTTTCGATCGGAAAAAGTTCAGATCTGAAATTACGATCGTCTGTGCCAATTCCAACGTGCAAAATTCCTACACATGCTCAGAAAACAATTTGACACATGCTCGGACGCATTGAACTTTTCTCGGCTTGTCGTAGTGCTGTACGACACCGCGTTCTTGACGGTCGATAGTTCAGCAAACTTTTTTGTGACCATGTGTATGCAAGCCAAGCTTGAGCGGAATTCCGTCGAAAAAAAACATCCAAGATTTTTCCGACTGAAATTCCGCTCGTGTGTACGTGGCATAAGGGTGCTGCTGCTGAATGCAACTAAGGGCTCCTTCACAAGGAACTGCTGCTCCTCTGAAAAGTGATCTGAGTTTGTTTGACAGGTGTTATGTTAAACGTATGCCTTAAAATGGAACTAAACTCACAATATACTCACTTCCACCTTTCAGTGATGCGGCAGTTACATTCCTCCATCATCTGAGTGCTAGTTTTTTGGTCTCTTGATTGGTCGTGGGGGATGACATCATCTAGCACATGCGCAGAGCAGCTGTCATTCTAGCACAGCCTGCATTCAATAGAAAACTGTGAGCCGGCAGGAAAGCGTCTATTATTGCAGAGGAGATATTGCATGTTCTTTTTTAGCAATAAAGAGCAGCCCGCTCATAGTTTTCTTCAACTTATGCCCCGTACACACGGTCGGAAAATCTGACCACAAAATCCATCGGATTTTTTCCGATGGATTTTGTCCGACACTGGTGTTGCATACAAATGGTCGGACAAAGTTGTCGAAAAATCCGATCATTCTGAACGTGGTGATGTTTGTTGCCTACAACGGGACTATGTAGAGGCTAGTAGCCAATAGCTTGGGTCTTGTAATGTTATCTGAGCATGCGTGGCACTTTGTCCGTCGGAATTCGCTACACACGATTGGAAAAAGTCCGATAGGACTTTGTTGTCGGAAAATTTGAGAGCAGGAGATAAAACTTCGTCAGATGGAGCCTACACACGGTCGGAATTTCCGACAACATTGTCCGATAGGACATTTTCCGTCGGAAAATCCGACCGTGTGTACGGGGCATTAGGTTTAGTTCCACTTTAATAGAATTACTGACTCCAACTTTAAACAAACCCATAGCAGGCATCAGTAGGCTTCAGCACTACTTGACTCCTGAATCCTGCCAAACTTGTCTGACGTGGCAGTCAGTGCTCCTAAAAAAAAAAAAAAAAAAATTTGTGTTGAACATTGCCAAACTGAAGCAGTAGGGGTGCATTTTTTTTAGGGCTGTTACTGATTAAAATTTTCGTGTTCGATTAATAGTTTTTTTTTTTAATCGATTAATCAACCAATTTCAATTAATTATAAAGCACATACAGATCCAACTACTTTTAGCTGATCTCCTTGCATTGCAACTCTGCATTAGTCAGTGGTAAATGTGGTATACACTATATACAATCACCCGACACTAACTCATACCAGCTTATGAAAGACTCCATATTTCTTCTGTAATGCAGAGTGCACAATAATGGTGGTTTTGTAACAAGGTCTTTCCTAGTTATGAAATGTAAAAAAAAACTGGAAGGGAAAGTATAGTGGAAGACGTAAAAAAAATGTAGGAATCTGACAAATCCAGAGGACCAATATTCCAAAAGGGATAGAGGGAAAGAATGTAGTAATATTCAGGACTGAATATGAAAAAAATGAGTAATTAGAGAGGGGAAAAAGAGAGAGTGTCAGTGAGTCGAGGTTAGGGGCATATAGGTAGCGTCAGAAGTAGTACTTTGGGGTGTTGCACTGGTTGAGACTATTACTTGGACAATTGCCCTTGTTTCATCAAATTTAGCTAATAGGTCTACTAATGTCTCCTGTTTCTTCAAGAATGGCTGGGTGGAACTACACCAGTGTAGAGGGAATAATTCACCTAAATCTAACATAATGAATAGGTAAAGCTTTTTTGCGTGCAGATGGAGAATTTGAAGAATGGGGAATTTCACGTATAAGAAGAACATGTGCAATAAAGGGAGAGGAGTGCCCCATTATTTAGTGGATCAAGTTCCTGACTAAATACCAGAAGGCAATTAATTTTGGGCATTTCCAATAAATATATATATAATGGTGCCCAATTAGTCACATTTCCACCAACACTTATTGGAGAGTCCTGTACCACAGTGACATGAGTTTATAGATAGATACTTTGGGGGTTATTTACCAAAGGCAAATCCACTTTGCACTGCAAGTGCACTTGGAAGTGCAGTCGCTGTAGATCTGAGAGGGACATGCAAGGAAAATAAAAAAACAGCATTTTGCTTGCACATGATTAGATGATAAAATCAGCAGAGCTTCCCCTCTGATCTACAGCGATCTGCAGCGACTCTACTTCCAAGTGCACTTGCAGTGCAGAGTGGATTTGCCTTTAGTAAATTAACCCCTTAGTATCTAGTACTTATTGAACAAGTATGGGTTCAAATACATATTTTTCTATTGTGAATCTGTGAACTGTATGGAGTTCATGTTCCCACAAGGTAGGGTGTACGTTTTTACATTGAGAGACAGTGGAGAATACAGTATATATATGCAATGTCTGACCAGTGAGACATATTTGTTATCAGCTATGAACTGCACTAGAAATATCACCATTTATAAAAAGTGGATGTGATAAGAAGTTTTGTTCCAGATCAGATTTATTGTGGATAGTAGATAATATCTGCGGATAGCAAGCATTTTTTTTTTGTTTGTTTTTTTTTTTTTGTGCATAGTAGGCATTTGTGAGGGAGTGCTCTAAATAAAACCCCAGATTAAACTCAGAATTGGAAGTAATGGGGTGAAGGGCCTGCATTAATAATGAGATAGGTGGGTGCCTAATGGTCTAACATGTTGAATATGTCTGCATTTAGTTAGTAGTCCCTGTAAAGCTTTGGACTGAATGGTTTGGCACTCCACTGCAAAGTGGGTACATCTTTTCCGAAGATGTCTCCTTCTGAAGCTTTCTGTGGGGCATGATAGTGCAGGTCCAGTAGTCTAAATAAGATACAGGCATCATTGTAGAGTTTAATGTTAAGCTGTACCACTACACTGACCAATTGGGAAAGGATGCAACGCATAGTTGATTCTCAATCATAAATATAAATCCATTAATTGTAGACTACGTGTTTTTGCATTTGATATAAGAGCAATGAAAACACATTCATCTTATTAACTGTTAATTGACCAAACCACTTTTTGAGGTTTTAGGATATGGGTAAGTCGAGTAAGTTAGTAAATAGCTTTCGTATTAGATCTACAACAGTAACAATAGTTCTTGGAATTGATTCTTGGGATTAATTGTGTTCCTTAATATCGCTGTATCAGGTATTATGCAGAGTGGCAGGTTTCAGCCCAGATTATTATTGTGAGTACTAATTTAGGTTGCATTAAGATATTATCATTAGATTATCATGAGACACACAGTTTCAAAAGGACTTAAAGCGGAGTTCCACCCATAAAATCAACTTTACACAAATCTATAACATTCTTCTTTCTTCTTGAGCAACAACATTTTTTACTCACTCAGTAACCACTGTTGCTATGGGGGTCCCTTCTATTCTGCCACTTCTGGTCCACGGCGATTGACGTCATATCCCTCGGTGCCTGTGCTCGCCTGTGCTCCTGGGAGATGGGTGTTATCTTTCCCAGGAGTAAGTGGGCAGCGCCAAAGGCTAGAATCATGTTGTCTAGAAACCGGAAATGACGCAAGCAAAAGCATGCGCGTGAGAGCGGGAGGTGCATGCTGGACATCCAGCATCTCCATATCCAGGAAGAGAATGCTAGTGGGCTTCATATGCCCATACTAGAGATGGAAGCGCTCTGCAGAGCTGAAATAAAAATTAAGTACTATAAAAAAACGTGAATTGAGCTGCAATTTTATTAATAACATGGAATAATATGTAAAATAGAGTGTAACCAACAAATATATAGCCGCCCTTGTGGCCCACCCCTCCGCGCTTCCTGGATATAAACTTCTTAAATCATGGATAAAAAATGAAAATATATAAAAATATAAATATATATGAATATATAAATATATAAATATATAAATAAATAAATATGTGAATTTAGTCCACCACTTCTGGTGTTAGCAGCTGCTTAAAATCTGTGATACTGTAGAATATGGCAATATTATGACCAAGCAATCCTTTGAGCTTAGTTTCTATATTACTGCAGCAGCGCTTATGTCCTTATTATCACCCAGGACTAATTGGTAGAAACACAGTCTGATCTTAAAGAAATATTTCCACGTAGCGTTTCCTTGTATAAAATAGTGACAGCTTCCACCGTATATTCCAATCAATTCTTCACCACGTGCGGAATAAATTCCCCTTTGGGGATACACTCACCAGACCAATGGTCAAAACAAGCCTTTCAGTAAATCACCATGCATTAGCGTTCCTCCCACGCTCTATCTCCTCTGCAGCAAACGGCAGGATCATGCTCAAATTTCTCCTCGCAAAAACAAAGGGGTATTGCAATAGTGTGATACTGTTTTAAAAGACTTTATTTAGATGAAAAAAACCTCCCCCTAATACAAAATGCGTACCATAAGTAAGTAAAACATAAGCATTCAAATAATGTGTGTCACTGTGTCTGTCACTGTGCGATTCCTCAGAGGAAGTCCGACAACGACGAAACGTCAGGGCGGTGATCCACAGACCGGAAGTGACGTGTGTGCGCCTCAGACGTGCACTCCAGACTACACAGGATATCGTATTGCTGTTCTATACAGCAAGGATAATATCAGTTCCGGAGGAATCGCACAGTGACAGGCACAGTGACACACATTATTTGAATGCTTATGTTTTACTTACTTTTGGTACGCATTTTGTATTAGGGGGAGGTTTTTTTCATCTAAATAAAGTCTTTTAAAACAGTATCACACTATTGCAATACCCCTTTGTTTTTGCGAGGAGAAATTTGAGCATGATCCTGCCGTTTGCTGCAGAGGAGATAGAGCGTGGGAGGAACGCTAATGCATGGTGATTTACTGAAAGGCTTGTTTTGACCATTGGTCTGGTGAGTGTATCCCCAAAGGGGAATTTATTCCGCACGTGGTGAAGAATTGATTGGAATAACATGGAATAATAGTGTTTAAAATTGTTTAATAGAACAAATTACCTCTTAAAAAAAATAAAAATTCTGGGTGGAACTCCGCTTTAAGAGAAAAACAATGTCACTTTCTTGTCCTGTTCATTAAATAATTCCAAGCTCATAGGTAATGCTCTTGCCCCTCTCATTTTTGGTTAAGGAGAGGGTCCTAATATTCTGTGTTTTTTCAAAGGAGGGTTGGCAGGTGATGGTTTCCAGTAGTCCAGAGGTTTTTGGGTGGAATGTATATTGCTAAAGTCTCTGTACCAATCCAGGGGATCCAGTGGTGGTAGTTGGACAGCTTTGCAGAAATCCAACAGATCAGCTGGTGTAACCAGGTTATAGGTTATCCCTCCAGTATCAGAGGGAGAAAAACATACAATCCCTTCTGTAAAATAACATTAGGTATCCCAGTGTCTGTGTTATATAAAAAGGATGCTGATCCGTACCTTATATCGGAGCATCTTCCGGTGCTCACATGACTCCACGGCTCTCTCCTCTTCCCGGCTGACAGCTATAGCATGCAGGGCCTAAAGCTCCCACCGGGGAGGAGGGGAGCAGAGAGGAGAGAGAGCCTAGGAGTCACGTGAGCACCGGGAGACGCTCTTATACAAGATACAGATCAGCATTTTTTTTAATATAACACAGACACTGGGACACATAATGTTATTTTACAGAGGGGATTGTATATTTATAGTTTAGTTATGATAGCATAAAGAGGGGAGGGCTGGGGAGTGTATGGAGCTGGCAGGCAGGGAGGGGAAGGAGGAGAGGATGGGGAGAGCTTCGGATAATGGAGGCACATAAAATGACCATGGTGTCAGGGCTTAGCAGCCATAATAATCCATGGTCAGTTAACAGGTTTTTAGGCTATTGAAGGGACCACATTACACAGCACAAGCTCTGTAATAAACGCTTTAAGGAGAAGGGAAAGCGCCAGCAGTACTAAATACTCTTCATCCTCAGCTCTTCTTGGCTGTTCTGTGATGGGTGAGAGATCCTGGAATAACTTGTTCATTATGTATAGCCCTAGTAAAGATCTCTTTCTTCGGAGGATAGTTACTTAAACAACAGATCACATCTGTAGGTGAATAATCAGGTGAGCCATGTGGATGTGTTGAAATGCAACCAGAGATTCTACAGGTCACGTCAGTAGATTGTTGACCCATACAGTGACTTTGAATTGATCCGACAGGACTAATTCCAGCACTATCATGAGTCTAATATTATGGCAATAGTCATGATTTTCGAAATCTGCAAATCTTTTCATTGGAAGACAACCAGTTGGAAAGTGTGAGGCTTATTTGTTTGCTGAGGTGTTGCTATGGCCAGATCCCTCTTTGATGCATCTAGGTATGTGAACATCACCTGGAGGTCTGCATACGTTATTGCAGCAGCTAAAGTATGTTTTATATTGAAGGGAATCAGGGTGATGCCTGCCAGGGTTGTGAGTTGGTGGAAAGTTTAAAAGGGTATCAAGGTAAGAGGGAGAGGTGATTGTCCGTTGGCCCTTGGTCCTGGGATGTAGGTCTGGGACGTGACCTGTTTCTGCTCTTTTTTAGATCATGTCTTGTGCAGGACTGGTTCTGAATGGGAGTGACTTTTCTATTTTTGCTGATGCACTGGCAGGAGCTCTAAGATTCGTGTGGCATGGTCGGAATTCTTTTGGAAGTGATTAACCCTTTAGGAGCATCTCACCATTATTAAACATTTTGTTGCAGAGGGTGCCTAAAATCTGACTGTTATCTTTTTGCAGACTTCATGGAAAATCAGTGAGCCAATCACATAAGCTCGAAATGACATATCTGGGGGCATTCTGTACACAGTTGGCAATATTGCATAAAATTTTCAATAAAATTACAGCGCTGTACATTAAAATATATAATTTTTTAATAACAATAAATTACAATACTGTAAGGCTTGTGTCACAATTGTATATGCTATAGTATTTTTTATTTGGAATATTTTTCTCACAAAAGTGGAGTCACCTTTAGGTTAAAATTGAATTTTCTATATAACTGCTCTTCTTACTTTTATTCAAATCACTGGATTCTAGTAGTGTACCAACTATGGTAACAGCTCTCCTGCTACCAGTCCTTGATTTAGAGATACTTTAGACATACTTTATGGATAACTTAATGTCCCAATTGCCATTGAGATGTTATTAGGGGGTTCCATAAAAAAAAAATTAAGTATATACAGGGACAGTAACGAACTAGCCGTTTAACACAAGGGAAGCTGATGTTTGACAATACAGGCATACCCCATTTTTAAGTACACAATGGGGTTTATTTGTATATGACAAGTGTTCCTGCTGAAACATTCCTGTTAGATAAGCAAGAAAACAACACATTTACAATTAAATGAAACCTGAATATAAATGTACAAAAGTTTCAGTTTTATAAAGAAGGCAAAACGACTGCACAGAAGTAATCAGAACTACATGACATTGAAACAAAATGATTCTTTTAGTAAAGTAACTCATAATTACAATATGTTTGAAAATGTCATTATACGAGACTAAAACCTAAGAAAAAAAAATAGTATTCTTTAATATTTTATTATTCCCCCAAGCAAGCTTTAAAATATTGCAGAGCTGCATTTCAAGCTGACATTTAACATTTCTTATTTAATTCTGGCTACTACGTTTAATTTAACATTTTTCCCCCAATAGCTACAATACGCCAGAACAAGCTCATTACCTTTAGTAAATGCAGAAGTATTTGTCTCCTTTTAGTTAATAACTATGCTGAACTGAACTTGCCCTTTTTGGCTAAGACTCTCTAAACTACCTTCATACATTATTTTAACAATGCAGGTGTTCATGTTTGAAAAAACAATTAAATAAACTAACAGAGAAGTCTGCCTGCTCAGAGAATTATGTGCTTTGTAATTAATTGTAAATACAGGACAGCTGAGGAAGGGGAGAGATAATGGGTAGAGGTGAATCAATGATTGTTTGTGAACTATGCAATGCATTTGTGAAATAGCTCAGTTACAAGGAGACATGTCACAGCATTAAACCGACTTAGATTTGATTTCCTAACAAGGGCATTATGTGTGGGCTACTTGGGATATGTAAAGAAAAACCCCTGCTTTACTATGAAACTGTGACTATTAAGGCCCGTACACAAGGTCAGATAAATTTCGTCTGATGAACAATCTGCCGATTTTCTGATCGTTAGTATGCTGCTTTTGACAGCCGATTACAAATTTTCGGCAGAAAAAAACTGGATGTGCAGGCTTGAAAATTTTTGTCTGGTGTGACCACGTCTGATTTTCTTTTCATTGGTACAGTTTTCTGACAAAAAAAATCTGAAGAGCAAGACTAGGCATGCTCAGAAATGAAAGAACACATACAAAACAATTCAACACATTACATCACTTCTGACGTTGAATTCTGTCGTCAGAAAATTTTCTGATGGTGAGTACCCTCTTCACTTTCAATTTGAGACTAGCATTAAACAAAAAACTGATGAAAATGTGTCCAATAATCTGACCGTGTGTACAAGACTTTAGAAAGAGGAAGAAAAGCCTAAAGCCTTGTACACACGATCAGATTGTTGGCAGGGGATTGTCTGTTGACAGACTGTTGTCCTAAAATCTGACCATTAACGGCACTTATGACAAAACAGTCCAAACCATCTTATGCCCGAGCCTGGGAGTATGACCTGGACGATTCTTGGGACCCTACAGCTTGGTATCGAGCCTCTGCAAGAGCTTACAAAGGTATTCTCAATATATCACTGATTGAAGCCAGTTTGAAAGTTTTACTAAGATGGTATTATGTCCCTTCCAGGCTGGCTACACTTTTCCCGGGCACGTCTCCGGTTTGCTTCCGAGGATGCGGACTGGAGGGCTCTATGGTCCATGTTTGGTGGACCTGTCCTCGCATACGGTCTTTCTGGCGGAAAATATTCCGAACCATTAGCTCCCTGACAGGCTCTACAGTTATGCCTCACCCTAGGTGGGCACTGCTGAACTTTCTTATCCCAGATTTATCCAAAACGTCCCAGGCGTTAGCATTGTTTCTCTGCCTGGGGGCCAAAATAACTATAGCCAAAGCCTGGAAGACACATACCATCTCTTTCCGGTTGTTTAAACAGAAGGTGACATGGATCATGATTCAGGAACAAACCGTTGCCAAGCTCAACGACAAAACCGAGAAGTTTAGGAGCATCTGGGAACCCTGGGCAACCCTCTGCAATATTTCCCTCATACCAGGAGTACCCCCTGGTAGTCTGACCTCCCGATCTACAAGCTGATGAACGGAACATCACTCTCCTCTCCTTTTTTTTTCCTTTTCACTTCACACGTATTCCCCCCCCCCCTTTTTGTGCTTCCTTACTTTCTTCTGTCGCCTCTCTTGGCAAGGCTCTTTCCCCCGCACATTACCGTGTCAGTTTGATAACTGACGCTTGACTTGCCTATATCGGTATACAGAGACTATAGTATCAACACTTCAGTTCTGGCTTTGAGCCAAGTATTATACGCCATGGGATGGGTCTGGCTCCCCGACTCCTGGGCTGCAGCAGGATCCCATTTGGGGCTCCTGGGTAATCGGGGTTCACAGACTCTCCCTGGCTTGGGTCCCTTCTGCAGGTCTGCTGGTGTAACAGGCAGGGTTGCATCCTGAACCGAAGTGACAGGTACCTGAGGCTTGTTATGACATCCTTGGTTGCGTTATTATACGACTTTGTCATTATTACTTTTTCTGTTACATGACATGCCTGTTTAATTTTCTCTTTAGTATGTTTGCACTTGTTGTACCTGTATTGAGTATACAAAACTTTAATAAAAACTTTTAAACATAAAATCTGACCATTAGTACGTTCCTTCTGAGGTTGTCCAACTTTTGGCCAACAAATGTTGGATGGCAGGGTAGTAAATTTTCTGCAGACAGTGGTCTGTTGTCTGATTTTCCTATTGTCAGTACACAAGTCCGTCACACAAAAGTTGAAAGTAAAAACACACATGCATGGAATCAATGCTCACCAAACACGAAATAAGCAGAAGGGGCCCAAACGGTGGCGCTCAAGAGCTGAAATTCCTTGTATTACGTCACTACGTTGTGGCCGACAATTGTGTACCTTTAGTATGCAAGACAAGTTCCTGGCACACGCCCTTTGGACAAAAATCAGACGCTGAGTTGGCCAAAAATCCTACCGTGTGTACGAGGCTTAACCACTTCAATACCGGCCTATAGTCATATGACGCCCACAAGGTGGATCTACCATCCTGGGTGGGCGTCATATGACGTCCTCGCTTTCCCGGCCGCCTGGGGGGCGGGGCGCACGCGCGCCCGCGGCATCGCTCGGGACACGGTGCGAGTGCCCGGCGGCCGCGATGTCCGCCGGGCACCCGCGATTGCCCGTTAAAACAACGGGACCGTGCGGGACCGTGGAGCTGTGTGTGTAAACACACAGCTCCACGTCCTGTCAGTGCAGAGGAGACCGATCATGTGATCCCAGTACGGAGGAACACATGATCGGTCTCCTCCCCTTGAGTCCCCTCCCCCCACAGTTAGAATCACTCCTATTAGGGAACACATTAACCCCTGCAGCGCCCCCTAGTGTTAACCCCTTCCCTGCCAGTCACATTTACACAGTAATCATTGCAATTTTATAGCAACGATCGCTGTGTAAATGTGAATGCTTCCAAAAATGTGTCAAAATTGTCCGAAGTGTCTGCCGCAATGTCGCAGTCACGGAAAAAAATCGCAGATCGCCGCCATTATTAGTAAATAAAAAAAAAAAAAAAAAATTCAACAAATCTATCCCCTATTTTGTAGACGCTATAACTTTTGCGCAAACCGATCAATATACGCTTATTGCGATTTTTTTTACCAAAAATATGTAGAAGAATACGTATCGGCCTAAACTGAGGAAAAAAATCGTTTTTTTTTTTAAAAAATGGGATATTTATTATAGCAAAAAGTAAAAAATATTGTGTTTTTTTTTCAAAATTGTGGCTCTTCTTTTGTTTATAGCGCAAAAAATAAAAACCGCAGAGGTGATCAAATACCACCAAAAGAAAGCTCTATTTGTGGGAAAAAAAGGACGTCAATTTTGTTTGGGTGTAACGTCGCACGACCATGCAATTGTTAGTTAAAGCAACGCAGTGCTGAATCGCAAAAAGTGCTCTGGTAAGGAAGGGTGTTTAAAAGCCCTGTATTGAAGTGGTTAAGGCCTGTTTCACACGAATGTTGAGTTTTTCTGGTGGACCTGACTGCCAATAGAGAACAGCAGGCTCTGTCTATGTCCACTCTGCATAAACTGTAGTTTATCTGACATACAGTATATACTTTGTAAGTTCAAATGGATTTTAAAGAAAAATGTTGGTTGGATCCTAACTTTTTTACTACTTAGACAAAAAACAACACATGTATAATAAGTAGGCTAAAAAACACCAACAGCTTTATATGAAGTTCCTATACATATAGCACAACCCTAAATTAGACTATTATTAGTTGATTGAGTTACAGGTTGTATGGTTATTCAACTGTAACTAAAGGGTTATTGGGTAGGGTCTGTCTTTTTGCTGTTAACACACATGTGTGCAATAGGTTTGATATCCCTGGAGGTGTCTGTAATGTGGAACATGATTTGACATTGATGGAAGATTGGTCAGAACAGTGGAAACTGCAGTTAAGGCTGGGTTCACATCAAAGACAGCCGTGGATTGCACAGGAATGCTGTGTGTCCCTGTTCTCCATTTTAGGGACAAATCAGGGCCAAATCTTTGCATAAATTTAGACATGAAACTGAGCCAAATTTTCTGTGCAAGCTGCTCCGCATTCCACATTCTCCTGTCATGTGAATTGGAAGCGGGGAAACCCACATCCAATTCACATAGGTGTGAACCCAACCTCAATATTCCTAAATGTAAAATAAGGCACCTAGGAAAAAATAATCCCTTGACAGAAGGATATTGGGAATATAGTGTTGGCCAGCACTACAGAGGAAAAAGATTTGGGGGTATGTATTTCAGATGATTGCAAAATGAGCAAACAGTGTGGTCAGGCAGTGCGAAAAACAAAAATAATTATACAATGCCTCACTCACTGGTCACCAGCACGAGGAAGGAGGCTCTGATTTTCCTATATATGTCAATCTTTAGTGAGACCTCATTTAAAATACCATACCTCCCAACTTTTGAACTTCAGAATGAGGGACACTTGAGGAAGGAAGTAACCTTGCATACTTGCAAATGTTGACGTGGTCAAACTTATGACAGTGGGAGGAGCTTAATGTGCATCATTAAACAAAACTCAGGCTTCCTTGTACCTATAAAATATGCTTTTATTATTGTTCCACAAGCAAGAGTCTCATGGATACATAAAAACTCCAGCACATTCATTAAAAAAAGGATAGAGGCATGCAGTGTTTGGAGTGCATTACTTACAGAGTGCAGGGTTCTGGGATGAGCTATGTACAGAGTGCAGGGTTCTGGGATGAGCTATGTACAGAGTGCAGGGTTTTAGGATGAGCTACAGTGCCTTGCAAAAGTATTCACCCCCTTGGCTTTTTACCTATTTTGTTACAACAATTTTTTTTAATCTAAATTATATGTGATGGATCAGAACACAATAGTCTAAGTTGGTGATGTAAAATTAGAAAAATATAAACATAAAACTAAAAATGATAATTGGCATGTGCGTATGTATTCACCTTTGTTATGAAGTCCATAAAAAGCTCTGGTGCAACCAATTACCTTCAAAAGTCACATAATTAGTGAAATGATGTCCACCTGTGTGCAATCTAAGTGTCACATGATCTGTCATTACATATACACACCTTTTTGAAAGGCCCCAGTGGCTGCAACACCTAAGCAAGAGGCACCACTAACCAAACACTGCCATGAAGACCAAGGAACTCTCAAAACAAGTAAGGGACAATATTGTTGAGAAGTACAAGTCAGGGTTAGGTTATAAAAAAATATCCTAATCTTTGATGATCCTTAGGAGCACCATCAAATCTATCATAACCAAATGGAAAGAACATGGCACAACAGCAAACCTGCCAAGAGATGGCCGCACACCAAAACTCACGGACCGGGCAAGGAGGGCATTAAGCAGAGAGGCAGCACAGAGACCTAAGGTAACCCTGGAGGAGCTGCAAAGTTCCACAGCAGAGACTGGAGTATCTGTACATAGGATGATAATAAGCCATACACTCCATAGAGTTGGGCTTTATGGCAGGGTAACCAGAAGAAAGCCATTACTTTCAGCAAAAAAACAGAATGGCACGTTTTGAGCTGGCGAAAAAGGCATGTGGGAGACTCCCAAAATGTATGGAGGAAGGTGCTCTGGTCTGATGAGACTAAAATTTAACTTTTTGGCCATCAAAGAAAGCGCTTTGTCTGGCGCAAACCCAACACATCACATCACCCAAAGAACACCATCTCCACAGTGAAACATGGTGGTGGCAGCAATATGCTGTGGGGATGTTTTTTAGCAGTCGGGACTGGGAAACTGGTCAGAGCTGAGGGAAAGATGGATGGTGCTAAATACAGGAATATTCTTGAGCAAAACCTGTACCACTCTTTTTTTGTGATTTGAGGCTAGGACGGAGGTTCACCTTCCAGCAGGACAATGACCCCAAACACACTGCTAAAGCAACACTTGAGTGGTTTAAGGGGAAACATGTAAATGTGTTGGAATGACCTAGTCATAGCCCAGACCTCAATCCAATAGAAAATCTGTGGTCAGACTTAAAGATTGCTGTTCACAACGGCAAATCATCCAACTTGAAGGAGCTGGAGCAGTTTTGCAAGGAGGGATGGGCAAAAATCTCAGTGGTAAGATGTGGCAAGCTCATAAATACTTATCTAAAGCCGCTTTGACCTGTGATAGCAGCAAAAGGTGGCTCTACAAAGCATTGAATTTAGGGGGGTAAATAATAATGCACATTAACATTTTTTGTTATTTTATCCTATTTGTTGTTTGCTTCACAATTAAAAAAAAAAAAAACATCTTCAAAGTTGTGGGCATGTTCTGTAAATTAAATGATGCAAATCCTCAAACAATCCATGTTAATTCTAAGTTGTGAAACAACAAAACACGAAAAATGAGTGCAGGGTTCTGGAGGGAGCTATGTACAGAGTGTAGGGTTCTGGGATGAGCTATGTACAGAGTGCAGGGTTCTTGGATGAGCTATGTACAGAGTGCAGGGTTCTGGGATGAGCTATATACAGGGTGCAGAGTTCTGGAATGAGCTATATACAGGGTGCAGGCTTCTGGGATGAGCTATATACAGGGTGCAGGGTTTTGGGATGAGCTATATACAGGGTGCAGGGTACTGGGATAAGCTATATACAGGGTGCAACAGAGGCATAATTAGAACCTTCAGGGCCCTGGTGCAAGAAACCATGAAGGCCCCCCCAACCTCCGACCTGGGCCATTCCCTCTGAGCCCAGAGCCCTTCCCATTGATCCCACCACCCTTCATGGTCCCACAACGGATCCCTTTCACATGTTGTGCTGTCCTGCAGTCTTGGGAGTGACCATGAGCATTCTCAAGACAGTGCAGGGAGCATTTCTCCTACCTTTCTTCCAGCGCAGGAACAATCTTCAGGGAGGACCCGGGGTAGGGGGTGGAGTCAGGGGTGGAGCTTAGGCGCGAGGAGGAGGAATGCTCCTCTGGCTCACTCTGAATGCTGGGGCTCCACTCTCCTCCCTGTCGTGGCATCACTGGTTGTTAGATGCCAGGCGGGCCGTGTCTAGCAACCAGTTGTTTTGGCAGTGAGTCAGGCAGAGTCTGGGGGTGAAATAAAGCGAGTCTCGGCCAGAACTAGTTCAGCGGGCAGTGAGGGACAGTGGCGATGCAGCGTCATTTTTTAGGGGGCATCAGATTGGCCAAGGGGGCAATTCAGGGACATTGTATTGTCCCGGAATGAAGGTGCCTGGGACGTGGGACAGGCCTCCCAGAGCGGGACTTTCACGGGCAATTCGGGACGGTTGGGAGGTATGAGAATACTGTGCCCAGTTCTGAAGACCTCACGTACAGAAAGATATAGATGACTTAGAACAAGTCCAGAGATGGGTAACAAAAATGGTGAAAAGGCTGAGGGATAAAACACTTCAGGAGAGACTTCAGGAACTTAACATGTAAAACCTAGAGGAAAGAAGGCAAAGGGGAGACATGATTGAAACCTCAAGGGGGTCAACAAGGTCAAGAGGGCAAGATTCCTAATTTAGAACCAAAAGCAATAGCCCGGGGACATGACCTCAAACTAACTGGGGGAAAGTTCAAAACTAATCTTAGAAAGTATTATTCTACTGAAAGGGTAGTTGATACTTGGATTAAACTACCAGCAGAGGTAGTGAGCCAGTCAACAGTAAATGGCTTCAGACATGCTTGGGACAAACATAGACCTATACTCCGACAAAAAAAAAGAGCTAACAAAAAAACAAACTAAAAATACAAAAACATATAGAAAAAAAAAGACAATGGACCGCTTAGTCTTTTTTCTGCCCTCACTTTTCTATGTTTCAAAGATTATATCTGTCAATATAGCTTAAAAACAGCCCAGGGGTAGGCACCAAGGGTGAAGATGCAGAACTGCCCCCCTCTCCACTGCTAATTCATGACATATACATACTCCAGCTGCCTTAATTTGCCATGGAGGTTGCACTGCATATTTGTGACCATTCGGTTGTTGTGAGTGGGCTTTGTGTTTTTTTTTTGTGTTAGCTGTGGGCATTGTGGATGTGTGTGGCCATGTTGGAGTGCAGAGTGACAGCTGTCAGAGCAGACAGAAAGCTATGGTCTAGTACAAGGGAGAACATCACCAATCTGGAGCAGGCATGAAGTACAGTTCTTGCCACAACAACCCTCCTTTCCCTATTTGAGTGTGCTGCTCCACTTATGCCCCCTCCCGTTCCATCATGATCTTGCACCGCAATGCTTAAAAAAACATATCTTTGTCCTTAACACAACATTTTATATATTTCATATGTGGTAGTGGGGCTGCTGTTAGAAATCACAGGGCCCTTTACAGCCTTTACAAAAAACAAAACAAAAAAACAAAACAAATGATATTATTGCTAAAAATACACTAAAATCATAATAAGTGGAAAAAAACACAAGATAATTCTTGTTAAAGCTCTGTGTGTGAGGTATTAAGAGTTCATTTGCATGGTCGCTGTGGCCTGTACAGTGTAAATGAATGGTCTAAACAAACCCCTGATGTCTCACATAGATTCCCCAGTCCTTTTCTCTGCAGCTTCATCTGCAAAAATATCCATTCACAGACATAGTTTACTATGCTTCGGTGATGAACAGAGACAGTACCGATCACTCACTGTGTTTATTTATAAAAGAAAGGGGCTGGTAAATATTATACTTACTCCTCTCTTTACCCCACTCTCCATCTTGAAACATCTCCCTGTGTGCCTGCAGCAGCTGCTGGTGGGAGAAGAGAGGAGGGAATCTGGCATTGCTGCAGAAGGAAAGGGGTACACAGGGGGGACCCGGACAGCTGGGGATGAAAGCGCAGATACTAGAGCTGATTCCCCTGCAGTGCAACCAGTGAAAGAAAGCAGAGTAGAAGTCGGCAGCGCTGCAGAGGGAGACACAATTGGACCAGTATTTGCAATAAAGCAATACAGCCCCCCTTTTGAACTGATGGGGCCCTGTGTAGTGGTGCTGCAACTATCTTCCTGTCATGGTCAGCGCAGGTTTCTAATCAAAAGTGATATTTTCTGCAAGCTCAGTATAAATGTATTAGTTGAGCAGGAGGAACTGAGAGTGGCAAAGAGCTTTAAGGATTTGGCTAGGTTTCAAACCTACAGTATGCATTCGGTGCAGCCTGTGTTTGAACGGGCACAGCAACTCATTCACTGTACCTGTGGGAAATGCAGGAAAAAGTCCCTGTACCTTTTCAAAACCACAAAACTATACAATTTCCCACACCCGCAATAGCAGCAATGCGCACTGTAAAAGAGCAATGGGTGTAGCTGCAGGTGGTCCCAGGAACAAGCGCCATTCCTGCACCCACAACCACCCACTAAACCTCAGGTGTGAACACCATGGACCTTATCACTGTTCCACATCTTCAGAAGGGTTGGATGAAAGAGTCAGTGATTATGTGTCAGAAATCATGGAGGGCTGTTTTTTTTCTGCATTGGAAAATTTCATTTAAGAACTATACTTGCCTATAACACTATCTTTTTGTAATTACAGACAAGTATGACATCAGATAATATTTGTATTAGGTCACTTCCACACTTAGGTGCCTTACAGGTGTTTTAGCACTAAAAATAGCGCCTGCAAAGCGTGTGTAAAGCTCCTCTCCTATCACTCCAGTGTGAAAGCCTGAGTGCTTTCACGCTGGACCGGTGCGCTTGCAGGTCGCTAGAAAAAGTCCTGCAAGCAGCATCCTTGGGGCGGTGCGGGAGCGGTATATACACCGCTCCTAAACCACCCTGCCAATTAAAATGAATTGGCAGCGCTGCCAAAGCACCTGCAAAGTGCTTCGGGCAGCGGTGATACACGGGTGGTATTAACCTCTTCTTCAGCCGATAAGAGGGGTTAACAGCGCCCCGCCAGCGGCCTAAAGCGCAGATAAAACGATGGTAAATTGGTAGGAAAACTATGGTAAAGTGCCGCTAAAACTAGCAGGGGATTACCGCCGACGTTCTCACAGCCCCAGTGTGAAAGTAGCCTTAGGTTTCTACTGCAAGCATTCTGCTAACAGCACCAATTCATTTGATGTTAGAACTTAAAGCAGCCAGGCTATAAAATGTCAGGAACATTAAATGCACTATATAATCACAATGCAAACTCTTACTTGGAAAACAAATACAGAATTCAGAAGCCAATCCAGTACCCAGCACACATTTTAAGAAGCCAGGAAGCAAGCGCTTGTATTGATAGTAGCTTGACAGCTGTAACTGCTTAGGCACATCGGCTATCTGGTACATTGCTCTTTTCCAGACCAGTACGAATTGTATTGTTAGTATTCCACACAAATTCTGAGAATGTACCCACCATCTGTCCTAATGATGTTCTAAAATACAAAGAAAATCAGTTCACTGTTCTAGTAGCGTTGCTTTAATTGTTCCAGATACTAAAAGAAGTAAAATTCCACAAACATGGGTTATCAAAAGTTTTAACTTTTATCAAACAGAAAAAAACAACACATTTTATTGTACAATGGAAACAAAAGAATAATAGAGATCCCCCGCCAAGTAGTGCAACACGTAAGAACATTGAAATGAAGAAGTGGTCACCTACACAATTGTTGAAAGATCTAAGAAGTACTGTTGGAGCTTGGAATCATCAAGTAAGGTTTTATTACATGGATTGGGAAATATTACTGTTACCACTCAAGGAAGTTTTACTGGATTACACACACTGGTTTACAAAAATGTGTAATGAGAAATTAATGTAAAAACTTTCCATCCTTCTCCATAGCATACAAATGGGTCTATAGCGATCCTGCTGTTGTACAATCATAGCCAAACTCACACGGCAAATCTTTTGTTGGTTGTGGAAAAACATTAGATCTGAAGTCTGATCAGTCTTGGTATGACCACAAGGGCTTCAGATTGTCTGATTTAACCACTTAGAGATCGCCCTATAGCAGTTTAACCACTTCACGCCAAATCACGTACCTGTACACATTTGGTTGAAGTGGTTGTACCGCCGCGCTGCCCGGGTCTCCCGTCCCATCGGGAGACCAGAGTGACTATCCACCACGTCCGCCAGCTGTGTGGAGTCCCAAAAGAAGCCGGCTTTGATCGAGTCTTCGATGTAAAAACCTGGAAACAATGACAACGTCTCTTCCAGTTTACGCGGCTGCCAATGGTGCCGATTTAAAAGAAAAATGTCAGTATTACAAAACGTTGATTTGGGCGTTTTGAATACTTTGAAGTGCAAAGGAGGGATTTGAGGTCTTTTTGACCCCCGATCCCTCCATAAAGAGTACCTGTCACTGTCTATTACTGTCACATTGTCCCAAGGATGTTTCCCGCTGCGGGACAGAGATGAAAGTTGCTTGTTAAAAATTGATTTTAGCCGACCAGCCATCATTATACTGCGGCAGGTCGGCACGTTCCCGCAAATCACCATAGGTATACATTGTTCACCTTTAAGGGCAATAGCAGGTGCACCCGATGCAGGTGGCTGGCAGTCGCAATGTCTGCCGGCCACCCGTGGGTACAAGAGCCAGAACGGGGATCTGTCAATGTAAACAGACAGATCCCCGTTCTGACAGGTGATGAGGGATCTGCGGAACAGCGATATGTCTCCTCCTCCAGTCAGTCCCATCCCCCCACAGTTACAAAGACACATGAAGGAACACATTTAACCCCTTGATCGCTCCTATGGTGTTAACCCCTTCCTTGCCAGTGTTATTTATACAGTAATTAGTGCATTTTTATAGCACTGATTGCTGTATATGTGTCAATGGTCTCAAAGAAGTGTCAAAAGTGTCCGATCTGTCCGCCGCAATGTCACAATACCACTAAAAATCACAGATCACCGCCATTACTAGTAAAAAAAATAATAATAATAAAAATGCCATTAATCTATCCCCTATTTTGTAGACGCTATAACTTTTGCGCAAACCAATCAATATACGCTTGCGATTTTTTTTACCAAAAATATGTAGAAGAATATATATCGGCCTAAACTGATGAAGTAATTCGTTTTTTTTACATTTTTTGGCAGGGATATTTATTATAGCAGAAAGTAATATATATATATATATATATATATATATATATATATCTTTTTAAAATTGTCGTTCTTTTTTTGTTTATATCACAAAAAATAAAAAAAGGTGATCAAATACCACCAAAAGAAAGCTCTATTTGTGGGAAAAAAAATTGATTTGGTACAGCGTCGCGGGACAGCGTAATTGTCAGTTAAAGTGACGCAGTGCTGTATTGCAAAAAATGGCCTGGTCATTAAGGGGGAAAATATTCCGGTCTGTAAGTGGTTAAGGCTCTGTTTCCACTACTGTGAGTTGTTGGGCGACTTGACACACGTGCAGTCGCATGACAAGTCAAAATACATGTATTTCAATGGTCCCCGTTCTAATTGGTGCAACTCTGAAAAAGGTTTTTGTACTACTTTGTTCCGACTTCGGTGCGGCTTGTTCTCCCATGGTTCTCACCAGTCGCATGACATTGCTTAAAAAAAATCGCATTGCAAAGTCTCACTGCAAATCGCATGACTTTGGGGCTGCAATAGTGGAAACCGAGCCTAAATCAAATCCACCCTGCTTATTGTTTTTCAAAAACTCTATCCAGTAAAATATGATGACAATGATACTTTGAAGAAGAGCCACCTGGTAAATAGAGACATATGAACCTTTACAAAACCAATCCATCCATTTGTAGACTTGTGTAGAAGGAGCGCCACACAGTTATAAGCATAAAGATATTTCATTTACCTAATCATACATCTATTTATATCATCAGCCGGCTTTGCCGTTTGCTGCAGTTAGCAAATACATTCTTATCAATTTTTCAAGTTATGTCAAACAGCTTTATGTACGAATAAATCGTTCTGAAATTTAAGCTGACCAGTATGACTAATAATGTGTTTACTGAAGCAGTAAACAAGTCAGTGATACTCAACGATACATTATTTTATGTGATCTGAGCTGTGAATTCTCTTATTTGGAATACAGACAAACATTTTTGATCATTTTCAACACAGTTTGCCATTGCTGCATCCGCTGGATGTCTCACATGTTTCAGATCCTTAAAGTTTAGAGGGTAACGAGCATAAATCAGCTGGTGGTTTCATGTCATTTGTTGCTATAAATGTATAAAAATTAATCATGCAAACACATTTTTTCATGAAAATAATAGGACAACAAAAAAAAATGGTAATGTTGGAGTGCTCAACATACATTTTCTTCACTTTTGTCTCAATCATTAATTATAAATTGATTTTGATACTGCATATTTCAATTTTGTATAATTAATTTTCCCCCAAATAGTCTGAGGATACCATCTGCATGTTCTCCCTGTGGTTGCATGGGTTTTCTCCGGGAAGTTTAGTTTTCTCCCACACTCCAAAAACTTGCTGGTAGCTTCACTGGCTCCTTTCCAAATTGGTCCTAGTGTGTGTGTGTATGTATGTATGTTATAAAAAGACCTTAGATTATAAGCTCCTTGAAGGCAGAGACTGATGTGAATGCACAGAAATACCTGTGATATTAATAATAGTAATGTACACATTAGGGTACACTGTCATTCATATACTGTAACTGTAAAGCTTAGAGATTCTCCAGAAAATCTCTAATAGGATCATGTTAATTGTAGGACAGCATTTATTAGCAAGATAAAACATTAGTTGATAATCAACTGTTACTGTATATCTATCTGCTATAGTATATCTAATAAGAGTCCCAGAAATACATATACTGAAAGTTAGGATTATCTTTT
Source organism: Lithobates sylvaticus (assembly GCA_028564925.1). Lineage (NCBI taxonomy): Eukaryota > Metazoa > Chordata > Amphibia > Anura > Ranidae > Lithobates > Lithobates sylvaticus. The sequence goes on along the minus strand of CM053026.1, from coordinate 627,624,082 downwards.
TGTTAGCTGTGTACATAAGACATTATACTCCTATGGCTACATAGCACAACACAGTGGCTAAGTGGTTAGCACTTCTGCCCAGCAGCACTAGGGTTGATGGTTCAAAGCCCAACCACAACACTAATGCCCTGTACTCACGAATTTTGTTCGAAGGTTGTTGGCTCCAACTAGACATGTGCAATTCGTTTCGTTTTTTTTCGTTTTTCTTTTTTTTTTGTTATTTTCGTTCGTTCGTTTTCGTACGAATGAACGAATCATTCGAATCGTACGAATCCGAATAACGAATCGTAACGAATCGTACGAATCCGATTAACGAATCATTCGAATCGAACGAATCCGAAAAACAACGAAAATCCGAAAAAAACTAATTAGAAACAACGAATGTACTAATGAAGAAAATCCGAAAAATGAAAACGAATGAAAAAATTCGTACATTCGTAACTTTTTTTTTTGTTGAATTGGTAATTTTCCGTGTCCCTTACAATGGTGCTGCTAAACGTGCATCGAATGGATTGAACAAAAAAATTCGTACATTCGTAACTTTTTTTTCGATTCGTAACTTTTTTTTTTTTTTTTCGATTTTTAATTTTCTGTGTCTCTATTGAACCAAAAAATTTGTACATTCGTAACTTTTTTTCGATTCGTAACTTTTTATTTTTCGATTCGTAATTTTTTTTTCAATTCGTAACTTTTTTATTTTATTTTTTTCGATTTGTAATTTTCCGTGTCTCTATTGAACAAAAAAATTCGTACATTCGTAACTTTTTTTTTCGATTCGTAACTTTTTTTTCAATTCGTAACTTTTTTTTTTTTTTTTTTCGATTTGTAATTTTCTGTGTCCCTATTGAACCAAAAAATTCGTACATTTGTAACTTTTTTTTTCGATTCGTAACTTTTTTTTTTTTGATTCGTAACTTTTTTTTCAATTCGTAAATTATTAAAATGTAATAATAGCATACACATTACATCAAATTATCAATTATGCTCCGATTACGAATCTACGAATGTTACAAATGTTACGAATGTACGAATAAATACGAATGCGTACGAAAAAACGAATCAACGAAAAAATAACTCTTACGAATGTACGAATCGTTACGAATACGAACACCGACGACTTACGAATGTACGAATCGTTACGAATCCGAACGACGACTTACGAATGTACGAATCGTTACGAATCGTCGGAAACGAAAAAAATGAAAACGAAAAAAAAAAAAAAAAAACAAAAAAAAAAAAAAAAAAAAAAAATTTCGGAAACGAAAAAAACGAAACGAAAATAAACAAATTTTTTTGTTGTGCACATGTCTAGCTCCAACTTGTCTTGCATACACACGGTCACACAAATGTTGGCCAACAATTACGAATGTAGGAATGTGGAGACGTACAAGACGTACGACGAGCCGAGAAAAAGGAAGTTAAATAGCCAGTGCGGCTCCTTCTGCTTGATTCCGAGCCTGCGTGAACTTTTGTGCGTCGGACTTGTACACTTGTGTACACACGATCGTAAATTCTGACAACAAAGTTTTGTTGGCGGAAAATTTGAGAACCTGCTAGCCAACATTTGTTGGCAGAAATCCAACAACAAATGTTCAATGGAGCATACACACGGTCAGACTTTCAGCCAACAAGCTCACATCCAACATTTGTTGGCGGAAAACCCGATTGTGTCTAAGGGGCATACCTGTTTGCATGTTCTCTTCTTTACCAGACAATGTTGTCAAATAGGCTATGTTTTTGACAGATTATATCACAAAAGGTAGAACATTACAAGAAACAGTATTGAGGAATGGAATCGGAGCAGCTGGAGGAAAATAAGTAAGCCCCAAAATGTAATTTTACCAGAGAGGTAATGTCGGCAGAGGGACCAAGCTACCAAAGGGGGCATGATGTCAGGGAGGTCTGAGGAGAAACATTACCAGAGAGTCTGTATTACCATAATGTTACCAGAGAAGTTTTATTACTAGACACATTGCCAAAGAAGCTGTGTTTTGGAGAATGGTAATATCAGAGACCAGGCTCTCACAGAGGAAAGATTATTAGAAATACTTTGGCACATTATAATTCACTACAGAGTGGTTATTGCAGCCATAGCAACTGGAGATCAGGGTCTCAGGGGCCTGGGAGCAGCCTCTGCTCGTGTTGTGTAATCACTGCACAGGCAGAGAGAGGGATGTGTCTACAGACAGCCCACATGCAATACCACAAGGTCACAGCTGGAGGGAACCTGCGGAACCTTTTTATATGGAAAACTGCTGCATTCCCTTTGTTAATCAGGTGCAGACCTGCATTCATTTCTGTTTAAAGGGGTTGTAAACCCTCGTGTTTTTTCACCTTAATACCTGGCAGTGACCGGCCCCCCAGCCCCCTCGTTTTAATCACATGAGCCCCGTATTTCTGTCTGCTCTCCCTCTCTCCACGAGGTCCTGGCGCTGGATAGATTGATAGCAGCGCGGCCATCGGCTCCAGCTGCTGTGAATCAAATCCAATGATATGAGCGCCGAGGGGCAGGGCTGAGTCCGGCATTCGTATCTATGGACGCAAATGCTGAACACTGGAGCATGCCCGCAAGGTAACCCCCTGGGAGAGCGCTTCTCCTAGGGGGTTATCTGATGTGGAGAGGAGCTGCTAGAGCTGCCGGGGGACCCCAGAAGACGAGGTTTCGGGGCTGTGAAAAACAAGCTGCATAGTGGAGGTATGATATATTTGTTATTAAAAAAAGAAACAATCACTTTAACTCAGAAATAGAAACTGGGGCAGGTGGCACAGATAGACCTGAAACTGCTCTATTAACCTCTTGACCTCTGATTTACCCCCCTTCATGACCAGGCCACTTTTTGCAATACGGCACTTTGTTACTTCAACTGACAATTGCGCAGTCATGCAACACTGTACCCAAGTTAATTGTATGTTATTTTTTCCCTACAAATAGAGCTTTCTTTTGGTGGTATTTGATCACCACTGAGTTTTTTTATTTTTTGCCCTATAAACAAAAAAGCCTGCCAATTTTGAAAAATATTTATTTTACTTATTGTTTTTATACTAATAATGGCGGTGATCAGTGACTTATAGCGGGACTGTGATATTGACAGTCTGACACTAACTGACACTTTGTGGGAACCAGTGACATTAATACAGTGTCACTGTACTAATGACAGCTGGAAAGGGTTGGTGATCAAAGGGTTAACTGTGTGCCTAGCCAGTGTTTTTGTGTGCACAGTGTCCTTCTTTCACTAGGGGAAAAGATTGATTCTAGTCCCTGCTTTGCACAGACACAGGATTGGTGCCTTCCCCCCTGTCAGAATGGAGATATGCCTTGCTTACATAGGCATATCTCAGTTTTCTGTGTTTTACTGATGATTGATGGGTGCTGGAGGACATCGAGTTCCCAGGACCCGCAGATCAGCTTCTGCAGGCGGAAGGGCAGGATATATACATGATTCTGCACACAGCTGCCACCCTGTAGCAGTAAAAGTGCAATAGGGTGGTCAACAAGTAGTTAATGTAGCACACACCACTTCTGACAGTTTCCTGCACCATTTTACTAATGTAGGAAGCCCTCTACGAGCAGGGCCCTCCTGTACCTTTTGTATTGAACTGTACTGTAATTGTGTTTTCCCCCGATACATTGTAAAGCGCTGTGTAAACTGTTGGCGCTATATAAATCGTGTATAATAATAATAATAATAATAATAATAATAGTTAATGCCCCGGAATGTGTAATCATTTTGTATTCTTTTACAGACTTATGAAGTTAACAATATATACTGTGGGGCTTATTTACTAAAGGCAAATCCACTTTACACTACAAGTGCACTTGGAAGTGAAGTCGCTGGAGATCCGAGGGGGACATGCAAGGAAAATAAAAAAGAGCATTTTTACTTGCACAGGATTGGATGATAGAAATCAGCAGAGCTTCCCTCAGATCAACAGTGACTGCATTTCCAAGTGTAGTGCAAAGTGGATTTGTACTACTTTAGTAAATAAACCCCAATGCTGGCACTTTATGTTTGAAAGCAACATTGTAAGAGCTGGAAGTCCCCTTTAATAATGGCAAGTACTGTATCTGTAGACTGTCAGGTCATCTGGTTTGCCTGAGAAGTGAAAGGCTTTTGGTTGTGTTACTAGAAATTGATAGTTTTTTTTATCTGCATTGCATTTTGCACTCTGCGATTATAACAAAATGCTCCCACAGCTGTAATTACAGTGTTTTTGGCATTGAAAATCAATATTAACAATATAGGAGCTGAATAAACTTTAGCCCTAATGGCTGTCTGTGGTCTTAGCATTATGTTTTTACAAAGGGGAAGGTCTGTGTTGAAAATACATACAAAGCTTGGCAAAGAAAAAAGCAGCATGTTCATGTCACACACATACTGTATAATTACAAAGAGCAGCACTCAGATATACATACTACACTTTATGTTTTCATAAGTGCAATGTACTGTATATTTTCTAAATCATTCATTTGTAATAATAATTCAGAAAGCTTTGGACCAAGGTTTTACTTTAGCTACATACTGTACAACATTAGCACGTTTTTTTTTTTGTTTTTTTTTTTATGAGATGTGAAACCCTATTCTAGACTTTATTCTACAAATAGGGTATTAAATGTCAATTTAAATCATATTTATATATTCATAATTTAGATTTAAAATGACAGAAAGCTCACAGGACCAAATCCTTTTGTATAAACTAAGCTAGGTGTCCTCAACTTTTTATTATTAATCGCTACTAAAATCAAAAAAAATTCACTACAATACAATATATAACAATAATAAATGTTGTAAACCACTTGCAGCTCTTGAACACACATATTGTTTCTCTAGATGATATTATGGGAAATGTTTTAAGCATTCCTAGTTCAGGGTCAGTTCAGGGCAACAATGGACCATGGGCTTTGAACAGTTTCTATAAGCGGCCAAACATGAATCGAAATTTGGCCGTTCAGCAGGGACCGCTCAAAATTTGATCCATGTATGGGCACCCTAGTTGTACAGAAACCGATCTACCAATCGATTTTTTGTAAAATCAGCCTGTCAGGTTTTAGCCTGTTGATCAGTCCCCACTGTCAGAACACAATATCACAGCAGGGCTTACTCCCCTATCCACCTTGAATGTGTGGATGAGGAATCAGTTAATTATTTATTTTTTTAGGTCAACCCGCTGGTTAAAGAAAAAAAAAAAAAGATTAATGTATGGGCTGCCTAAGTTTTATCTTAGTGCTAAGGCATTATGCCCCATACACACGATCAGAAACCCCGTCAGAAAAACTTGGATTGTTTTTCTGACGGAATTCCGCTCAAGCTTGGCTTGCATACACACGGTCACACAAAAGTTCTCTGAACTTTCGACCACCAAGAACGCAGTGACGTACAACACTGCGACGAGCCGAGAAAATTAAGTTCAATGCTTCCGAGCATGCGTCCAATTGTTTCTGAGCATGCGTGATTTTTTGCGTGTCCGAATTCCATACAGACGAAGGCATTTTCGGATAGGAACTTTTTCCGACCGAAAAATAGAGAACATGCTCTCTATCTTTTGCTGGCTGGAATTCTGCCAGCAAAAGTCTGATGGAGCGTACACACGGTCGGAATTTCTAACCAAAGGCTCACAACCGACTTTTGCTGGGGGAATTTCTGATTGTTTGTATGGGGCATAAGAGTTCTGCTATAGAGGTAATGGGGCAAACAGGATATTTTATGGAACACTAAAATTAACTAGAGAACTAAAAACAGTTACTGTAGTAAGACCATCACCATCTCTAATAAGACAGATCTGGAACACTTCATGTACTGTATAAAAAAGAATTGCTATTTTATATAAAATAATTCTTAAAGTGATTGTAAAGACACAAGGTTTTTTACCTTCATGCATTCTATGCATGAAGGTAAAAAACCTTCTGTGTGCAGCAGCCCCCACTAATAATTACCTGAGCCCCCTCTCAATCCAGCGATGCCCACGAGAGCCTTGCCTCTCCGGGGACTACCACTCCTGATTGGTTATTGGCAGCAGCGGAGCCATTGGCTTCCGATGCTGTCAATCACAGCCAGTGAGCCAATCAGGAGATGGAGGGAGCAGGGCTGAGCCACGGCTCTGTGTGTGAATGGACACACAGAGCTGTGTTTCGGGAGCGCCTGCTTGGGTGCTCCCAAGCAAGCTACTTGCTGTGGGGGCACCCAGCAGGAGGGAGGAACCAGGAGCACAGGCATGGGACCCCGAGAAGAAGTGGATCAGAGCTGCTCTGTGCAAAACCACTGCACAGAGCAGGTATAGCATGTTTGTTATTTCAAAAATAAAAACACAAGGCTTTAATATCACTTTAAGCTCTAGGCTTGAACAATATTCCTTTTATTTGTATATCTGATTGAATGACACTTTCTGTTTTAAAGCGGAGTTCCACCCATTTAAAAGTCAGCAGCTACAAAAAGTGTAGCTGCTGATTTTTAATAAACAGACACCTGTCCCACAGTCCAGCGATGCGGACACAGGAAGCCTCGCTCCTCTCCTGCTCCTCTCCGCGGCACCGGCATTGTAACTGTGGCGAGCACTGCGCATTCTGCTGTGTTTTGTGAATGGCCGGGCAATCTTCTGGGACATGTGACGTGTCCCAGAAGATTGCAGCGAGGGAGGGGGGAGAGGTGAACTGCCTTTCCTGCACCGCAGCAAAAGGGGTGGAAGTGGGAGCTGGGTGCCTGTCAAAACTGGGTACCCCCCAAAGTAAAAATTACATGGCAAATGTGGCATGTCAGGGGGTCACCAGTACGTAAAGCGCAAGTTCCATTTTTGGGTGGAACTACGCTTTAAGAAGGCTTTCTTGTGCTATGCATTAGAGTATTGGCTTTCTGATTGTTTTTGTCCCTTCTCACCACAACCTGCATGGGTATACTGTCCTGTCAAGTCCTAAGATCTGTATAGATGCCATGGTTTTCCTATACTGCACTGACAATGACCAGTAGTTTGATACAGCTGTATGCAATAAATGACCTTATAATATTAGGCAATATTTGCACTATACACCAGTGGCTCTGGATGTGCAGTTGGCCAAAAGGGCATAAAGTAATAGTTTACATGGCACTGTCCTGAAACAAAGAATATTTCTATTATTTCTGAGACATGTAATGGGATGAGACATGTGAATACCTTCTGTTTTAAGAACTGTGCTGTGCACTGATAACAGTGACGCCTTTTTGATTGCTTTAGTCCCTCTTCACTATAACTTGACTGGTTTTACTATCCTAAAATAATTAAAACTTATGTAGCCACCACATTTAGGGACTGGTAAGCTGTAATGTACAGTATTACATTTTCTTCTTGGATGTAAATATCAGTTACAAAAGATGATTTGTGATTGGTTACCATAAGTAAGAAAAGCTCAGCTGAAATTAGGATATCATTTTGATTATGTATATATACTTTTTGATTTATAGACCCAATCATACCTCCCAACATTTTGAGATGGGAATGAGGGACACCTAGAATTAACCAACAAAAAAAAAAAGTTTAATAAATTTACAAGGGCTTTTTTTTACCACTACTATTCCTTTGTATTGGCTTTTAAAATGTACAAATGTAGCAATTTAGAAATTGGATGAAAGGTTTAGCACTGGGAAACACTTTTTGAAAGATAAAAAGTGCATTTTATATACAACTATATAGATCAGACCAAAATGAGGGACTAATGAGGAGGAAAGAGGGACATTGCTCCAAATCAGGGACAATCCCTCGAAATCAGGGACAGTTGGGAGCTATGCCCAATTGATCATGCCACCCATGAAATGCCAATATATGGGCTGTTATCAACTTTTGAAGCTAAAATATATTTGCTTGGGTAATAAATGACCAGGATGGGTGATGTGACGTTCCATACTGGTCTGTCTATACAGCTCCACAACTCTCTCCAACTCTCACTATTATTTACCTAGACCTTATGCAGCCCTCAAATTTTCCACTCGCCTACTCGCATTTTGCGAGTGGAAAATTGTTTCTGGCGAGGAGCTTGGCTGCCTGGGGGCACGGAGGGGGGGGGGGGGGGGGCGAGTACAGCCAGCATGCGGGGGTTGATCGGGAGCCGTTCTCCCATCGATCGCCCCAGGGGAAGAGAGCATGCAGCAAAAGAAAAGCCACGGGATTACAGAGCGGATAGTCCGCTGTTACAGCTTAGTTTACATTACAAGTGTCTCCCCTCCGCTCGTGGTTACACAAAGCCCCGCCCCCTGACCCCGCACCTCTGATAGACAGAACACGTCCCAGCATTGGACTGGCATTCTGTCTATCACAGGCGCCGGGTCAGGGGGCGGGGCTTTGTGTAACCACGAGCGGAGGGGAGACACTTGTAATGTAAACTCAGCTGTAACAGCGGACTATCCGCTCTGTAATCCCGTGGCTTTTCTCTTGCATGCTCGCTTCCTTTGTGATGACCCTCTTGCACAGGTGAGCTGAAGCTGTAATGGGGGCACAGGTGAGCTGAGGCTGTAATGGGGGCACAGTGAGCTGAGGCTGCAATGGGGGCACAGGTGAGATGAGGCTGCAATGGGGGCACAGGTGAGCTGAGGCTGCAATGGGGGCACAGGTGAGCTGAGGCTGCAATGGGGGCACAGGTGAGCTGAGGTTGCAATGGGGGCATAGGTGAGCTGAGGCTGCAATGGGGGCAAATGTGATATGAGGCTGCAATGGGGGCACAGGTGAGCTGAGGCTGCAATGGGGGCTCAGGTGAGCTGAGGCTGCAATCGGGGCACAGGTGAGCTGAGGCTGCAATGGGGGCACATGTGATATGAGGCTGCAATGGGGGCACAGGTGAGCTGAGGCTGCAATGGGGGCACAGGTGAGCTGAGGCTGCAATGGGGGCATAGGTGAGCTGAGGCTGCAATGGGGACACAGTGAGCTGAGGCTGCAATGGCGGGCACAGGTGAGGCTACAATGGCTGGCACAGGTGAGGCTACAATGGCGGGCACAGGTGAGGCTACAATGGTGGGCACAGGTGAGGCTGAACTGATAAAGTTGTTGTTAATATTTATCTTTGTAACTTTAACTCTGCATAAAACATTTAAGTGTCATTTCATGAGATAATTTATGAGGGCGTGTTTAGGGGGGAAATTAGGGGTGGTGCAGGGTAGGGATCGGTTGGGGCAACAGGTGGCGAGTAACCTTTAAGGCCTGGCTAGTAGCTCAGGATATGAAATTTTGAGCCCTGCCTTATGTATAGCTGGCACTCATCTAATCCATCCATATTTGTTAGATATGGCCATGATTATGTATGTCTGAACCTGTTGCAGATCTAGATTTGGGTCACCTGTATAGGAGTAAATCAAGAATTCTATTAACTCAAATCAAGAAAGTAAAGTGTCTATTTCTAAGACCCCTTTCACACTTGGGCGGGGGGGCGTTAGCGGTAAAGCACTGCTAGTTTTAGCAATGCTTTACCGCCGGGCACTTTTTGGCTGCTAGCGGGCACATTTAACCCCTGCTAGCAGCTCAAGAAAGGGGTATATAGCGCCCATGTTGTGGTGCTGCCGAAGCGCTTTGCAGGCGCTTCTGTAGTGCTGCCCATTCATTTCAATGGGCTGGGTATTTTGGGAGCGGTGTATACACCGATCCCGCGCCATCCCAAAGATGCTGCTTGAAGGACTTTTCTTCCCGTCCCGCAAGCGCACTGCCCCAGTGTGAAAGCACTCTGGGTTTCACACTGGGGTGGCTTGAGAGGCGCATTTCAGGCACTTTACAGGTGCTATTTTTAGCACTAAAACACCTGAAAAGTGCACCAGACACATGTATTCCAAACAATGAGGATAATTTTGGCAGACAAGCCTGATATTTTTTAAATATATATAATTTAAAAAGTGAAGCAAGATTATCACAAGTAATGTAGTGCATCACTATATATTGTATTGTACTGTATTTATAGTGTCACTAGTTTGTATTTAATGCCTATTGTAATTCTCCCATGTCACGAAAACACCACCACCAAAATTCTACACTAGCACAATAAATTCTAACATATTATGTTTTTAGATGGAAAGCCTCTACTATACGGTGAAAACATATTCTCGATCCATTCAACTGACTGGGAAGTATATTTATGTCTCCAGCAAATGTAGATGACCTGACTGGTCATTTTAATATCATTTTCATTCATGCTCTCATTTACTGTATATTTAGAATTCAAAGCAAATACATAGAAATTCTCACCAGTTTGATTTGCCACTATTTGTTCAATATCAGTGATAGATAGAAGGGAGGGTATTAGAGTTTGTAAGCTACACTAAATTCCTTATGACAAATGCTTGGCTGTATATTCTAAAATAATCCACCTTCTGCTTTTTCTGTAGTTCTGTTTCTTTTCTAATTCAGTCCTTAGAAATACAGTCTCACTACCTGAAGAAGCTGGATGAAATGGAGAAATGGATCATCAAATTGAGGCTTACATCTAAAGATTTGAAAATCGGCAATACCAACATGAACATGGTTTTAATCACAATCTACAGGAACTGTACTCCCTACCCCAATCGTTGGTATTCTAAAAGGGTTAAATACCTATGTCACTTTTATGATCCACAAGGCTTCAAATCTTTCCACCAGCTGTGTACTGACTTTGACCTGCCCCGCTCATACCTATTCTATTACTATCAGCTCCGACATGCTGTTCGTACCCAGTTTGGTTCCTTGGATGACCCTACAATCAGGACCCCACTGGAAAAAATGCTAAGACACCCTGACCCCACTAAACTTGTCTCTACCTACTATGCTGCCCTCATTACTGATTTTAATCCTAGATTCCGTAGGGCTCAGGCAAAGTGGACATCTATGGAAATCTCCCTGACGGATGATGACTGGTCCGAATTTAGTGAAACATACAAAACTTCAGTTATTTCATCCAGGGACCGAATTATACATATTAAAATCTTTCATCATTCTTACCTTACACCAGCTAGATTACATAAAATGGGATTGAGAACCTCAGCAGAGTGCTTCAGGGGCTGCGGCCAGAATGCCAACTTCCTCCTCTGTTTCTGGTCATGTCCAGTGGTCCAGAACTTCTGGACAGAGGTGGGCTGTTTTATTTCATCAACGATATTTCCTCCAAATATTGCTCACCCTAAGAATTGTCTCCTGGGAATCTTTGGGGAACTACACATACAATCACATGCTAAGAGATTACTTTGTATACTGTACTTCTATGTTAAAAAAAAATCTTGCTATCTTGGAAAGGTACACAGACTTCCCTGAAATCCCTATGGTTAAAATGAATTAATGATTCATGATCATTGATTTTCTATATACACAGACATTAGATCACAATGCCAAATGTTGTGATTAATGTTGGTTTTCAAGCAACTTGAATGACAAAACCCTTGAAGGTGAGTTACTAAGGAAGTACAAACTGTTGAGTTTTAAAAAAGTGAAGGTTCACATGTGAAGTACCAAATAGTACTTTATTTTTAGCATGAGTTGCCTGCGGCATGTAAATTAATTTGACACAATATTCACATCTGTGAGTGAGCCATGCTGAGACAAAACAGGCAAGGTGGGAAGAAGATATATCCCTAGTATTCAATCTGGAGGCTCCAACAGTCACTATTGGGAATAGGATCATTGATACATAAAGGGGCTGTAATGGCACTGATCTATAGCAGTCTCATATAAGCATGTATCTGGTCTCCAAACACAGATTTAGCATGTCTTCAGTCTCTGACCATCTACTGAAGTATACCCACAGTCTCTTACAGTCTCCTTTAGCATTAGTACTCCAATTTCCTCATGTGTAAGTGGGATTCCGCTTAGGTTAAAAATGCCTTCTCCTTTCATTCTCTTTTTCTTTTGTGATCTCTTTCCTGATCTGCATCCTCTCTTCTTACGGGGCTCTTTCTCCATGGGCCTTCCTCCATTAACCTGGGTGGGTAGTTCTCTGCTCCCCTCCCTAAAAAAGACTTATTATACTGGGGTTCTTGATGATAGGGTTGATGGTATCTATCGTCTTCTTCTTGGTAACCTCTCAGGGGGGCATAATGGTTATAGGTGGGTATAGGGTATTGCTCATGCGGTCGGTTATATCCCTGTGGTTGGGGGCCCCAATTGTCTCTTTCTCTATAAGTGTTCTCATAATAAGGCATGGGATATCTTGCTTGTGGGCCATATGTATTATGAGGTGGGCCCCTTTGTTCGTAAGGAGGCTTGTACCAATTATTACCATTATGTTGTTTTTTGTTATTGTTCTTCCAGAACGGTTTTTTACCCCCATTGTGTGGTGTTTGATTATGATGGGGTGGTTTTCTTTGTGGGGTTTGGTGTTTGGAGTTGTTGGGGCCATCATTGGGACGTGGGTGTCTTGGTGAGTCCATTCTATTTCTGTTGGAGGGTTCACTCTGATGTGGTGGTCTGTATGATACATTACGATCAATTTGGGGATTGATATGTGGCGTGTTGATTCTATTGGGTTTTTCGGGCGTAGAGTAGGTAGATATTGGGTCTAGATGTCCTAATTTACTCTGCCATTTAAACACTTGATCATTTTTAAAATCATTGATATCTCTTGAGTATTTCTTACTTTTCCTGGTTTGGACTTCTTTATCTTTTTTGGTAAGGTCTTTGTTTAATTGTGTAGTAAGTGTGATGAATTCAGCTGATTCTTTGTGTGTTTCCAGTTCTTCTTTAATTTCTCCTATATTTTGGTCTATCTTCTTTATTTTCCTTAGTTTTCTCTGTAATAGAAATCTAAGTAGTTCTAGTCCCTTCTCATTAAAAAATTTGAACCACTCATCAATGGACTCCTGGTCTACCAGACCGTCATTCGGTGGAATATCCCATCTGAGACGTCTGGGGACCAGGCTATCCTTCAAATATTGCTCGAAGGTGGTCGTGTCCCACCACAGGCTCACCTTTTTTTCCATATTGTGGCCTAGTTTTCGCATTAGGCTCTCTAGGTCTCCATTGTTTTTTGTGCTGGTATCCTCAGCACTAGTCGTTTTTAAAAGATATATTGATGACATTATTATTTTATGGAAAGGAGCCGAACCAAGACTGGTACAATTTCTAGAAAATCTGAACAAGAACGATAAAAACATCAGACTCACATGGGATATAAGTACAAAAAGTGTAACATTCCTGGACCTAGAGATATCCCAAGAGAATAACACACTATGCACGAGCACGCACTTTAAAAATGTGGATAAGAACAGCTATCTACCTATTGACAGCTGTCACCACAGAAACTGGCTCTGCAATATCCCGAAAGGACAGCTGATGCGTTTAAGAAGGAATTGTACACACGACAGGGATTTTATCACCCAAGCTAAGAAGATAGGTGACAGATTCATTGACAAAGGCTACAGTAAACAAGATATTAACATCAAAATAGAAGAAGTAGAGAAAATGAATAGAATAGAGTTGATCAAAGATAAACCTAAAAACGACTCCAAAATTAGTGGGGTACCAATCCTTCTAGATTATAATGCCCAACACAAAGCGGTTGAAAAGATAATCCAGAACCACTGGCATATTTTAAGAAGCGATACACATTTAGGACCATTACTCCCAGAAAAACCGAAGTTCGTGTACAAAAGAGAACCACTGGCATATTTTAAGCGATACACATTTAGGACCATTACTCCTTTTTAATCAACTATTTTATTCAGGTCATCCCTAGATTTTAATTCAAATATATGAAGTTTATTTCTTTTATAATATATCTTTCATATAGATATTTTTTCATTATTATTTGTACCATATTCTCATATCTATTCCCCAGACCATTGTCTAATATTTATAATTCCTTATTATAGCATATATCCATATATATTTTTTTTCCTTTTAAAAATAAAAGGAAAGATATATTCATTATTTGTCTAATATTTATAATTCCTTATTATAGCATATATCCATATATATTTTTTTTCTTTTAAAAATAAAAGGAAAGATATATTCATTATTTGCGTTCCATCACTGCGCATATCGAGCGCATTTATAGACATGACCTTAGGCGCAACATATCCTGTTGTGGCCGGGTCACACTCATCCCCGTTCTGTGCACAATAATCCTATTACATTTACGATCTGTTTCCCATCAGTATACAATTTTTTATTCCACTATATTCTTTATTGTATTTTGGTAATCATTACAGCGCTTTTCCATTGCCTGTGTCTCTAATAATCCACACAAATATGGCCGCGGTTGGAGCCTATCCCTAGGAAAATGGCCGCCCCATTATAAACATAGGATTTCCACAGGAAAATGGCCGGCCGCTATACACTATTTAAAGACACTTCCTACGGTCCATTTACTATCCCCGATGAAGTCACGTGACGGTGACGACACGCGTAGGACACGGACCCCGGAAGTGACGCACTGGTCACGAGCTCGGCGCTCGTTTTGAATATCCACTGCTGTTTCATTGTTTATTGTGAGTACCTTTTTTAAAAATAAAGCTGATTCTATGTTTTAATACCAATATACTACACTATACGGCTCCCTTCTGTCACTCTTCCCCCCCCCCCTCTATACCTACCCACCTGGGTACACACCGAGCGGAACCTGGTCCTGAGCACCAGTAAAGCCATAATCATATAGGCTCCACACACCGCTGCGGACAGGAGAGGAGCACTGTGACAGAGACCCATGTGCAACATCCCCTTGAGAGACCATCGGAGCATCCCCCCAGAGTGAATCCATCTTCCTGGCTTTTACATGCTGCTTACCTTGCAGTAACAAGGTAATTAGGAAGGACACCTACGGGTGTCACTAGCACCGAAGACCTCAGCACTAGTTTCACCTTGGGCAAGCCATCCACCACTCCCCACCCCCACTCATTACTTGGCACCGCAGTGCAGCCCAGATTGGATTACTTTTGGCTATCACCACCTTCACGCTGTCTATTAATATCAGATGCTATATGGACTGCTTTGCATTGTTTTGTATATGCTGATTTTCTCCATCACATTACAATTTTCCTGACTACTTCTGTTTATTAATTTTTAGTACCACTGTTCACATTGGTCGCTATTTCCAGCACTTTTTGATTGCCGCCATCACATCCACCAGTACCCCATTGGTTTTTTTACCACTCTTTGGATTTCCCTGGTTTTATACCTGATGGCATCTCCACAAACCTGAACCACTCATCCCCCCTTTATGTTATAAAATAAATTTTTCTTTATCACCATTCACTTCACTGCTTCACAGCGACCATAGGAAGTCTATTTGTTTGAGTCATTTTTTCACTCATCCACCTCTGTGTTTCATATAGAACATTTTGCATGCACTTGAGTGTGTTTCTAATATGTTTTTTGCACATTAGTCACTTTCCATATTTATATGGATACATTTTATGTATTGTTGCCTTACAGTTGATGTCAGCGTATTGCAATATATGTATATATTTTATTCGATTGTCTTATTGATGGTTTTAGCTTGCGATGCACACAGTCACTTTTAATTCGCATACTATCTCCCGTTTGCTGATGTGACACCACAGCAACTTTATGCGATTTCTTTATACTGACATCAGTTTAGGAGCGCGACACCACACATTGATTTTTTCCATTCCCCCCAAATTGGGTATTGTTTTAACCCTTTCGGTGTTCGCTGCACCTCACACCTTTATTATACCACTTTCTTTTCCGTTGTAGCGCGGGAATATTATACTTACAATTAAGTACCAAATAGTACTTTATTTTTAGCATGAGTTGCCTGCGGCATGTAAATTAATTTGACACAATATTCACATCTGTGAGTGAGCCATGCTGAGACAAAACAGGCAAGGTGGGAAGAAGATATATCCCTAGTATTCAATCTGGAGGCTCCAACAGTCACTATTGGGAATAGGATCATTGATACATAAAGGGGCTGTAATGGCACTGATCTATAGCAGTCTCATATAAGCATGTATCTGGTCTCCAAACACAGATTTAGCATGTCTTCAGTCTCTGACCATCTACTGAAGTATACCCACAGTCTCTTACAGTCTCCTTTAGCATTACTGGGATGTCAGGGGCCGCAGGTGAGACTCCCTATCTCTAGTAAGGTGGTCCCCATTGTTATAGATCATGCAGTTTCAGGACTCTATGGGGTAGATTTACTACAGGCTGAAGTTATTCAATAAAGTGGTATTAAAACAAGTCATTTGCAAACTGTAATAACTCATTGTAACCAAATGTTAATGGGACTATAGAAGGTGAAAAACTATTTTTGAAAAATTACTATTGTGGTTTGCAGACACAATAGTGACCAAGCGCTAATTATTAAAAAAGAAGAATGCCCTTTCTTTTGTGTTGTGTACAAGTTTTTATTTAAAGCGGTAGTAAACCCTGCTTGGTAATTTTTACCTACAGGAAAGCCTATAAGGCTTCTCTGTGAGTAAAATGAATATCTCCTAGACATGTTACCCTGGATGCAGCCAATTACGTCACTGGTGCATGTGTTCTGAAGGTCCGGCATACCTTGTCGGACCTTCAGAGCTTCATGCTAGAACTGAAGGCTTGCGCATGCGCGGGAGTGACGCCAGTTCAGCTCCAGCCAATCACATAGCCGGAGGGCGTGAACCCAGAAGAAAGACTGGGGGAAGATATCAGCCCTCTCAGTGGTGACAGCACAGCGCTGGAGGGCTTTGTTCCAAGGTGAGTATTTCTTAAAGTGGAGGGCCACCCTAAAAAAAAAAAAAGACCATTAATATTATGGAAAAAAAAAATTTTAAATATTTTTTTTTCTACCTGATCCGAAATCCCTGCTGCTAGGCAGTCTTCCTAATCCGCCTCCTTCCTACTCCGCTGTGATCTTCGGTCTTCTGTCCTCCTCATCGATGTCTTCTGGGTAATGGGGCGCGCTGTGTTCTGGGAACTGTGTGTTCCCTAACACAGCGCGACCCATTCACAAAGCGTCGCAGTAGGAAACGGGCAGTGAAGCCATAGTCTCTACTGCCTGTTTCCCTTACTGAGGATGGCGCCTCAGCGGCCGACATTGTGGGAGCCCTGGAAGGGTAAGTGTACTTATTAAAAGTCAGCAGCTACTTTTTTTTTAGCTGCTGACTTTTAAAAAAAAAAAAAATTTCAGCTGAAACACCGTTTTAATGTGTTAGTATGCAGTGCAAACTAGCACATTATGCCATTGCCCTGCATGTGTGTTTTTTTTTTTCCACAACAGCCGCGGTTAACTACCGCTTTAATGCTTTTCTTTATATGTCTTTTTGAAAATACAGTTGAATTATTTTTTTATTTTTTATTTAAATGGATAAAAATCATTTAATATAAAAATGGAAGAATGAGATTTAATTTATAGTTCTCTTTTACAAGTGAAGACATTCGGCTGGTATGGACAAGACAAATGTACTAATCTCCATAAGACTGACTGCTGTAGGATGCTAAATGCACTATTACCTAAATGAACAAATATGCTTTAAAGTGCTTATATCTTGTGCATTGCATTAACTACTTAAGCCCCGGACCATTTGGCTGGCCAAAGACCAGAACACTTTTTGCGAATCGGCACTGTGTCGCTTTAACTGACAATTGCACGGTCGTGCGACGTGGCTCCCAAACAAAATTGACGTCCTTTTTTCCCCACAAATAGAGCTTTCTTTTGGTGGTATTCGATCATCTAGGTGGCTTTTACACTATAAACAACAAAATTGCGACAATTTTGAAAAAGCACATTATTTTTTACTTTTTGCTAAAATAAATATCCATCAAAAATATATATAAAAAAAATGTTTTTCCTCACTTTAGGCCGATACGTATTCTTCTACAAATTTTTGGTAAAAATAAATTGCAATAAGCATTTATTGATTGGTTTGCGCAAAAGTTATAGCGTCTACAAAATAGGGGCTAGTTTTATGGCATTTTAATTTACTAGTAATGGCGGCGATCAGCATTTTTTATCATGACTGCAACATTATGGCAGACAGATCGGACACTTTTGGTGCGATTTTGGGACCATTCACATTTATACAGCGATCAGTGCAATTAAAAATGCATTGATTACTGTGTAAATGTGACTGTCAGTGAAGGGGTTAACCACTAGGTGTTGCTGTAGGGGTTAAGTGTGTCCTAGGGAGTGATTCTAACTATGGGGGGAGGGTTGTGTGTGACATGACACTGATCACCACTCCCGATTACAGGGAGCTGTGATCAGTGTTAGTGTCACTAGGCAGAACAGGGAAATGCTTGTTTACATTAGCATTTCCCCGTTCTTCCTCTCTGTGAGACGATCGTGGGTATCCTGTGGACATTGAGTCCGCAGGACCCGTGATCCCGCTCACGGAGCTCCCGGCGGGTGCGCGGCCCGCAAGCCGCCTCTTACGTTAATCTGCCTGTACGTGCCCTTCTGCCGACGTATATATTGGCGTGAGCCAGTCAGGAAGCGGTTAAAGAAGTATGTCTAAAGCTTTTTTGCCCATACTTTTCCTGGGGTTTATAGGAATGCGCTTATTTCTGCATTAATGTGTCCCAGATTTAGCCAATAGAGGGCTAAAGCCTGCTGTCATCTAATATCACAGGGATGTTAAATAACCTAATAATGTTGGGATCAACCCAGATGCCTGACTGGCAGATGGCTCAGCCTCTCAGCCCTGCTGCGAGACTAAGCCAACATCTCCCTCCACAGCCCAGTTCTCCAGTGAGCGTTGGAGGGGCAGAGCAGAGAGTTGCTGCAGCCATCTAGGTGAGTTTGACATTTGTTTTTTAGGGAACCCGCACTTCTCTTTTAAGGTAGCCCATTAAAATCAATAAGCTTCTGATGTGCCAAAATATCCCAAAAAGTGTTAATGTCACAAAAATGTTATGCAGTGTACAATGGCATGTTGCTATTCATTACAGCTCGTTACAACATTGCATTAGTGTATTGGGGTGCTATTCAAAATGAAGGGCAATGCAATATGTTAATGCATGTAACGTGCATTGCTGTGCATTGCAGTAATGCACGCATTGTCGAAAAGCACAGATGTCATTTGTGGTCAATATTGTTCCATACATTTTGGTCTAAATTTTCAGATATGCAGAAAAGTGTATACGAAACGGGGTACTAATACTAACATAGTTTGAGTATATACTAAGAATTAACAGGTGCATTTAATAAGATCTAAAGCCATTTGTCATTACCCACAGGGCACATTCACATTTTTGCATGTTCATTAGTGTGCTTACATTACAAATTAACATGCATTGCATTTAGGCAGCCCATTAAAGTCAATAGATTTCTGATGCATCAAAACATCACAAATGCGGACATGTCACAAAATGTTGCCGCTATACACTATGGTGTGTTGCCATAGGTTACAGAACATTGCAACGCATGCGCAGTGCCTTAGTTCAAAATGAAAGCCACAGCAATGCATCATACATGTAACATGCATTGCTGTGCAGCGTAGTCAGGGGTCAAGTCCTGGGGAAAAAAGTGTGGGAACTGCCACGTAAGATCCACTCACCCACCAAAAAAAATAAAATTATACGCCCATATGCACAAGCGCTTCAAAAGTGGTATTTTTCATCCAATTTTCATATTGTGTGTATGAAGCTTAACTGTTAGTACATAAAAAAAACAATCCTCAATAAACATAAATACGGTAATTCTCTGAATAATCAGCATTCATTCGATTGTGCTTCCATGCAAATGTGAACATCATGTTCTGATCTTTATTGGGGAATTTTATTTTGTATATAGAGTGTTTATGTGGTGAGTTTACAATTTTCATTGAACAGACTTTGGATAACACAGGGTTAAACGGAAAGGTCATAAATTAACTGCAAATTATCTGGACAGAATGCTTGGGGAGATAGTGATGTGTTCCTGCTTAGGAGATGTATGTTAGCTTGGGGGGCTGCAAACTCTGCAGGGCTCCAACACACACTCACTGCTATTCCAACCCTACAAATATTTCCACATAAACTTCCCTCCTGGCATTAAACTTTGCCAGGTATTGTGCTCAGCTTTACCACCCCAAACTGATGTTCCTCCCTCAGCTCACCTCTCTCCCTGCATGTCCTGTGAGCAGAATAGCTGTGCTCCTCCTCAGGGTTCTCTCATCATATGGCACTGAAGATAGAGGAGGGGGGGATTCAGCGGGACACACAGAGCAAGTATGCAGGAGACTGGTGGGGAGGGGAGATGAGGAGACAGAAAATCAGGAGGGGCCGGCGGGGAGGAGCGCATCACGAGAGGTCTGACTAAATACAATCTGTTAGCAGCAGGGACCTGATCTACCTGTCAGTTAGCTGTGATTGACAGGTAGATCGAAGTGGAAGCTGTCATGGGGCCCCCTACTGACAATGCCTGAATGGTCAGGTGTGTGGCACTTACTATTGCGAGGCTGTGTCGGCAGCGTCTGGTGTAGCACCTGCCACACAGCTCGCATACTTCAAAGTCTTGCAGGACACGGCTGCTAACAGGAACCTTAGTTCCTGTTGTGGAAAAAGTACAGGAACTCCGTTCCCATGCTTTCACGCAGGACTTGAGCCCTGAGCGCAGTAATGTGTGCAGTGCCACAATGCATAAATGTTTTCTTTTTTTGGTTCAATAAAGTTTATTGAAGAAGAATGACATTATAATGAGCCATTTTCTGTAGCAGTAAATTGGTCAAAATTTTCAGATTTGCAAGACAGGATATACAAAAATGACTACTAATACTAAAATAGTTTTGAATTTAGGCTATAAGCCAGAAGGTGTGTTCAATAAAATCTAAAGAGTCATTTGTCATCGTCCACTGAGAACGATATTGGTTCTCAGAACTATATGATGAAATTTGATAATCACATTGGTAGAAAAAGCAGTAAAACCGGTCCTGTGCAGGCATGAAAAATGTTAATGGTCAACTGAGACTACTTTAACACCTGAGGGATCCAAATTGCACATAACTAAGTTCATGAGGTCAGGATACTTTGCATTCAAAGCTAATACATTCTATGGCCCCTTGCATCCATTTATAAACAGAGCATGGATTTTATCGGTAATGTCAGGTTACATCTGAACTACTGTCATTTATGATTTTTTAAATCTGTTTACCTGCAAAATATGCTATTTTGCCATTTTCTGGAAATTCAGCACGTTTCTTTTGAGTTTAGATTTTATTTAACAAATATATTCTACATTACTTATTAACAAAATAACACAAGTAAAAGGTACTGACTATTCTGTGGCCTTGTAAGACACATTTTCCCTTTCCTGGTAAATATTTGGTGTGTCCAATGTTCAGGTCACCTTTAGGCTGGATTTACACCTATGCAGTTTTATGCCGCGTACACATGAGCAGATTTTCCGTCGGAAAAATCTTGGATGGTCTTTCCGACGGAATTGCGCTCAAGCTTGGCTTGCATACACAGGGCCACACAAAAGTTTGCTGAACTTTCGACCGCCGAGAACGCAGTGACGTACAACACTAAGACGAGCCGAGAAAATTAAGTCCAATGCGTCCAAGCATGCGTTGAATTGTTTCCTGCATGCGTAGGAATTTTGCGCGTTGGAATTGCTACAGACGATCGGAATTACCGATCAAAACTTTTTCCGACCGAAAAATTGAGAACCTGCTCTCAATCTTTTGATGGCTGGAATTCCACCAGCAAAAGTCTGATGGAGCATACAACACTTGCATTTTCCAACCAAAAGCTCTCATCTGACTTTTGCTGGTGGAATTTCCAATCGTGCATTAGTGCTTTTTGCATTTGCAGATTTGCACTACAGAACGTGTTCCATAGGAAATCATGTTAAATGGATTGTAGTGCAAATCTGCAAAATGCAAAAAGCACTAAAATTCCATAGGTGTGAATCCAGGCTTAGATTAGAAATTAAACAACTTTTAACATATAAACATTATAAGTCACTTCAATTTCACAACAAAACAAAAGCAAAGTCCTTTTATACAGGTCGGGAACAAATGGGGATGCCCTATAATGTTTCTGCAATGGATGCAATGGGGTTGATTTACTAAAGGCAAATAGACTGTGCAATTTGGAAAGTGCAGTTGCTCCAGAGCTTAGTAAATGAGGTAAAGCTTCACTTTGCAAAGAGTACCCAATCACGTACAAGGAAAAAAAAACAGCATTTTTGCTTTCCATGATTGGATGATGGAAGTCAGCAGAGCTTCTGCTCATTTACTAAGCTTTGGAGCAACTGTACTTTCCAAAGTGCACAGTCTATTTGCCTTCAGTAAATCAACCCCAATATGTCCTATACCAGTGATGGCAAACCTTGGCACCCCAGGTGTTTTGGAACTACATTTCCCATGATGCTCATGCATGATTTCAATATACAAATACCATAATGGTGACCCCACAATAGGGATAAAACTTTTTTTGCAGAAGGGAGTTTAACAAGACACGTGGCCACTCATTAAAATTAGAAGAAAAGACGTTTAACCTTAAACTTCGTAGAGGGTTCTTTACTATAAGAGCGGCAAGGATGTGGAATTCCCTTCCACAGGCGGTGGTCTCAGCGGGGGGCATTGATAGTTTCAAGAAACTATTAGATAAGCACCTAAACAACCGCAACACACAGGGATATACAATGTAATACTGACATATAATCACACACATAGGTTGGACTTGATGGACTTGTGTCTTTTTTCAACCTCACCTACTATGTAACTATGTAACTCTAAAGTGTAGTTGAGCATCATGGGAAATGTAGTTCCAAACCATCTGGGGTACCAAGGTTCGCCATCACTGTCTTATACAATTCAAGTAACAAGCATGAAGCAAGCAAAGTAAGTTGCCCGCAGTCACCGACCTCAAAATCGTAATGAGTTCCGATTTACTAGAAGTTTAAACTCACCTTGTCAGCATTATTAACTGCTTCCCAAATATGTTATATAAATGAATGAAATTTGCAGCATAACAAATTGTATTATTGTTATCACTTATCCACCAACAAGCTATCTCTGGTAGCACTGTGTATAGTTACAGCATATAGCAACATAATAATAACAGAGTTACAAACAGAATAAGGGTCCCTTCAGATGAGCGTCACTTGTTTTAGGCGGATCTGAACCGAAGTTGTAAAGTTAGTCTATGGCCAGATGGATGTAAACGGACGTGCATCTGTTTACATCCATCTGCCTTGAGTTCATATGATCCAATGGTCCATATGGTCCAAAAAAAAAAACTGAGAAGGTCTGTGTCCTTTTTCTTTTTTCAGACCTAAACAGGATGGATCAGAGATAAAAGAATTTCGGTTCACTTTTTTTAGATCCACACTCCCATAGATCTAACATGGTTCCATTACATAATGCAGAAAAAAGCTGACAACAATATCCGTTCTGTTCTGCTCCAGTTCAGGGGGTTGGGGTATTAGGGTTGCCACCTGTTTGGGATTCACCCGGACAGTTCGGGTTTTGAATCATGTGTCCGGGTTTCAGTCCACCTAAAACTCGGACACAATATTCAGGCAGGAATGTGGCTCAGAACAGGGCCTAATAGGAGGGTAAGGGGGCACTATGCAGGCCACAGTACTATTCTCTTTGGAGCACCCAAAGGTATCCCAGGTCTGTTACAATCATATCGTTTATGTTAAAAAAAATGATCTTTGTTGTGCGCCGCTAAAGTGTTCGGGTTTGGCTTGAAGAAAAAGTGGCAACCCAACCTATTCAGAACAGGAGCCAACTCATCTGAAAGGACTGCGTTTATTAACCTTGCTATATACAATTCCATGCATGAACCTTGGTGAGTGGAGCAGGAAATACAAAGCAATAACAACCAAATCACTTCCTTCCAAATGACAAGTGGAAACTGCTGTTGTAGTTGTTTAGTCAATACAAAGTGAATTTTCAATAAAAGTAGCCTGAGGCAGTGCAGACTAGTTTATATTTATGGTAAGTACTTGCAAACTACTCATTTTGGAAATGTAAAAACAAAAATGATGATACCCCAGGCTGTAGTAAAAGTCATTCTAGTGTTCCTTAATTGTATATTATTAGCAATATTACAACTACTGATAACTAGGGATGAGCCGAACACCCCGGGTTCGGTTCGAACCAGAACCTTCGAACGGACCGAAAGTTCGCGCGAATTTTCGAACCCTATACGTTATAATGGACGCGAACGTTCGAAATCAAAAGTGCTAATTACAACGGCCAATATGCATGTTAATGTCATAAAACAGGTTTGGGGACCCGGGTCCTGCCCCAGGGGACATATATCAATGCAAAAAGAACTTTTAAAAACTAACGTTTTTTCGGGAGCAGTCATTTTAATGATGCATAAAGTGAAAAAAAAAAAGTGAAATTTTCCTTTAAATATGGTACCTGGGGGGTGTCTAAAGTATGCCTGTGAAGTGGCATGTGTTTCCCGTGTTTAGAACTGTCCACACTTCAAGTCCTATAGGTGCCTCTGGGAACAAAATATAGCTCTGTGTGTGTAATGGGACTAACACACTTCAAGTCCTATAGGTGCTTCTGGGAACAAAATATAGCTCTGTGTGTGTGATGGGACTAACACACTTCAAGTCCTATAGGTTCTTCTGGGAACAAAATATAGCTCTGTGTGTGTGATGGGACTAACACACTTCAAGTCCTATAGGTGCTTCTGGGAAGAAAATATAGCTCTGTGTGTGTGATGGGACTAACACACTTCAAGTCCTATAGGTGCTTCTGGGAAGAAAATATAGCTCTGTGTGTGTGATGGGACTAACACACTTCAAGTCCTATAGGTGCTTCTGGGAAGAAAATATAGCTCTGTGTGTGTAATGGGACTAACACACTTCAAGTCCTATAGGTGCTTCTGGGAAGAAAATATAGCTCTGTGTGTGTAATGGGACTAACACACTTCAAGTCCTATAGGTGCTTCTGGGAACAAAATATAGCTCTGTGTGTGTAATGGGACTAACACACTTCAAGTCCTATAGGTGCTTCTGGGAACAAAATATAGCTCTGTGTGTGTGATGGGACTAACACACTTCAAGTCCTATAGGTGCTTCTGGGAAGAAAATATAGCTCTGTGTGTGTAATGGGACTAACACACTTCAAGTCCTATAGGTGCTTCTGGGAACAAAATATAGCTCTGTGTGTGTGATGGGACTAACACACTTCAAGTCCTATAGGTGCTTCTGGGAAGAAAATATAGCTCTGTGTGTGTAATGGGACTAACACACTTCAAGTCCTATAGGTGCCTCTGGGAACAAAATATAGCTCTGTGTGTGTGATGGGACTAACACACTTCAAGTCCTATAGGTGCTTCTGGGAAGAAAATATAGCTCTGTGTGTGTAATGGGACTAACACACGTCAAGTCCTATAGGTGCCTCTGGGAACAAAATATAGCTCTGTGTGTGTGATGGGACTAACACACTTCAAGTCCTATAGGTGCTTCTGGGAACAAAATATAGCTCTGTGTGTGTGATGGGACTAACACACTTCAAGTCCTATAGGTGCTTCTGGGAAGAAAATATAGCTCTGTGTGTGTGATGGGACTAACACACTTCAAGTCCTATAGGTGCTTCTGGGAAGAAAATATAGCTCTGTGTGTGTGATGGGACTAACACACTTCAAGTCCTATAGGTGCTTCTGGGAAGAAAATATAGCTCTGTGTGTGTAATGGGACTAACACACTTCAAGTCCTATAGGTGCCTCTGGGAACAAAATATAGGAGCTCTGCCTGCCTGCCACGAACACACTACAAGTCCTATAGGTGCTTCTGGTAACAAAATATAGGAGCTCTGCCTGCCTGCCACGAACACACTACAAGTCCTATAGGTGCTTCTGGTAACAAAATATAGGAGCTCTGCCTGCCTGCCACGAACACACTACAAGTCCTATAGGTGCTTCTGGTAACAAAATATAAGGAGCTCTGCCTGCCTGCCACGAACACACTAAAAGTCCTATAGGTGCTTCTGGTAACAAAATATAGGAGCTCTGCCTGCCTGCCACGAACACACTACAAGTCCTATAGGTGCTTCTGGTAACAAAATATAGGAGCTCTGCCTGCCTGCCACGAACACACTACAAGTCCTATAGGTGCTTCTGGTAACAAAATATAGTAGCTCTGCCTGCCTGCCACGAACACACTACAAGCCCCTCTTTCTCAATCAATCTTTGTAACTGAATCTATCTAACTCAATCTCTGTAAGTGAATCTCTCTGACTATCTAAATGCAGCAGAGTGTCACAGAATCAGCCTGCTCAATCTGCGCCGGAACAGCATGTGACCGGCGCAGACGGCGTGGCAGCGTTTTATAGGGGGGGGCGTGTACTACAGCCCCTGAGCTGTAATTGGCTACAGGCGTCCTGCCTGTAGCCAATTATGGCTCTTCGAGTTTCCGGGGCTGTGATTGGCCAAGCATGCGGGGTCACAGTGCATGCTTGGCCAATCATCAGCCAGCAATGCACTGCGTCGGCCGCGCCGGCCGCAATGCATTGCGGGGCCGCTCGCATCACACGAACGTGATGCGAGCGGCCAAAATAGTTCTGGGCTCGCCGAGCGAGCGAACGCCCGGTGCTCGATGCGAACGTGGGTTCGCATCGAGCACCGGGCCCATCCCTACTGATAACAATAATAATAATAATAAAAAGCATAATAATAAAAAGAAGAAGAAATACTGCTACTACTATTACTACTACTGATAATAGTATAATCCCAAAATATAGCATGAACAAATATATTATTATTACTATTATTAAATATTATTATGCAGAACTCCTACTACTACTACTATTACTACTACTAATAACAATAATGCAATCCTAAAATACAATATGAATTTTTATCATTATTATTATGAAGAATAACTACTACTACTACTACTAATAATAATAATAATAATAATAACACATTATTATTATTTTAATTATTATTATTCAGAAGAACTACTACTACTACAACTACTACTACTACTACTACTAATAATAATAATAATAATACAATCTTAAAATATAATATTTATTATTATTATTAATAATAATAATTATTAATAATAATAATAATAATAATAATAATAATAATAATAATAATAATAACAATAATAATAATACAAAGCAAATTTTAGGATTGTATTATTATTATTATTATTATTAATAATAATAATAATAATAGTAATTATAATAAATATAATATTTTAAGATTGTATTAGTAGTAGTAGTAGTAGTAGTCATAGTAGTAGTTCTTCTGAATAATAATAATATTAATAATAATAATAAAAGAATTGAATATGTATTAGATATAATCTAATCTAATATACAGTAATAATAATAATAATAATAATAATAATAATAATAATAATAATATTATATTTTAGGAGTGTATTCATATAGTAATAATTATTATTATAATAAATAAATAATTATTAATCTTAATAAATTGCATATTTTAGGTGTTTATTATTATTATTATTATTATTAGTAGTAGTAGTAGTAGTAGTAGTAGTATTAATAATAATATTAATAGTAGTAGTAGAAGTAGCAGTAGTAATTCTTCTTCTTCATAATAATAATAATAATAATTGATTGTATTATTATTATTATTATTTTTTTTTTAATAATTTGAAGTAGAAGAAAAAAAAAAAAAAACAACAACAAGGAGAAGAAATAATAATAATAATAATAGTGATAATAACAACAACAAAAATAATAATAATAATACTAATAATAATAAAAATAAAAGAAGAATATTTGTATTATATTTTATTACTAATATTATTACTTTTAGCTACTGTTCTAGTATGTACCTCTGATATTGTATAGTGAGAAAAGGTGATATCTTTCTGGCACTGTCTGGGAAACAAGAATTGTGGGGAAGCACTAGCTCTGGTTTAATGGAAATAAGTTTATTTGTGACAACTGTAACTAATAGAGTGAGCTAGTGATGTCAGAAGTGGAACAGTAAAGGGTCCTGTATTGATCACTATGTACCAATAAAGGGCCCTGCATTGATCAGTGTGTCCTGCAGCCCAGTAAAGTGTTAACCATCCCCAATAGTTGGCATGGGATTCTCAGGCTGGCATGTGCCCAGCTCTTTAACTTCACCTACCATAAGATGCGGTCAGAAGATCGATTAAGAACTACAGAGTAAAACTGTGAAATTCCCCGAGCAAGAAATCCCTGAGAGCCGATCCATTGTGAGCATTGCAGAGGAGGTGGATGTGACCCGGAGAAGACAACCAGCTGGGATGAATAATTGCAGGATAAAGACGATGTAGGTGTCCCCTGGAAGGAGGACATGAGGGCACCTACCTGGGAGGGGATGATGGAGCAGTCAGCGCAGGATCTCCGGCTCCGCACACTTCGGGTGAACTTCTTCAGCCTTCCAGAGCCAGCAACATGTTTGGTGGAAGTTTCTTCTTCTCCTCCCTTCCCTGGACACTTGATAAGTGGAGGGGTGATGAAGGTGCACCAACTCTGAGGGAAGCTCTGCTCTCCTATCCTGCTCGCTGAGTGTCCTCCCCTCCTGCAGGCACTGTTCTTCTGCTTCTCCTGCTGCCTTGGCTGGCTGTGGTGCAGTGTTCAGTGGAAGGTGTTGTGTCAGGAGTTACTGAAGGTAGGAGGAGGGGAAGACACAGCTCAGGGTGGGAAGGGTGGGGAACATCCAGCTCCCCCCTTCTCTATGAAGGATGGAGGATGCTCCCCAGCTGGAAGGCAGACTAAGGACTGCAATGGTAAGAGAAAGGATCATGAAATGGCAGAAAATGGATTATTTCTATAATAAAGTCTGCTCAGGAGATGCCAATGTTTCCCTAGGATCCAGGGCTGTGATGTGTTCTGGAGCTGTCCCTGCAGCACACACATCAGTCCTTTAGAAAGCTCCTTCTACACTCAGTCTTACCAGAGAGCTGCTGCTGCTGCTGCTGCTGATGCTACTGAACTGTTGAATCTGCTACAAGCTTCACCTGTCATTTACATTTTAAGAGTTCAACTACTGGCACACTGCTTCTCTAGGAATAAAGGAAGGCACACTGCTTGGTAAGTTCACAGGGCTCACATCTGCAAGGCTGCCAACATTTTAAAACCGTTTTAAGGACCTTTGCTAATAAATGGTTCTAAAATGATCATGCACTGTGCTGTCTGAGGACTACATAGTCCTGTATAAATCAAAAGGTGACATTTTATTAGGGAAGACTATATTTTAGTATTTACCAATATATACTGCTGTCTAATAAATAGTTTAAAAAAAGCCAGAAAAGAAAGGTAATCAATTTTCACGAAATATAGCGTACTGAAAATAAGGAGAAGTTAAAGTGACACTAAACTCTTATTTAACCACTTGAATACCAGGCACTTTCACCCCCTGCCTGCCCAAGCCATTTTTCAGCACTGTACCCATATGACATTTTTATCTTCATTTTTTTTTTTTTAGACAGATAGAGCTTCCTTTTGGTGGTATTTAGCCACTTCAATACAGGGCATTTTTACCTCCTTCCTGCCCAGACCAATTTTTAGTTTCCAGCGCTGTCACACTTTGAATGACAATTGCGCGGTCATGCAACACTGTAGCTTTCTTTTGGTGGTATTTAGCCACTTCAATACAGGACATTTCTATACTTTTTTTTTTTTTTATGACAGATAGAGCTTTCTTTTTTTTTTTTTTTTTGGTGGTATTTAACCAATAACCACTTCAATACAGGGCATTTCCACCCCCTTCCTGCCCAGACCAATTTTTAGTTTTCAGCACTGTCGCACTTTGAATGACAATTGCGCGGTCATGCAACACTGTACCCAAATTACATTTTTATGTTTTTTTTCCCACAAATAAAGCTTTATTTTGGTGGTATTTGATCACCTCTGCATTTTTTTATGCTATAAACAAAAGAAGAGCATCAATTTTTAAAAAAAAAAACACAATATTTTTAACTTTTTGCTGTAATAAATTACCCAATTTAAAAAAATAAATGTTTTCCTCAGTTTAGGCCGATATGTATTCTTCTACATATTTTTGGTAAAAAAAAAAAAAAGCTTATATTGATTGGTTTGCGCAAAAGTTATAGAGTCTACAAAATACGGGATAGATTTATAGCTTTTTTTTTTTATTTTTATTTTTTACTAGTAATGGCGGCGATCTGCAATTTTTTTCATGACTGTGATGTTGCGACGGACATATCGGACACTTTTGACACATTTTTGGGACCATTCACATTTATACAGCGATCAGTGCTGTAAAATTGCACTGATTACTGTGTAAATGTGACTGGCAGGGAAGGGGTTAACACTAAGGGATGATCGAGGGGTTAATTATGTTTCCTAGGGAGTGATTCTAACTGTAGGGGGCGGGGACTCACAAGGGGAGGAGACCGATCAGTGTTTCTCTGTACTGAGAACACGCCATCGGTCTCCTCTCACCTGACAGGACGTGGATCTGTGTGTTTACACACAGATGCTGCATTCACGGGCAATCGCGGGTGCCCGGTGGACATTGCGACCGCCGGGCACGCGCACTGGGTCCGAAGCAACGGTCCAGAGCAAGATGGCCGTGGAGCCGAGGATGTCATATGACGCCTGCCCAGGATGGGAGATCCCTCCTGCGGACGTCATATGACTATGGGCGGATAATGAAGTGGTTAATCACTGCTGTTTTTTTTTAGACTGTATTTTTTGAAAAATAATAATTTTTCTTAGTTTCTGGTAAACAATTTTTCAAATAGGTTATTTTTCTTCACTGATGAGGCTTCACTGATGAGGAGACACTGATTAGGCTGCATTGATAGGTGGCACTGATAGGCAGCACTGATAGGCAGGCAGCACTGATGGGCGCTGACAGGTGGCACTGATAGGTTGCACTGATGGCCACTAATTGGCACTGATGGGGCTGCACTGACAATCAGTGTAAACGATGTGCTGACAGGCTTGATGGTAAACGGCCCTCCTTTCCTCCCACAGACACAGTTTGGAAGGAAAGTACTGCCGATGAGCGGCAAGTTTGTTTACATGTGATTGAACAAAGCTGATCACATGGTAAAGGGCCACTGTGATTGGCCCTTTTCCCCGATCTGTGATCACCTGTGTCCGAAGGACACATCGGTCACAGAGCACGCCCAATGCGAGCTGCAGGAGGTACGCAGGGGGGTGGAATTCTGGGAGGACATCTATGGACGCCCTCCCAAAACTGGAAGACAGTGCTGTAGCCATATTTTGGTTACAGCACAATCAGCAAGTGGTTAAAAAGAAAAAAAATATAGTTAAAGTATGTATACTTAAAGGATAAGTTCACCTTTTTAACAAAAAAGAACATACACACATTTTTTTGCAGGTAAAAAAAATGTGCATTGACTGTTTTTTGTTTTAGAAGCCTGGAAAGCTAATGCCATGAAGGTCTCCTGCAGACTGTCCGTGTAGGCCAGTGTTTCTCAACCTTTTTACCTTTGAGGAATCCCTGAAATAATGTTCACATCTACAGCTCATGAAACATCGGTATGATCAGCGAGCTGTTGATAGCAAAAAAATATTTGTAGAAATAGCATTAAATAAAATATTAAAGCTTACCTATTTAACCTGTTCCTGACCAGCCGCCGCAGTTGTACTGCGGCAGAATGGCATGGGCAGACAAATTGCACATCATGCTACTTCAGGCACGCGGCCGCCGAGGGGGGTCGCGGGCGCGCCCCCTCGGCGGCTGCGATGATCGGATTTGATCCAGAACCGATCAATCTCCAGGCCCAGGCCAATGAAATCTGGCCTGGACCCGGTGATCGGTCCTGGCGAATGAGATCCTTCCCCTGTCATGTAAGGGGAAGTGATGTCATCTCTCCTCGTGTCGGTCTTTTCCGCTCCAGACCGAGGAGAGATAACATCTAAACTTGAGTTGCACCAACACTACACTGACACTAGGTCACGTAGGCACACAATTCACCCCCCCCCCCCCATCACCCCCCATTTAACCCCTTCAACCCCTGTCACTGTGTCACCCAGTACAGCATTCAGATTTTTTTTTGATCGCTGTACAGGTGTCATTAGTGAAAAAAATCAGCATTAGGGTAATTCGTTTTAGGCCCCGATAGTTCTAGGAAACCCCCCCCCCCCCAAATAAAGGTTTAACCCCTTCATTGCCCCCTGTCACCTGTGATCACTGTATAAGTGTCAGGGGTGACGCAGTTTAGCTAGTTTCTTTTTTATAGCGTCAGAGCACCCGCCGTATTTTACCCAATAAAGGTTTAACCCCCTGATCACCCGGCGGGTGATCAAAGTTAGGGTTAGTTTTAGCGTCAGATAGGGTCTGCATCGCCCCAGGCAGCGTCAGATTAGTGGCATGCACGCACCATACGCCACCCTTAGTAGTATAGTGTCTGAACGGATCTATATCTGATCTGATCAGAACTATATTAGCGTCCTCAGTATTTTAGGGTTCCCAAAACCGCAAAACGTTTTAGCGGGATCATCCCAGACACCTGCTAGCACCTGCATTTAGCCCCTCTGCCCAGCCCAGCCCAGCCCACCCAAGTGCAGTAGCAATCGATCACTGTTGCTTGCAAAACATAACACACATAACTGCAGCGTTTGCAGAGTTAGGCCTGATCCCTGCGAATGCTAACATTTTTTTTTGTAGCGTTTGAATCAGTCGCTGACAGTCAGGTGCTTTTTTGTGAGTCTCACTACTGTACCAGTAAATTTAGAGACCAAAATGTCAAATCGAAGGTACAGTAGTGAAGAGGCTTAAACGTTTCTGAGCATGACAGATAGTGAAGAGGAAGTCACTCATCTGTCAGATTCAGGCTCAGAATACGATCCTGTGGACGACAGCAGCTCCATGACAGATAGCTCTGACGATGGAGTTGTGGTCCCTGCCAAGGTCAGGCGTACCAGACCCCGTTCTTCTTCTGCTGTTGTTGAGGTGCAAGAACCGCAGGTCACTCGTGTGGAGCAGAGAGCCAGTACTAGTGCCGCTCATCCTGGTGAACTGGCAAGCACCAGCAGCCTAGTACATCCTGGTCGTACATCCAGCACTGCAGTAACACTTGGTTACGTGGCCAGTCCCATAAGGGCAGTTCAAGTTGGCGAGATGGCAAGCACGAGTAGTATCCCGCTTCCACCAAGAAGGAGACAAAGACAGGCCCCGTTGAGCCCATAGTGCCCTTCCTGCTGTATTCAACAATCCTAATTGGGAACCCACCACTTCTGCAGCCCCTGTACTTCCCCCATTCACTGGCCAACCCGAAATTCGGGTGGAAACAGTTGATTTTACGTCACTTAATTGTTATTCACCGTTTTCCCCTGAAGATCTCTATAGATCTTTTTTTTACAGTTTTTATAAAAGTGAACAAAGTGAGAAAAAAACACACACACACAAAAATACAAAGAAAAAAAAGCCAAAAATTGTTGTGGTTGTATTTTTCTTCTCTCTCTCTCTCGCTATTGTTCTCTCTCTTATGTTCGCTCTCTACTGTCTGCTTTACTGTTCGCTCACTATTGTTCTATATCTATCGTTCTCTCTCTGTTTTATTTTTACTATGTTTTATTGTATTTGCTTTGCAGGTATGGTATGTTATACTGTAATGTTTGTTTTCTTGTTAACCATCATTTGCTTTGCAGGTATGCCATTCGGCTGCAGCACGGGTTTATTTATCTTGACAGCAACAGCGTTTTCTCCCACGATACATAAAGCCATGACTCCAATGCTGTCTGAGGTGATTTCACCACCACAGTTAAAAAAGAGCATATATGCCGAAGCATTTGGGCAGGGGTGGAAGAGCCATTTGCTCCTAACATTAGGGGTGGATTGCCCCCATGCTTCGGCATATATTTTTTTAGGCACAGATTGCAATGTTTTATTTTTACTATGTTTTATTGTATTTGCTTTGCAGGTATGAAGAATTGTAGACGGCCACTCACATTGGCTTGTCTAGCTCCGCGCTTAGGATAATTCAAAAAGGTCTATACTAATATTAATACTATAAACCCAGTACAGCTGCTCCCTATGAAATCTAGATGATTTAATTGGTAGTTTAATTAAATGAGGGGCGCTAGTACCAACATGAGATACTGAATTAATTAATAGGTTAATTAATTGTATATTCTGAACTGTATAGTAGAGACTAAGAGCTTATTGAAAAAAGGTGTGCAGACACAATATAGATCTACCATGAACTAAGCTAATTAGTAACTATTTAAAGTGATAATAGTGAACCACATTTGGTTACTCATACATTACAACCATTATAATGTGAATAATAAAAATTGGTTAGAGTGTGTTTATACAAACAATAATAACACCAGACACCTAGCGTGACCCAGTGAGGTATAAATTAATTATTACCCCAAAGATAATTAACACACAAAATAGAGCTGACCGAGCTCTATTTAAATTAAATAATATAAATATAACAGACCCTGTACCTTGTATCACAATGTGTACAACGAAAGTTAATGATCAAGCACTTATGCCCAATCTGATATATAAAAAGTGCAAACCAACAAATTTGGCAAATAATCCCAATATCTTGGGTACATCCAAAAAACGTGAAAAATATTAATATAAATTAGACAGTGTTAATTGATATAACGCAAAGTTCATGTAGTATATAAAAAGTGCAAGCCAACAAAATTGGCAAATAATCCCAATATCTTGGGTGCATCCAAAAAACGTGAAAAATATTAATATAAATTAGACAGTGTTAATTGATATAACGCAAAGTTCATATAGTAGTCCTTGCTGCAAAACGCCACAATCTCTCCTGTAGATATAGCTTGTGCACCATCACCAGACAAATTCTCGATCCACCCAATGTGAGAACCAGCAGTATTAAATGGCCTCTTACCAAATGGAGTTGATTACTTTGTTTAGAAGCAATCAAATGCGCTTTCACAGGATTGTGCCTGTACACTGAGTGACACACCCTCACTCAAGGGCTCTCTTCCCTCTATCAGACCAGCTCAGATGGAATGGATTGGAAACATATGTGGGAATATAAAGAGAGGCGCACCTCATAGCGTAATAACGTTTTATTTAAAAAATATAGCATAAAAAAACACAGCAGCCAATTGCTCACTTACATTTTCCAGTGCCTACCCGGCACTGAGGCTACTTGCGATATGTTAAAATATTCGATGGAGCAGCGGATCCTTCCCCTCCTGACGTGCGTCTCTAGCGTGCGTTCCACTCACCAGACAGCTGGAGTCAATATCACAGGAAGTCCAGCAATAGTGCATCCAAAGATACAAAGTGATCAGGTACCGCCTACCGACGTACGTTTCGTGTTTGTCACGTCTTCAGGGTGGCATACCTGATCACTGAATAACCTGATTAATATACTGATCCTCATTAGTGGCCAACCAATGACGACTTAGTGTGTGCACAGCCTCAGTCCCAGTTAAGCTCACAACACAGCTGAAAAAAATCTATACATAATGGATAAGTATTAACCCCCACAGTTGGAATATAAATTATCTATGTTTTAGATCTAACTTTGCCTCATTATTCCCTGACTCCAGACGGGGCTTTATTTTATATTTCTGGGTATTAATTAAATATGGGACTTCATTTGCATAACTTTTTAAATAAATAACTTTTCAACGTCTAATCCTGGGACTAATATAAATCTTTGCAATAGGCACAGATTTTTCCTGTCTTATTTGATTAGTAAAGGGCGGAGGTAAACCTGCCCATGTCTAACCACCAACTATAATTAAAAAACTATATGTTGGCTTATTTTATTTTTCTATGGAGTATAGAATCTGCAGTACTCATTAAATCCACAAGATGTCACTATTGTGTCTTACTATCTATGGAACCACATCTTTCATACAGTAAGATGGGATAGCTTATAAATCACCCTCTCAATCAACATTTGACTATTTTAATTACCTAGATGCAGATGTATATATCTATTTGGTCATTAGATCAACTTTTATATAAAACCATTCACTGCTCACAAACTGGTTGTTACGGCATATTGCTTTTAAATTTATTGAATTTTATATTATTCTCTATGGGATGTGGCGTCTGTATTACTCATACGGTCCACAAGATGTCACTACATATGGTATGTTCACTCCAGACAGTTTATATATATCTCCTGCCTCCATTCTATGCATGAGTGTATTTTCTATTACTTAACTCTTTACCAAATGTTAATACATGGGATATAATCCATATGGGGCAATCTGAACAGATCTTTTGATCACCCACTCCACAGACGGGCGATAACAATCCCTCCATCTCACAGCACAAAGTCTGTCACAATTATCCTGCCAGTTCCCCCCAACACCGTTGACAGTAGATAAAAACGACTTATTTTTTATCTAGTTATAATTATCCTTTCCTCAGTTAACTATTCATTGGACAAGAAGCAATTCAGGTCTAAATCTATATTCATCCCTAAAGGTTGCATCGTGTCCAATGTATATAACCACTTAGTCTCATTTTGAGATATTGCTTTTTTCATATCCGTTCCTCTCCAATGTCTTGATACTCTATCTATTCCATAGAACTTGCACAGTGAAGGATCACTATTGTGATATCTCTCAAAGTGTCTGGGCACACTATGGTTGGGAAATTTTTTCTTAATATTGGTCAAATGTTCATTTATGCGTACTTTGAGCTTTCTCGTGGTACGCCCTACATATTGCATAGGACATGGGCATTGTAGTACGTAAGTGACATATTCAGAGTCACACGTTATAAGGGGTTTAATCTTATGAGTTCTTTTATTTGCACATGATTGGAAATGGGTTAGTTTTTTGCTAGTGCCTGGTTGTCTCGTTATTTTACATGCTTTGCATCTGTTACAATAATGAAACCCTGATCCATCCAAAAAAGTGGGCGGTTTCTTGGGGGGTCTGGCACATTGGGGGCTATCTTATTCCGGAGTCCAGGAGCTCTGGTGTAAATAAATTTTGGTACCTTTGGGATATTTAGCTTTAGATTTTGATCTTGTCTGAGTATGGGCCAATGTTTTTTGATAATGGCTTCTACCTCTCTATATTGTCTATTGTAGCCTGTTATAAAGGCTAGACCACCCACGTATTCTGGTTTAGCTTTAGTAGTGAGTAGGGAGCTCCTATCTAGATTGGATACTTGTGATAATGCTTTCTTGAGGGTGTCCTCTTTGTATCCCTTCTCAATAAATCTTTCAGTTAGCACCTGTGCTTGTTCCTGAAAGTCAATTTGTGTTGCACAGTTGCGTTTTATACGCATGTACTGGCCTTTTGGGACCGCACCTATCCATCTTGGGTGGTGGCAACTACTTGTAGGTACATACCCATTCCTGTCTGTTGCTTTAAAGTAGGTTTTTGTAATGAATTGCTCCTGCTTAATGGTGATAGTAAGGTCCAAAAAATTAACCTCCTGTCCCATGTGTTCGCTGGTGAACTTTAGACCATATAGATTATTATTCATACTGGTTAGGTACTCATTAAATTCCTCCACGGGCCCTCTCCAGAAAACAATAATATCATCTATATATCTTTTATAGAACACCAGCGACTCATTCCGTTCGAAAAAAATTGTTTCAGCTTCCCACTTGTTTAAGACTATGTTGGCCACGCTTGGGGCATAGCGAGCCCCCATAGCTACACCCCCAACTTGGTTATAGTACTCACTGTTAGCCCAAAAGAAATTATTTTTCATTGTCATACTTAACCCTTTAACTAAATGGTTGATC
This sequence comes from Lithobates sylvaticus, assembly GCA_028564925.1. Lineage (NCBI taxonomy): Eukaryota > Metazoa > Chordata > Amphibia > Anura > Ranidae > Lithobates > Lithobates sylvaticus. Next base: position 627,586,599 of record CM053026.1, on the reverse strand, counting down.
TGTGCTTGTTTTAATTGAGAATCTTTAGTTAATGCCCATTTTATTGCCACTTCAGCATCCATATGTCTAATATTTGTATATAGTGATTCAATATCTACAGTAATCATAATGGTATTAGGTGTTGCTCTTAATTCTTGAAGAAGGACTATCAATTCACGGCTGTCCTTCAAATAGGAGGGACTACATGGGACTAGTGGTTTGAAAAAACAATCTAGGTATTCACCCATACGAGAAAACAGAGAATTTATACCACTTATGATTGGACGTCCTGGGGGTTGTTCTTTATTTTTATGTATTTTGGGTGTCAGATATAGAACAGGAATTTTGGGGGCTAGAGGGATCAGATAGTCAGCCTCTTTTTTATTTAGAAAGTTTTTACGTAATCCCTCTGTCACCCAACTATTTAAAACCATTTTTAATTTGGAAGTAGGGTCACCTCTCAGTTTCAAATATGTATTTGGATCCCTCAGCTGTCTACTCATTTCATTGTAATAGTACTCACGTGTCATTACAACTAACCCCCCGCCTTTGTCTGCACCTCGTATTACTATTTGTTTGTTCTCCTCTATTTGTTTGATTCCTTCCCATATTTTGACTGTATCTCCATATTTTTTAATTTCCATCTTTTTTATGTCATTCTGTACCATATTTTTGAATACTTCTATATGGTGGTGTTTTCCTTTTTGTGGATTAAACGTTGAATTATTTTTTAAATTGGTATGTTTATATGGGTGTATAGCCTGGGGGTCCCCTCCCCTCTCAGTTTTATTAGCGAAATGTTTTTTGATATTTAATTTTCTCACATATTTTTCTACATCAACAAACAGTTCGAATTTGTCAGCACTTTTACTTGGTGCATATTTGAGTCCTTGATTAAGTACCTCTAACTCATTATCCGTAAATTTTACATCTGTTAAATTGAATAGTCCCTTATTTAGTTGTCCCTTTTCCTTTTTCTTTCGCCCTCGTCCTCTTTTACCTCTTTTTCTCTTGGGTCTTGTAACCCCCGAGGTGAATTGGGTGGGATACGATAATGTTCCTTCCATCCCCTCCATTCCCCCCCTGGTATTGGTTGGGGTATTGATTTTGATAGGGGCCCGGTCTCCCTCTAAAATTCCCTCTGAATGCTCCCCTGGGAGGTCTCTGTGGATATTGATTGCGATCATATCCATAATAATTATATTCTGGAGGTCTATTATCTAACGGGCCATATCTGTTATATGTCGACACTGGATATGGAGACAGGAAAAATCTGTGCCTATTGCAAAGATTTATATTAGTCCCAGGATTAGACGTTGAAAAGTTATTTATTTAAAAAGTTATGCAAATGAAGTCCCATATTTAATTAATACCCAGAAATATAAAATAAAGCCCCGTCTGGAGCCAGGGAATAATGAGGCAAAGTTAGATCTAAAACATAGATAATTTATATTCCAACTGTGGGGGTTAATACTTATCCATTATGTATAGATTTTTTTCAGCTGTGTTGTGAGCTTAACTGGGACTGAGGCTGTGCACACACTAAGTCGTCATTGGTTGGCCACTAATGAGGATCAGTATATTAATCAGGTTATTCAGTGATCAGGTATGCCACCCTGAAGACGTGACAAACACGAAACGTACGTCGGTAGGCGGTACCTGATCACTTTGTATCTTTGGATGCACTATTGCTGGACTTCCTGTGATATTGACTCCGGCTGTCTGGTGAGTGGAACGCACGCTAGAGACGCACGCCAGGAGGGGAAGGATCCGCTGCTCCATCGAATCTTTTAACATATCGCAAGTAGCCTCAGTGCCGGGTAGGCACTGGAAAATGTAAGTGAGCAATTGGCTGCTGTGTTTTTTTATGCTATATTTTTTAAATAAAACGTTATTACGCTATGAGGTGCGCCTCTCTTTATATTCCCACATATGTTTCCAATCCATTCCATCTGAGCTGGTCTGATAGAGGGAAGAGAGCCCTTGAGTGAGGGTGTGTCACTCAGTGTACAGGCACAATCCTGTGAAAGCGCATTTGATTGCTTCTAAACAAAGTAATCAACTCCATTTGGTAAGAGGCCATTTAATACTGCTGGTTCTCACATTGGGTGGATCGAGAATTTGTCTGGTGATGGTGCACAAGCTATATCTACAGGAGAGATTGTGGCGTTTTGCAGCAAGGACTACTATATGAACTTTGCGTTATATCAATTAACACTGTCTAATTTATATTAATATTTTTCACGTTTTTTGGATGCACCCAAGATATTGGGATTATTTGCCAATTTTGTTGGCTTGCACTTTTTATATACTACATGAACTTTGCGTTATATCAATTAACACTGTCTAATTTATATTAATATTTTTCACGTTTTTTGGATGTACCCAAGATATTGGGATTATTTGCCAAATTTGTTGGTTTGCACTTTTTATATATCAGATTGGGCATAAGTGCTTGATCATTAACTTTCGTTGTACACATTGTGATACAAGGTACAGGGTCTGTTATATTTATATTATTTAATTTAAATAGAGCTCGGTCAGCTCTATTTTGTGTGTTAATTATCTTTGGGGTAATAATTAATTTATACCTCACTGGGTCACGCTAGGTGTCTGGTGTTATTATTGTTTGTATAAACACACTCTAACCAATTTTTATTATTCACATTATAATGGTTGTAATGTATGAGTAACCAAATGTGGTTCACTATTATCACTTTAAATAGTTACTAATTAGCTTAGTTCATGGTAGATCTATATTGTGTCTGCACACCTTTTTTTCAATAAGCTCTTAGTCTCTACTATACAGTTCAGAATATACAATTAATTAACCTATTAATTAATTCAGTATCTCATGTTGGTACTAGCGCCCCTCATTTAATTAAACTGCTTTGCAGGTATGGTAAGTCTTATGCCCCATACACACGGTCGGATTTTCCGACGGAAAATGTCCTATCGGACAATGTTGTTGGAAATTCCGACCGTGTGTAGGCTCCATCTGACTTTTTCCGTCGTATTTTCCGACGGACAAAGTTTTATCTCCTGCTCTCAAATTTTCCGACAACAAAGTCCTATCGGACTTTTTCCGATCGTGTGTAGCGAATTCCGACGGACAAAGTGCCACGCATGCTCAGATCACATTACAAGACCAAAGCTATTGGCTACTAGCCTCTATGTAGTCCCGTCGTACGCAACGAACGTCACCACGTTCAGGATGATCGGATTTTCCGAGAACTTTGTCCGACCGTGTGTATGCAACACCAGTGTCGGACAAAATCCGTCGGAAAAAATCAGACGGATTTTGTGGTCGGAATTTCCGACCGTGTGTACGGGGCATTACTGTTATACTGTAATGTTACTTTGTTTTATTGTTAACCATCATTTGCTTAGCAGGTACGCCATTCAGCTGAGCACGGGTTTATTTATCTTGACAGCAACAACGTTTGCTCCCACGACATGTAAAGCTGTGACTCCATTGCTGTCGGAGGTGATTTCACCATCACAGTTTAAAAAAAAAAATGGTGCATGTATGCTCATCATTAGAAGTGGGTGGATGAAGGGCAGTATTCTAATGGTGGGCATACCCACTGATCAATCTCTTTTTTTCGTTCAGCCCACAGGCAGCATGAAAAAAAGAACATTACAATGTATGCCTAACAAGGACCAGCAACGTACTGGTATGTTGCTGGACTTTGAGTGGTTATACCAGAATGATGCCTGCAGGTTTAGGTATCATCTTGGTATCATTCTTTTCAGCCAGCAGTCGGCTTTCATGTAAAAGCAATCCTAGTGGCTAATTAGCCTCTACACTGATTTTATAAGCAGTGGGAGGGAACATCCCCCCCATCGTCTTCCATGGTTTTCTCTGGCTCTTCTGTCGTTGGATCACAGATCGGAGTAAGGGGTCAACAATCAGTTACTCATCAACAGTGCTCACCTACCAGTGGCCATCAGTGTCACCTACCAGTGGCCATCAGTGCCACCTATCAGTGCCACCCATCAGTGCCAGCCATCAGTGCCCATCAGTGCCATCTATTAGTGGTACATATCAGTAAAACCTATTAGTGCCCTTCAGTGCCCATCAGTGCCATCTTATCAGTGCCCATCAGTGCCACCTTATCTGTCCCCATCAGTACCACCTTATCTGTCCCCATCAGTACCACCTTATCTGTCCCCATCAGTGCAGCCTTATCGGTGCCTATCAGTGCCGCCTTATCTGTGCCTATCAGTGCCCATCAGTGTAGCCTATCAGTGCCCACCAGTGCAGCCTATCAGTGCCCATCAGTGCCGCCTCATCAGCCCATATCAATGAATGAGAAAAATTACCTGTTTGCTAAATATTCTAACAAACTATGAAACATGATTTTTTTTTTTGTTTAGCAAAAAATAAAAACCACAGTGGTGATTAAATACCACCAAAAGAAAGCTCTATTTGTGTGAAAAAAATAATAAAAATGTAATTTGGGTACAGTGTTGCATGACCGCACAATTGTCATTCAAAGAGCGACAGCGCTGAAAGCTGAAAATTGGTCTGGGCAGGAGGGGAGTTTAAGTGCCCAGTAAGCATGTGGTTAAAATTTAGATTACATATTGAATACACTTTTTTTTTTCTTTTTAAATGGGAGATTAGTGTCACTTTAAGGCCTTTTGCACACAGGTTAAAAACAGCACTTTTAAAGGTATGTGCCCATATACATTTTGGTGTTTAGATTCATATTTTAGAGCTGCGTTAGAGGCATTAAAAAACATGAAGCCTGCATTTGGAGAGGAGTTTACTGGCATAAGTTACACACGTACACGGGTAAATACATATAAATGTGTATAAATGAATCCTAGTGGCTAGAAGTGATGAATATTCTAGCAAAAAATGTAGATTACGTGCATACACTTCTAAACATCATACACATGTAAATGTGCATAAACACATGTAATTACATGCCAAATTAGCATTTTTTAGATAGGAGTAATTTATAACGCTTATGTGCATGAAGTTTTTTTTTTTGAAAATTATTTTTATTTGGTTTAAAGTTTAGATACAAAACAGAGCCTATTGGGAATACCCAGGCTCGGACCACATACATCACAATAAAAGAAACAGTATAAAAATAAAATCTTAACAGGAGTGCCGCTATTGGCACTAGAACAAGACTACACGCTCCAGTAACTTCTGAGATTGTTAGAATATTGTAGGTGTAGCAGTGAAACTTTTACAAGGTGTCCGCTATATGTGAAAATTTTGTTTTTTCCTCAGAACAGTAGTGGGGTTCTGAGGGTTAATTGTGCAAGTTAACTTTGGCATCAGTTTGGCTGGGCTGTACTGGGGTTTCGCCTGGTCATGGGTACAGTGAGGTACACATTACAGGCCCAGAACCAGGCCTGGTTGGAAGTTTTGAGTATCAGTCTTCCCCGTATCCAATCAGTGGGTGTGTCTGGCCCCGCTGTGTAGTCTGGGGAAGGGTACTTAAGGTGTTGAAGTCACGTGTTCGGGGTTCGGCGGTAGCTGCCTGTTCCTGAATCTGGACCGGGGTAGCCCCACGAGGGGTCCTGGGTCCGGGAGCGTTTGCCGTCCCACAACATGGTCAGTTTGACTAGCCCCACAGACCCGCATGGTCTGGGGCAAGGATCCATCTGTTCCTGAGTCTCGGAACTGGCTGGTCCGAGGCGCAGTAACTGAGGGAGGATTCAAGGCGTCTGAGTGTGATCAGTGTGCTGTTCCTAATCAAGACTATGTTTGTTGGATGTTGCAAATAAACCCCGTGCAAATAAAAACCTTCTAAAATGACTTTTATGGTGTCAGCATCCGAAGTTGTTGGGTACTAGTAACCCCCCCAACAAGCGGAGGAAACTGGTAAGCCCAAAAGTCAAGGCTGCCCCATCGAGGGTTATGGCCGCTACACGGCCGCTACATAGGTATCAGCCACTCAGGGGTAGCATCCCGCTCCCACTTCCAGATAAGATCGCCACAAAATGATTGCAGTGATCTATGGAATTCCCTCCTGTGAGCTCTACATCTCTCCTTTTCTCCCCTCACTTCTATTTGTTGGAAATAAAAAACTAAAAACTTTAACTGCATGCCACCAAATCATGTACATGTACATAATTTTGGGTAAGTGGCTGTACCGGGTGATGCCTATCACCCCGGTACCGTTTTCTTAGAGTAGACGGTTGGCTTTCATGTTATAACAACCAATGCAGCTAAATAGCCGCTCGGCCATTATCAGAAGCACCGGGAGGCCCGAGCAACCAGCCGTCTGGCCGATGACCCGAACAAAGCTGGAAAGCGGCTTTGATCGGGTCTCCGATGTAGTAACCCGGAAGCAACGTCACTTCAGGTTTACTCGCCAGCCAACGGCAACGATTTTAGAGAATCGAAAGTATTCAAAAACGCTGATTTTGGTGTTTTGAGTACTTTGAAGTACAGAGGAGGGGTTGTGACTAGCTGTGTGTTGGCACCAACTGCTGAGCTCCCCACCCTGCTTCTTCTTTAATAGGAGCCCAACCCGCTGCTGGTAGTGTGTTAGCCTTCACCATTTTGTTCCCAACTCCTTGCCATAGGCCATTAGCTTTTATATTCAAAAGTAAACAGCCCTGATGCAAAGTTATAGTTCTCACACTTTACTGTATCACTTGAAATATGACAGTGAAACATTAACCTCCTCACCATGACGTAATGCAAATATGTGGCCTTCAGCTTGAAGGGATTGTACCGGGGTGATTCCTGTTATTACAAGCAGCAGGAGGGGATGCCCCGTCCCCTCACACCGCCTTCCGTGGCTCACCTGGGCTCTCCCATCCCACCAGGAGGCTTGAGCGACCAGCCGGCACATCCGTGGGCTGGCCAGAGACCCGAACAATGCCGGAATCGGCTTTTATCGGGTCTCAGATCTAGTAAGCCAAAGCAACGTCATGACATCACTTCCGGTTTACTGAAGACTTAAAGGCGCCAAATAAAAAAAAATTACAGCATTCAAAACAGCCAAACTTGGCTTTTTGAATGCTTTTAAGTGCAAAGGAGGGATTTGGAGTCTTATAGATTCCAGATCCCTCCATAATGAGTACCTGTCACTGCCTATTACTGTCACGGGATGTTTTTATTCCTTGTGACAGTATAAAAAAAAAAAAATAAATAAATAAATAAGAAAAAAATTTAATAAAATTTAAAGCGTCCCATTCCTCTGTGCTCGTGTACAACAGTGAACACATACGTAAGTCGCACCTGCAAATGTAAACAGTGTTCAAACCACACATGTGGTGTATCGTCACGATCGTTAGAGCAAGAGCAATAATTCTAGTGCAAGACCTCCTCTGTAACTCTGAACAGGTAACCTGTACAAATTCTAAAATCGTTGCCTATGGAGATTTTTAAGTACCATAGTTTGTCCCCATTCCACGAGTGTGCGCAATTTTAAAGCATGACATGTTGGGTATCGATTTATTCAGTGTTTTTTTTTACATTAGACAAAAAAACTGGGCTAACTTTACCATTTTTTCAAATCGGGGGAAAGTCGTGGGTGCGTGTTATACAAAAATAGCGAGCGGCGTCGAAAAAAACGAAGCGCCGCCGGAAAAGACAGAATCGCTGACAAAAAAGACCGAAGCGCCACCGAAAAAGACCGAGCCAACTGTTCGGCTCCGCTTGTAGTCCCGCCTCCCTGCGCTCGCTCCCGAAACAACAGGGAGGCGGGACTCCGAGCGGAGCCGACCAGTCGGCTCTGTCTTTTTCGGCGGCGCTTCGGTCTTTTTCGGCGGCGTATCTGTCTTTTTCGGCGGCGTATCTGTCTTTTTCGGCGGCGCTCGCACGGTCTGTCTCGGCGGCGGGAAATTTAAACGTGGGCAAAGCTGCAAATGATGCTGGCAAGCTGCAAATGACACTGGGCAAGCTACAAATGACACTGACAAGCTGCAAATGACACTGGGCAAGCTACAAATGACACTGGGCAAGCTGCAAATGACACTGGGCAAGCTGCAAATGACGCCTCAATTTAAGTTTTTTTTTCCCTAAACTTCCCTCCTAAAACTTTTTTTCCTTAAAATGCCCTCCTAAACTTGGGGTGCGTGTTATACACGATAAATACGGTATATATAATGTTTGGAGGTTCCAAGTAATTTCCCAGCAAAAAATACTGATTTTAATTTGTAAGCAACAACTGCCAGAAAAAGACTTAGGCATGAAGGGATTAAATCACATCACATGGACATACTATCGGGTGTCACTTGGAATACTTCACCAATCGCATATAGTGGTGGGTCTGCAGCAGTCACTAGTGAAAGCCACACATTGCACATCCCTATTAAAGTGGTTGTAAAGGCAGAGCATTAAGATAAAAAGACTTCTGTGTGCAGCAGCCCCCCTCAGCCCCCCTAATACTTACAAGAGCCCATCTCGAACCAGCAATTTGAGAGACTCAGCTACCCAAGACTCTCCCTCCTGATTGGCTGAGACATACAGCGGGTGGCATTGGCTCCCACTGCTGTCAATCAAAGTCAGTGAGTCAATGAGGATGGAGAGGGGGTGGGACCAGGCTGTAGCTTCCTGTCTGAATGGACACACAGAGCTGAGGCTCGGCTTGGGTGCCCCCATAGCAAGCTGCTTGCTGTGGGGGCACTCAAAAGGAGGGAGGAGCCAAGAGTGCCAAAGAGGAACCCGAGAAGAGGAGGATCTGGGCTGCTCTGTGCAAAGCCACTGCACATAGCAGGTAAATATGACATTTGCTATTTTTAACCCCCAAAAAATTAGACTTTATAATCACTTTAAGCGATCTTTCCTGATATTCCTCTCCTCTCCCTCAATGTGTTGGAACCTAACTCCCTTCTCTCACTCTGATTCACTCCACAGGGTCATTAGTACTCACTCAGAGGGTTCTGACTCAATTGCTCTTTTTACCTGTGAGTCGCACTAGTGTAAGTCGCACTAGTGTAAATTTAGAGGCCAAAATGTCCAGACAGAGGCACAGTAGTGAAGAGGCCTACACATTGCTGAGCACGACAGATGAGAGCGATGGGAAAGCGGCCTCACTGTCAGATTCAGGCTCAGTATACGAACTGGTCGAGAGCAGCGGCACCCTGACAGATAACTCTGACGACGGAGTGGTCCCTGCTAAGGTCAGGCATACCCGACCCCGTTCTTCTGTTGTTGAGGGGCAAGAACCGCAGGGCTCTCGTATGGAGCAGAGAGCCAGTACTAGTGCCACTCATCCTTCTGGTGAACTGGCAAGCACCAGCGGCCTAGTACATCCTGGTCGTAGTCAAACCAACACTGCAGTATCACGTGGTGATGTGGCGAGTCCCATAAGTGCAGTTCAAGCTGGTGCAGTGGCTAGCACAAGTAGTGTCCCAAAGCCACCAAGAGTTCGAACATAGACCCATAGAACCCATAGTGCCGTTCCTGCTGCATATGCCAACCCTTATTGGGAGCCCACCACTTCTGCAGCACCTGTACTTCTCCCATTCACTGGCTAACCTGGAATTCAAGTGGAAACAGTTGATTTTACGCAACTTGATTTTTATTTACTGTTTTTCACGGAAGATCTCTATAGATCTATTATGGACCAAAGAAATGTGTATGCTGGTCAATTCATCACCGCTAATCCCCAGTTGACCCTTGCCAGAGATTGGAAACCTATTACGGTTTAAGAATGTAAGACCTTTCTGGGCCTATCCCTCCTCATGGGCATTAGAATGCAAAAAGTGTGCATTGCGGTCATATTGGTCCACTGACCAAATTCACCATATGCCCGTGTTCTCTGCTTCCATGACGCGATACGAGCAGATTTTGCGGTTCATGCATTTCAATGACAATGAACTCTCTCGTCCTCGGGGTGACCCTGAATACAATCGGCTCTACAAAATTTGGCCCCTCGTAAACCACTTCAACCAACAGTTTGTTTATTCCTGATCAAGTTGCCTGCGTTGATAAGACCCTGATTAAATTTTCTGTCCACCTGGCTTTCAAACAGTATCTTCCCAGCAAGCGTGCCAGATATGGGGTCAAGTTGTATAAGCTCTGTGACAGGGCAACAGGCTATACATATAGTTTTATGGTTTACGAGGGAGGAGATAGTCACGTGGAGCCATACAACTGCCCAGACTACATAAGCAGCGCTGGCAAGATTGTTTGGGACTTGGTGTCACCCTTTTTCAGAAAGGGGTACCACTTGTACGTGGACAACTTTTTAGTCACCTTTTTGATTGTGGAATTGGCGCATGTGGCACTGTGCGATCTAATCGCTGGGGATTCCCCCAATGGCTTGTAAATTCCCGACTTAGATGGGGGAAAAAGCCTGCTTGAAATTGAATAATTTGCTCACAGTGAAGTGGAGTGAAGGGTTTTTGTTCTGTCCTCCCTTCACCCAGATACAACAGTCAAAATTCCAATGGTGACTGTTTTTGTGAAGCACCTCTGTGTCCACGAATACAACCTTAACATGGGAGGGGTGGACCTCAACGACCAGATGATGGCACCGTAAGGCCAGCTGCTGGCATAAAAAAGTGTCTGTATATTTATTCCAATTGGCTCTGCTGAACGCTTATGTGCTATACAAAGCATCAGGACGAACTGGATCCTTCCTAAAATTCCAAGAGGAGATCGTCATAGCCCTTCTGTTTCCAGATGGTGCTGTGCCCCACCTTCCCAATGCAAATGCAGTGAGCCAGCTGCATGAGAGGCCTTTTCCGCATGTCCTCCCTGGTACCCCTACCCAAAGAACACCCCAAAAAATATGTTGCGTCTGCAGAAAACGTGGACATAGGCGTGACGCTCGGTTTTATTGTCCCTCCTGTTCTGACCAACCTGGTCTCTGCATCAGTGACTGTTTCCATCGCTACCACACACTAGTGGAGTATTAGCGTAGGGTGCAACACAGCACAGTCCTAGGGCACACATACACAGGGCCTCAAAAGATGAGATGGCCATCACAATTTGAGAGACCCTAATCTGGAACGTTTGCAGTTAAAATAAAAGTGCAAAAAAAATAAAAATAAAAAACACAAAAATATAAAAAAGTCAAAGATAGTTGTTGTTTTATTTTTCTTCTTTATCTATTGTCCTCTCTCTATTGTTCTCTATCTATTGTTCTAGATCTATTGTTACTGTATTTTATAACTGTAATTTTTTATTTTTACTGTGTTTTATTGTATTTGCTTTGCAGGTATGGTATGTCTTATGCCGAGAAAACACGATCGGACTTTCCGGCGGGATTGTCCGCTGGACTAGAGTCCGCCGGACAATCCGACCATGTGTGGGTCTCCTGCGGACTTTTTCTTCCCAAAAGTCTGGCGGACTTAGTTAGAAGTTTGGACTTAAAATTGTCCGCTGGACTTGGCAGTCCGCCAGACAATCCAGCCGTCTGTGTGCTAGTCCGCGGGACTTTTAAAATGAACGGACTTGCCGACACTACTCCAGGTAGACGGGACTAGCAAAGGAAGTCAATGCCGCCACCCGCTCGGCGAGATTGACACCTCGCTAGCCCCGTCACCTGGTATGAATTTAAAGGGGAATCCCTACGCCGAAAAAAAACGGCGTGGGGGTTCCCCCCACATCCATATCAGGAGAGGGGGTGGGGACGAGTGAGCGACCCCCCCCCTCCTGAGCTGTACCAGGCCATGTGCCCTCAACATGGGGGGTGCCCTGGGGAAAGGGGGGCCCCCACCCCAAAGCACATTGTCCCCATGTTGATGAGGACAAGGGCCTCTTCCCGACGACCCTGGCCGTTGTTTGTCGGGGTCTGCGGGCGGGGGGCTTATCGGAATCTGGGAGCCCCCTTTAATAAGGGGGCCCCCAGATACCGGCCCCCCACCCTATGTGAATGAGTATGGGGTATGATGTACCCCTACCCATTCACCTAAGGGAAAAAAGTGTAAATAAAAAACAACACAATTTTTTTAAAATACTTTATTGCACAGCTCCGGGGATCTTCTTCCGTCTTGGGGGGTCTTCTCGCCGGACTCATCCTCTATCTTCTGCTAGCTCTTTTACTAGCGGAGGAGCCCGGCTTTATCCTTCGTTACTGTCCGGGGGTCTTGTTCCTACTTTGGGGGTCTTGTCCCGCTCTTCTGTTCTTCTTGCTGGGCCTCCGCTTTCTTCTTCCAGCTCTTTTACTAGCGGTGGCCCGGGCTTCTGTCACCGTCGCTGTCGCCTTCTGCTTCTGCTTCTTCTGCTTCTTTTGCTTCTTCTTCTTCTTCTTCTTCTTCTTTCTTCATCCGATGTTGACTCGACGATGTCTCCTCTGCTAATGGCTCAGACGTGTTGCACTGCCAGTTATATAGGGACAAGGGGCGGGCCACCTGCTCATGTCACATGGTGACCCGCCCCCTTATGATGTCACAGTCCCAGCATCCTCCGGGACTGTGACATCATATGTGGGCGGGGTCACCATGTGACATGATACGGTGGCCCTGCCCCTTGTCCCTTTATAACTGGCAGCGCAACACGTCTGGGCCATTGCAAGTGGAGACAGCGACGTGTCAACATCGGATGAAGAAAGAAGAAGAAAAAGAAGCAGAAGGAGAAGGCGGCGATGACAGCGACAGCGACGGCGACAGAAGCCCGGGCCACCGCTAGTAAAAGAGCTGGAAGAAGAAAGCGGAGGCCTGGCAAGAAGAACAGAAGAGCGGGACAAGACCCCCGAAGTCGGAACAAGACCCCCGGACGGCGACGAAGGAGAAAGCCGGGCTCCTCCGCTAGTAAAAGAGCTAGCTGAACATAGCGGAGGAGTCCTGCGAGAAGACCCCCCCAAGACGGAAGAAGACCCCCGGAGCTGTGCAATAAAGTATTTTAAAAAATTGTGTTGATTCTTATTTACACTTGTTTCCCTTAGGTGAATGGGTAGGGGTACATCGTACCACATACTCATTCACATAGGGTGGGGGGCCGGTATCTGGGGGCCCCCTTATTAAAGGGGGCTCCCGGATTCTGATAAGCCCCCCGCCCACAGACCCCGACAACCAACGGCCAGGGTTGTCGGGAAGAGGCCCTTGTCCTCATCAACATGGGGACAAGGTGCTTTGGGGTGGGGGGGCGCAGGGCACCCTTTCCCCAAGGCACCTCCCATGTTGAGGGCACGTGGCCTGGCACGGCTCAGGAGGGGGGCGCTCGCTCGTCCCCACCCCCTTTCCTGACCGGCCGGGCTGCGTGCTCGGATAAGGGTCTGAGATGGATTTGGGGGGGACCCCCATGCCATTTTTTCGGCGTAGGGATTCCCCTTCAAATCCATACCAGGTGACGGGGCTTGCGAGGTGTTAATCTCGCCGATCGAGGGGGTGGCATTGACTTCCTTTGCTAGTCCCATCTACCTGGAGTCACGTTATAAATGAACAGACTTTACTACTTGTATCGGCAAGTCCGTTCATTTCAAAAGTCCCACGGACTTCCGCCAAAACTCCGGCGGAAAAGTCCAGGCATGTGTGGGCAAGTCCACACGTTCGGAAAGTCCGGCGGACCTCCGCTGGAAAGTCCGCCGGATAATCCGGCTGAAAAGTCAGATCGTGTGTACGTGGCATTACTGTTATACTGTAATGTTGCTTTGTTTTATTGTTAATCATTCATTGCTTTGCAGGTATGCCATTCAGCTGCGGCATAGGTTTATTTATTCTGACAGGGTTTGTTCTCACAATACGTAAAGCCGTGACTCCAGCTCTGTAGGAGGTGATTTCACCACCACAAAAAAAAAAGCATATATTCCGAAGCATGGGGACAGGGGCGGAGGGGCGATTTGCCCCTAATATTAGGGGCAGATTACCCCCATGCTTTGGCATGTATTTTTCATTCTTTTTTTGGTAAAGATTGAAATAAAAAAAGTTTTATTCAGTTACATTTTTATTGTTTCCATTGTTTCGCTTTTGAGGTACGCCATTCAGATGCAGCATGGATTTATTTACTTTGACAGCAACAGGGTTTGCTCTCACGATATGTAAATCAGCAACTCCAGCGCTGTAGGAGTTATTTCACCACCACAGTTAAAAAAAAACGGTGCATGTATGTCTATCATTATAAGTGGGTGTTATGCAGGGCGGTATTATAATAGTAGGCATACCCACCGATCAATATCTTTTTTTTCGTTCAGCCCACAGGCTGCATGAGAAAAAAGAACATATGCTGTATATGCCCAACAAGGGCCAGCAACGTACTGGTATGTTGCTGGATTTTGAGTGGTTATACCAGAATGATGCCTGCAGGTTTCGGTATCATACTGGTATCGTTCTTTTCAGCCAGCAGTCAGCTTTCATGTAAAAGCAATCCTAGCGGCTAATTAGCCGCTAGACTGCTTTTACAAGCAGTGGGAGGGAACGATCCCCCCTCCCACCATCTTCCATGCTTTTCTTAGGCTCTCCTGTCCCACCGGGGAACCTGAGAATGCAGCCGATGGTTCCACCAGCTAACCATAGAGCTGATCGGAGACCAAAGTGGCTCCAATCATCTCTATGGCCTAAGAAATAGGAAGCTACAAGCATTTCATCACTTCGGTTTTGCCTGATATAAACATTGTCATTGAAAAATTTGGAAAGCATCTTATCACACCGATCTTGGTGTGTTTAGATGCTTTGAGGGCAGAGGAGAGATCTAGTGTCTAATAGACCCCAATTCAAAAAAGAGTACCTGTCATTACCTATTGCTATCATAGGGGAAATGTACATTCCCTGTGATAACAATAGAAATGATAAAAAAAAAATTTTTAATGAAAGGAACAGTGTAAAAATAAAATAAAAAAGCAAAATAATTAATAAAAAAATAAAAAGACCACCCCTGTCCCCCCTGTGCTTGCGTGAGGCGCAGGTGAATGCAAGCATCGGTCTCCTGTCCTATGTAAACAGCAATTTCACCATGCATGCGAGTTATCACCGCAAACGTCAGATCAAGGGCAGTAATTTTAAAGGCTTTTAAAAATATATGTAGTTTGTCCCCGCTGCACGGTTGTGCGCAATTTTAAAGCATGACGTATTTGGTATCTATGTGCTTGGCATAAGATCATCTTTTATATTTTACCAAACATGTGGGCAATATAGTGTATTTTAGTGCATTAACATTTAAAAAAGTGATAGGTAGTGAGGAAGTGAAATCACCATTTTACACCCTAATGCCCCGTACACACGGTCGGAAAATCCGACCACAAAATCCATCGGATTTTTTCCGACGGATTTAGTCCGACACTGGTGTTGCATACACACGGTCGGACAAAGTTGTCGGAAAATCCGATCATTCTGAACGTGGTGACGTTTGTTGCCTACGACGGGACTACGTAGAGGCTAGTAGCCAATAGCTTTGGTCTTGTAATGTGATCTGAGCATGCGTGGCACTTTGTCCGTCGGAATTCGCTACACACGATCGGAATTGGTGTGATCGGACTTTGTTGTCGGAAAATTTTTAGAGCAGGAGATAAAACTTTGTCCGTCGAACAATCCGATGGAAAATGTCCGATGGTGCCTACACACGGTCGGAATTTCCGACAACATTGTCCGATAGGACAGAACCCATAGGAAAATCCGACCGTGTATATGGCTCTTTAAAAATTCTGACTGCGGTGATTGGTTTTCGGGGTCCTGTACGCAGCTACGCTCCCAAAAAGTACTCAGGAGAAGCAGCAGAATGTATTTTGGGGTGTAATTCCACATATACCCATGGCATGTGTGAGCAATATATCATTTAGTGACAACTTTGTGTAATTTTTTTTTTCCGGAAACTTGTTGAAAAATATAAAATATTCCATGGACTCAAAATGCCTCTCAGCAAATAGCTTGGGGTGTCTACTTTCCAAAATGGGTTCATTGGGGGGGGGGGGGGGGGGTTGTGCTATCTTGGCATTTTATGGCCTGCAAAACTGTGATAGATAGTGAGGAGTGAAATCAAAAATTGACCATAAAGTCTCACACATGTGGTATTCCCGTACTCAGGAGAAGCAGCAGAATGTATTTTGGGGGGTGTAATTCCACATATACCCATGGCATGAGTGAGCAATATATAATTTAGTGACAACTTTCATTTTTCAATCACTTTGTGACAAAAAAATAAAATATTCAATGGGCTCAACATGCCTTTCAGCAATTTACTTGTGCTGTCTACTTTCCAAAATGGGGTCATTTTGGGGATTTTGTACTGCCCGTCCATTTTAGCACCTCAAGAAATGTGATAGTCAGTCATAAACTAAAAGCTGTGGAAATTCTAGAAAATGTACCATAGTTTGTAGACGCTATAACTTTTGTGCAAACCAATAAATATACGCTTATTGACAATTTTTTTTACCCAAGAATGTGGCTGAATACATTTAGAAAATATCTTTTTACAAATACAATGTAAAATTGACAAGGGACTCCAACAAAGTTGTATCTTTGATCTTAAAAACTACAGGATAATGGTGCTGTGGTAACTTTCTCAAAAAAAAAAAGCCTTTGAAAATTTGTTTGCAATAACTCCATCAGTATCACCAGCAAAGCAGCTTTATTATTATCTCATTAAAGAAGAAGAGAATGTGCGCTGCATTTCGAGATTTCATAATTTGCCACGTCACGAAGGTTAATTCTCCATTACGAACGCTAGTTTACAAGACCGACTTCTGGCTCGTCCTTGCTTCCGAGCATGCGTGTTTGTACGTTGGACTTTTGTCCGACAGACTTGTGTACACCTGCTTGAAAAATCCAACAACAGACATTTGTCTGCGAAAAATTTAAAAACCTGCTATCCAACATTTGTCTGCAGAAAATCCGACAACAATTGTCCGATGGAGAATACAGATGGTCTGATTTTCCACCAACAGCTTGTCATCACACATTTACCGTCGGAAAATCTGATCGTGTGTATGTGGCTTTACAGTAAAGAACCCTCTATGCAGTTTAAAGTTAAATCACTTTTTTTCTAATTTTAGTGAATGGCCGCGTGTCTCTCTAAGTTCTCTTGCACAGAAACATTTTATTCCTATTGCCGGGTCACCAGTACAGTATTTATACATTGAAATTATATCCCCTCTCAAGCGTCTCTCCTCCAGAGAGAATAAGTTCAGTGCTGATGCTCCAGTCCCTTAATTAGCTGTGTTGCCCTTCTCTGGGCCCTCTCCAGTTCCAGCACATCCTTCCTGAGGACTGGAGCCCAGAACTGGATTGCATACTCCAGGTGCGGCCGGACCAGAGTCTTGTAGAGTGGGAGAATTATCGTTTTATCTCTGGAGTTAATCCCCTTTTTAATGCATGCCAATATTATGTTGGCTTTGCTGGGAGCAGCTTGGCATTGCATGCCATTGCTGAGCCTGTCATCTACTAAGACAGTGATGGCGAACCTTGGCACTCCAAATGTTTTGGAACTACATTTCCCATGATGTTCAACTACACTACAGAGTGCATGAGCATGATGGGAAATGTAGTTACAAAACATCTGGGGTGCCGAGGTTCACCATCACTGTACTAAGACCTTCTGGTCCTTTTTCATCCTAGATTCCCTCAGGTCCTCCCCCTAGTGAGTAGATTGCATTTATATTTTTGGCACCCAAATGCATTATTTAATTTTATTTTACATTAAACTTAATTTGCCATGTAGTTGCCCACCCCATTAATTTGTTCAGATCTTCTTGCAAGGTTTCCACATCCTGCTTAGCTTAGTATCTTCCGCAAATACAGAGATTGAACTGTTTATCCCATCCTCCAGAACATTTATGAATTCATTTAATAGTATTAGTCCCAGGACAGAACCCTGGGGGACCCCACTTACCACCCTCTGAACTCGCCCCTGTAGACAATTTTTAATCAATTTACTCACTCTTTGGTCCATGCTGACAGACCTTAGTTTGTACAGTAAAAGTTTATGGGGAACTGTATCGAATGCCTTTGCAAAATACAGATACACCACTTCAGCCCCGGACCATTTGGCAGCCAAAGGACCAGAGGTCTTTTTTCAATTTCGCACTGCACTGCTTTAACTGGTAATTGCGCGGTCATGCAATGTTGTAACCAAACGAAATTTGCGTCCTTTTCTTCCCACAAATAGAGCTTTCTTTTGATGGTATTTGATTGCCTCTGTGATTTTTATTTTTTGCGCTATAAACGGAAAAAAAAGACCGCAATTTTTATTTTTTGCGCTATAAACGGAAAAAGACCGAAAAAAAAAAAAGATATTTTCTACTTTTTGTTATAAGAAAAATCCAATAAACTCAATTTTAGTCAAACATTTGGGCCAAAATGTATTCAGCCACATGTCATTAGTAAAAAAAATGCCAATAAGCGTATATTTATTGGTTTGCGCAAAAGTTATAGCGTCTACAAACTAGAGTACATTTTCTGGAATTTACACCGCTTTTAATTTATGACTGCCTATCTCATTTCTTGAGGTGCTAAAATGGCAGGGAAGTGCAAAACCCCCCCAAATGACCCCATTTTGGAAAGTAGACACCCCAAGCTATTTGCTGAGAGGCATGTTGAGCCCATTGAATATTTTTTTTTTTAGTCCCAAGGGATTGAATAAAGACAAAAAAAAAAAAAAAAAATTTTTTTTTTTCATAAAGTTGTCACTAAATGATATATTGCTCACACATGCCATGGTTATATGTGGAGATGCACCCCAAAATACATTTTGCTGCTTCTCCCGAGTATGGGGATACCACATGTGTGGGACTTTTTGGGAGCCTAGCCGCGCACGGGGCCCCGAAACCCAATCAACGCCTTCAGGGTTTCTAAGGGTGCAAATTTTTGATTTCACTCCTCACTACCTATCACAGTTTTGAAGGCCATAAAATGCCAAAATAGCACAAAACCCCCCCAAATGACCCCATTTTGGAAAGTAGACACCCCAAGCTATTTGCTGAGAGGCATGTTGAGTACATGGAATATTTTATATTTTGCCACAAGTTGCGGGAATATTACAAACTTTTTTTTTTTTTTTTTTGCCCAAAGTTGTCACTAAATGATATATTGCCCACACATGCCATGGGCATATGTGGAATTACACCCCAAAATACATTCTGCTGCTTCTCCTGAGTACGGGGATACCACATGTGTGGGACTTTTTGGGAGCCTATCCGCATACGGGACCCCGAAAACCAAGCACCGCTTTCAGGATTTCTAAGGGCATAAATTTTTGATTTCACTCCTCACTACCTATTACTACCTATCACAGTTTTGAAGACCATAAAATGCCAAGATGGCACAAAACCCCCCCAAATGACCCCATTTTGGAAAGTAGACACCCCAAGCTATTTGCTGAGAGGCATGTTGAGCCCGTTGAATATTTTTTTTTTTTAGTCCCAAGTGATTGAATAAAGACAAAAAAAAAAAAAAAAAAAAAAATTATTCAAAAAGTTGTCACTAAATGATATATTGCTCACACATGCCATGGTTATATGTGGAATTGCACCCCAAAATACATTTTGCTGCTTCTCCTGAGTATGGGGATACCACATGTGTGGGACTTTTTGGGAGCCTAGCCGCGTACGGGGCCCCGAAACCCAAGCACCGCCTTCAGGATTTCTAAGGGTGCAAATTTTTGATTTCACTCCTCACTACCTATCACAGTTTCGAAGGCCATAAAATGCCAAAATAGCACAAAACCCCCCCAAATGACCCCATTTTGGAAAGTAGACACCCCCAGCTATTTGTTGAGAGGCATGGTGAGTATTTTACAGCTCTCATGTGTTTTTGAAAATGAAGAAAGTAAAGTAAAAAAAAAATTTTTTTTTTTTTTTTTTTTTAAAATTTTCAAAACATTGTGACAAAAAGCGAGATCTGCAAAATACTCACCATACCTCTCAGCAAATAGCTTGGGGTGTCTACTTTCCAAAATGGGGTCATTTGGGGGTGGTTTGTGCCATCTGGGCATTCCATGGCCTCCGAAACTGTGATTGGCAGTGAGGAGTGAAATAAAAAAATTACACCCTTAGAAAGCCTGAAGGCGGTGCTTGGATTTTGGGGTCCCGTACGCGGCTAGGCTCCCAAAAAGTCCCACACATGTGGTATCCCCGTACTCAGGAGAAGCAACAGAATGTATTTTGGGGTGTATCTCCACATATGCCCATGGCATGTTTGAGCAATATATCATTTAGTGACAACTTTTTGTAAAAAAAATTATTATTTTTATTTTTTTCATTATTCAATCTCTTGGGACCAAAAAAAAAAAATATTTAATGGGCTCAACATTGCTCTCAGCAAATAGCTTGGGGTGTCTACTTTCCAAAATGGGGTCATTTGGGGGGGGGGGGTTTGAACTGTCCTGGCATTTTATGCACAACATTTAGAAGCCTATGTCACACGTCACCCACTCTTCTAACCACTTGAAGATAAAGCCCTTTCTGACACTTTTTGTTTACATGAAAACATATTTTTTTTTTGCAAGAAAATTACGTTGAACCCCCAAACACTATATATATTGTTAAAGCAAAGGCCCTACAGATTAAAATGGTGGGTGTTGCATTTTTTTTTTCCACACAGTATTTGCGCAGCGATTTTTCAAACGCATTTTTTGTGGAAAAAATACTTTTTTTTTTATTTTAATGCACTTAAACACACTATATTGCTCAAATTTTTGATGAAATAAAAAATATGATCTTAGGCCGAGTACATGGATACCAAACACGACATGCTTTAAAATTGCGCACAAACACGCAGTGGCGACAAACTACATACATTTTTAAAAGCCTTTAAAAGCCTTTACAGGTTACCACATTAGATTCACGGAGGAGGTCTACTGCTAAAATTACTGCCCTCGATCTGACCTTTGCGGTGATACCTCACATGCATGGTGCAATTGCTGTTTACATATGACGCCAGACCAACGCTTGTGTTCGCCTTTGCGCAAGAGAAGGGGGGGCAGGGGTGCTTTTTTTTTTTTTTTTTTTTTTTTTTAGTTTTTCTTTTTATTTAGCTTTTTTATTTTATTTTTAAACTGTTCCTTCCATTTTTTTTTCTTAGTTGTCATTTTTATTGTTATCGCAGGGAATGTAAATATCCCCTATGATAGCAATAGGCAGTGACAGGTACTCTTTTTTTGAAAAAATTGGGGTCTATTAGACCCTAGATCTTTCCTCTGCCCTCAAAGCATCTGACCACACCAAGATCGGTGTGATAAAATGCTTTCCCAATTTCCCAATGGCGCGGTGGGTATGCCCACCATTAGAATACCTCCCTTCATCCACCCACTTCTAATGATGGGCATACATGCACCATTTATATATGCCGAAGCATGGGGGCATCCTCCCGCAAAAAAAGTTATGCCACGTACACATGGTCGGACTTTTTTCGACCGTATGTACGTGGCATTAGGAGCAAAATCGCTCCTCCGCCCTCTGCTGCCCCCATGCTTCGGCATATATGCTCTTTTTTTTAACTGTGGTGGTGAAATCACCTCCTACAGCGTTGGAGTCGCGGCTTTATGTATCGTGGGAGCAAACGCTGTTGCTGTCAAGATAAATAAATCCACGCTGCAACTGAATGGCGTACCTGCTAAGCAAATAATGGTTAACATTAAAACAAAGTAACATTACAGTATAACAGTAAGACCTTACCATACCATACCTGCAAAGCAAATACCAAAAAAAAAAACATAGTAAAAAATAAAACATTTTGTTAACGCAACCGGTGCCTAAAATATATATATGCCGAAGCATGGGGGCATCCTCCCGCAAAAAAGTTATGCCACGTACACATGGTCAGACTTTTTTCGACCGTATGTACGTGGCATTAGGAGCAAAATCTCTCCTCCGCCCTCTGCTGCCCCCATGCTTCGGCATATATGCTCTTTTTTTTAACTGTGGTGGTGAAATCACCTCCTACAGTGTTGGAGTCGTGGCTTTATGTATCGTGGGAGCAAACGCTGTTGCTGTCAAGATAAATAAATCCGCGCTGCAACTGAATGGCGCACCTGAAAACAAAAAAATGGTTAACAATAAAACATACCTGAAAAGCAAGCATGATAAAACATAATAAAACATTGCAGAATAGAATAGAGTAAAAAAGAGCAACAATAGAGAGAGAGAGAGAGAGAGAGAGATAGAGAGAGTAACAATAAAACGACAACTATTTTTGGTTTTTTTTTTATATTTTTTTGGGGGTTTTTTTTTTTTTTTTTTTTGTTTTTTTTTTTTTTTTTACTTTTTTTTTTTTAATATAATTTTAACTGTAACTTTTTTTTTAAACTGTAACTATAATTTTAACTGCCACGGTCGGGTCTCAAAATGCGATGGCATTCTTGAGACCCTGTGAAAGTGTATCCTAGCCTGTGAAATGCTGTACCCTACGCTAAAACCTCACTAGTGAGTGGTAGCGTTCAAAACATTCACCAACGCAGAGACCAGGATTGTCAGGACAGCGTGGACAATAATAACGGCTGTCACGCCTACATCCGCGCTTGCTACAGACACGACATCTTTTTTGGGGGGCTCGTTGGGTAGGGGTACTCGGGAGGACATAAGGGTAATGCCTCTCATGCAGCCGGCTTACTGCATTTGGTAGGGGATGTTGAGGTGTGGAATCGCCTGGATACAGGAGTTCCATGACAACCGCTCCCTGGAATTCAAGGAAGGGTAACGTCCCGCCTGAAGCTCCGTATAGCACATGAGCATTCAGCAAAGCCAATTGGAATAAATAAATAGACACGTTTTTGTACCAGCGTCTAGCCTTACGGACAACTAGGTACGGCGCCAACAACTGGTCGTTGAGGTCCACCCCCCCCCCATATTAAGGTTGTATTCGTGGACACAGAGGGGTTTCGTCACAACACCAGCCGCCGTACGAATTTGGACTGTCGTGTCTGCATGAAGGGAGGTAAGAAGGAAAACATTCTTATTATCCCTCCACTTCACAGCGAGCAAGTTATTACACTTCAAGCAGGCTCTCTCCCCCAGCCTAAGACGGGAATCTACAAGCCGCTGGGGAAAGCCCCGGCGATTAGGTCGCACGGTGCCACATGCTCCAATCTGCTGATCAAACAAGTGACTAAACAGTGGCATGCTCGTGTAATAATTGTCCACGTACAAGTGGTACCCCTTTCCGAATAAGGGTGACGCCAAGTTCCACACTATCTTGCCAGCGCTCCCTATGTAATCTGGACAGTTCTCCGGCTCTACGTAACTATCTTTTCCCTCATAAACCGAAAAGCTCCACGTATAGCCTGTTGCCCTGTCACAGAGCTTGTAGAGCTTGACCCCGTATCTGGCACGCTTGCTGGGAAGGAACTGTTTGAAAGACAAGCGGCCAGAAAACTTAATCAGGGACTCGTCAACGCAGACAACTTGATTGGGCGTAAACAAGGCTGCAAAACATTGGTTGAAGTGGTTTATGAGGGGCCGAATTTTGTAGAGCCGATCAAATTCAGGGTCTCCACGAGGACGACAAAGTTCATTGTCACTGAAGTGCATGAACCGCAAAATAATCTCGTATCGTGCCCTGGACATGGAGCAAGAGAACACGGGCATTTGGTGGTGCGGTGAGGTGGACCAATAAAACCTCAGAGTCGGGAATTTGTGTATGCCCATGTTGAGGGAAAGGCCCAGAAAGGTCTTAAATTCGGAAACCGTAATTGGTTTCCAATCTCTGGCAAGGGAAGGCACTTGGGGATTAGCGGCGATGTATTGACCAGCGTATATATTACTTTGGTCCACAATAGATCTATAGAGATCTTCCGTGAAAAACAGCGAATAAAAATCGGATGGCTTAAAATCAGCTGTTTCCACCTGAATACCGGGTTGGCCAGTGAATGGGGGAAGTACGGGTCCTGCAGAAGTGGTGGGCACCCAATCAGGATTGGCGAATTCTGCAGGAAGGACACTATGTGATCGACGGACCTGCCTTTGTCTTCTTCTTGGTGGCAGCGGGACACTACTTGTGCTTGCCACCTCGCCAGCTTGAACTGCACTTATGGGACTCGCCACGTCACCAAGTGTTACTGCAGTGCTGGTTTGACTACGTCCAGGGTGTACTAGGCCGCTGGTGCTTGCCAGTTCACCAGAAGGAATAGCGGCACTAGTACTTCTCTGCTCCATACGAGAGACCTGCGGTTCCTGCACCTCAACAACATCAGAAGATCGGGATCGGGTACGCCTGACCTTAGCAGGGACCACACCTTCGTCGCCAGAGCTATCTGTCATGGAGCCGCTGTCGTCTACTGGATCGTATTCTGAGCCTGATTGTGACAGATGAGTGACCTCCTCTTCACTATCTGACATACTCAGAAACAAGTAGGCCTGTTCACTAGTGTACTTGCGATTTGCCATTTTGGGCTCTAAATTTAGTAGTACACTAGTGAGATTCACAGGAAAAAAAGCTCCTAGGCTGCTGGCAACTGAATCAAAACGCTACCAAAAAAACTGTTAGCGATCGCAGGGATCAGGCCTGACTCTGCGAACGCTGCAGTTATGTGTGCTTAGTGTTTTGGAAGTGACAGTGATCGATCGATACTGCACTTGGGTGGGCTGGGCTGGGCTGGGCGGAGGGGGAAAACGCAGGTGCTAGCAGGTATCTGGGCTGATCCCGCTAACAATGCGTTTTTTGGAACCCTAAACTGCTGGGACGCTAGTATAGATCTGATCAGATCAGATATTGATCTGTTCAGATACTATACCACTAAGGGAGGTGTATGCTTTGCGCGTGGGTGTTTGCGGTACTGGCACTAACCTGGGGCGACGCAGACCTTATTTGACCCTAAAACCTAATTGATATCACCCGCCGGGCGATCAGGGGGTTAAACCGATAGTTGGGTAATAAATGGCGGGTGCCCTGACAGTATAAAAAAAAACAAGCTAACTAACCAGCGTCACCCGTAACAGTTATACGGTGATCACTGGTGAAAGGGTTAACTAGGGGCAATCAGGGGGTTAAAACCTTTATTAGGTAATATATGGGGGTACCTGACACTATATAAAAACCTGACGGGGAACCTAAATAACTAAATAACTAACTGGCTAACCAGCGTCACCAGTGACACTTATACTGTGATCACTGGTGAAAGAGTTAACTCTAGGGGCAATCAAGGGGTTAAAACCTTTATTTAGGTTGTAATATGGGGGTACCTGACCTATAAACCTATTTATAATCCTATATAAACCTGGCGGTTACCTAAAAAAAAAAAAAAAAACTGGCTACCTAGCGGCACCAGTGACACTAATAGAGCGATCAAAAAAACGATCGCTTAGTGACACTGGCAAAAGGGGGTGAAAGGGTTACCTAGGGGGCAATCAAGGGGTTAAACCTTTATTGGGGGGGGGGGGGGGTCGGGGGCTACCTTAGACCTAAAGGGGCCTAAAACTAACTGCCCTGACAGTTATTGCAGTCACACTGACACTAAATGCAGTGATCAGTAAAATAAATGATCACTGCAATCAGTGACACTGTGACTGGGGGGGCAGGGGGTGATCTGGGGGGTGATCAGGGGGTGACAGGGGGGTGAAATATGTGCCTATGTGTGCCTGGTGTCAGTGTAGTGTTGGTGCACTAACCTGATGTCTTCTCAGCTCCGCGTCCCGGTCAGAAAGACCGACACGAGGAGCGTGACATCACTTCCCCTTGCCTGTGTTCACAATTACACAGGAAGGGGAAGGAAGGGGAAGCATCTCATTGGCCAGAGCGATCGTGAGGGGGTGGCCAGAAACGACTGGCCGTCCCCTCGTCCCGAAACGACTGGCCGTCCCCTCGTCCCGCATCGCTTCTGAAGCCATCCCGACCGTCCCCGCCGGCGGTGGGGGGTCCGATCGGACCCCCCAACCGCCTGAAGAATGGCACGTACAGGTACGTGATTCTGCCTGTTCGTGCCATTCTGTTGACGTATATAGACATGGGGCGGTCGGGAAGTGGTTAAATTCCAAACTGTGATAGGAAATCCACCTCCCCTCCTCCCTTGGTTAGGGGGATCAAAGCATACTCCCAGTATTACTTTCCCCTTGGTTTCTTCCATTTGTAGCTTTACCCATAAGGATTCCACCTCCTCCCTTGCTTCATTTGTGAGGTCGTCTCTCACATTCACTTGCACATCATTTTTGATATACAGGCATACCCCTCCCCCTTTTTACCCTCCCTATCTCTGAGATATAGGGAATACCCTTGAATGGTTGCCAGCCAATCATGAGAGCTGTTGAACCAAGTCTCTGAAATTCCCACAAAATCTAAATCCTCCTCCTACAATAGCAACTCTAGTTCTCCCATCTTGTCCGCCAGACTCCTGGCATTAGTGAACAAGCCATGTAGTTTTGTCCCGATGCATACTATCGCCTTATTGGGTTTTCTGAGGTTGCAAATAGGACTTGTTACTATACTTACCTGGGTTTAGGTGCTTTAGTCAACCTACTACTAATGCCCTTAATACTACCCTCTAAAATGTGTTCCATGCTGGCTATCTCTACGTCTAGACCCTCCCCCCCCCGACCTGCACCTTCCCCATTTAGGTGCAGTCTGTCTCTGCTAAAGAGCTGGTAACCGACTGAGAAGTCAGCCCAGTTCTCCAGGAACCGGAACCCCTCCTTTCTACACCAGCTCCTCAGCCACTTGTTTACTTCCCTACTTCCCTAATCTCCCGCTGCCTCTCTGGTGTGGCTCGAGGTACCGGTAGTATTTCTGAGAATACTACTTTGGAGGTCCTAATCCTCAATTTAGCTTCTAAGTACCTAAAATCTTTTTTTAGAACACTCCATCTTCCTCTGACTTTGTCATTGGTGCCAACGTGCACCATGAGAGCCGGGTCTTCCCCAGCCCTCCCAGTAATCTGTCCACCAGATTCGTGATGTGCCAAATCACAGCACTCGGGTACTCACATCACACAGGTACTCACAGCACTTTTGTACTCACAGCATTTGGGTACTCATAGCACTCGGGTACTCACAGCACTTACCCCCTGTCTCTCCTGGTCAGCCTTCTACCTCCCGGTCCAGCTGGATTTACTCCCACCTCCTCTGTCCATGTCTATGGGGGGATATTGTACCCAGTTACTCCCGCTCCACCACCACAATGTCCTGCTCCTGCCACCGCTCTCGGCCCCAGGGTCACGCACTGCCACTCTTGGTCATGGGGGGGAGGGAGTCCAGTCCGCTGTTCTCACACTCCCTCCCTCTCACACCTGTCATAAATTGGTAAGACCAGACAATGTGGACTGCACAGAGAGAACCAAAAGGCATGTACAGTGGTTTGCCCCCTTCCTCATTTCCTGTTCCTTTGCATGTTTGTCACACTTAAGTGTTTCGGAACATCAAACCAATTTAAACAATAGTCAAGGACAACACAAGTAAACACAAAATGCAATTTGTAAATGAAGGTGTTTATTATTAAAGGTGAAAAAAAATCCAAACCATCATGGCCCTGTGTGAAAAAAGTGATTGCCCCCTAAACCTAATAACTGGTTGGGCCACCCTTAGCAGCAACAACTGCAACCAAGCGTTTGCGATAACGTGCAATGAGGCTTTTACAGCGTCCTGGAGGAATTTTGGCCCACTCATCTTTGCAGAATTGTCCTAATTCAGTTACATTAGAGGGTTTTCGAGCATGAACGGCCTTTTTAAGGTCATACCACAACATCTCAATAGGATTCAGGTCAGGACTTTGGCTAGGCCACTCCAAAGTCTTCATTTTGTTTTTCTTCAGCCATTCGGTGGTGGACTTGCTGGTGTGTTTAGGATCATTGTCCTGCTGCAGAACCCAAGTTCGTTTCAGCTTGAGTACACGAACAGATGGTCGGACATTCTCCTTCAGGATCTCTTGGTAGACAGCAGAATTCATAGTTCCTTTTATCACGGCAAGTCTTCCAGGTCCTGAAGCAGCAAAACAGCCCCAGACCATCACACTACCACCACCATATTTTACTGTTAGTATAATGTTCTTTTTCTGAAATGCATTGTTCCTTCTACGCCAGATATACTTGGACACACACCTTCCAAAGAGTTCCACTTTTGTCTCATCGGTCCACAGAATGTTGTCCCAAAAGTCTTGGGGATCATCAAGATGTGTTGTGGAGAAATTGAGACGAGCTTTGATGTTCTTTTTGCTCAGCAGTGGTTTTCTCCTTGGAACTCTGCCATGCAGGCCATTTTTGCCCAGTCTTTTCCTGATGGTGGAGGCATGAACGCTGACCTTAACTGAGGCAAGTGAGGCCTGCAGTTCCTTGGACGTTGTTGTGGGGTCTTTTGTGACCTCTTGGATGTGTCGTCGCTGCGCTCTTGGGGTAATTTTGGGCGGCCGGCCACTCCTGGGAAGGTTCACCACTGTTCCATGTCTTCGCCATTTGTGGATAATGGCTCTCACTGTGGTTCGCTGGATTAAATGGCTTTATAACCCTTTCCAGACTGATAGATCTCAATTACTTTCTTTCTCAATTGTTCCTGAATTTCTTTGGGTCTCGGCATGATGTGTAGCTTTTAAGGATCTTCTGGTGGACCTTACTGTGTCAAGCAGCTCCTATTTAAGTGATGCCTTGATTGTGAACAGGTGTGGCAATAATCAGGCCTGGGTGTGGCTAGAGAAATTGAACTCAGGTGTGGACAACCACAGTTATAGTATGTTTTAACAAGGGGGGCAATCACTTTTTCACACAGGGCCATGATGGTTTGGATTTTTTTTCACCTTTAATAATAAACACCTTCATTTACAAATTGCATTTTGTGTTTACTTGTGTTGTCCTTGACTATTGTTTAAATTGGTTTGATGTTCCGAAACACTTAAGTGTGACAAAGATGCAAAGGAACAGGAAATGAGGAAGGGGGCAAACACTTTTTCACACCACTGTAAGTGAATATAAATGTTTATTAAGGTAAGTGAATGATATGAATACAACCACCTTTAATATGACACAGTGCAATAAATCAACCAACAGACAGAGACCCACAAATAACAACAGAAAGATATGTACAATACATGGGAAATACCAGGATCATAAACAATAGCCAGGCCAGGGTAATGCACAGAGGGTCAGCAGATAAACAAAGGGCAGTTCCAGAATCACAGCCATAAGCCAGGCCAGGGTCAACAATGGGATATCAGCAGATGGGGTAGGAACACAGGACAGGGAGAGGATGGACGGATCTGACTGCAGGACAGGGATGTAAGGTAACAGGTGGGACAGGATAGGGATCAGGACAGGGAGACGAGATCAGGTACTCGGGTAACAGGTTCAGGTCTTCAGGCAGCAGGTTCAGATCAGGGCACAAGGAAGATACCAAGGCGATAAGAGCAATCATCAGCCAGGTATTTATATGAATACCTGTGATAAGCTTCCAGTGACACCTGAACGCAGGAGGTGATGTCTGCTCCACACTGCCAGGATCCATCCGCTGGTGGACGCCAGTACTGCGGCCCAAAGATGACATAACACCAAAGTACCAGTACTGCACGCCAAATGATAGATATTATCAGCGGATGGAACCTTTCCTGACAACACCACGCTGTCGCACTTCCGTGCCACAAAAACACCTAGCTGTTGATGGCCTGTTCTGTTCTTGTATGTTCAGCACTGCAGTATCTTCAGAGTATTCTTGGTTTCTTGTCAGCTGTAGCATGCACAGGTACTTTTCAGGGCCCCAACTTTTGACCTGTCCTGCACCCCACACCTTGTAGGGTGTTCTGGTGAATAGCATGCACTCTGTAGACTCTGTAATTCAGGCTAAACCCTCACTATGTGTAGATACCCTAATCGGTCAGCACTTGATGTCTACGATGCCTCTATTTTTCTCTTAAAGTGGTTTTAAACCCTTACAAACCAATTTGACATACAGGTAAGCCAAGGTAAGCCTAGATAAAGGCTTACCTGTAGGTCCAAGAAATAAACCATGTAGGTTTAGGAGATATTTGCCAAAAGACAGGCACCGCTGTCTACAGCACATGCGCCGTAGACAGCGGCACGCAAGCACACTGAGTCCACTGCTGTCAACAGCGATGTGCCGCGAGCGGCGGCACCCGTGCGCGGGAGTGATGTCATCAGGGCTCCGTCGAATGATGGAGCCGGAGCAGGGAGACCCACCAAGAAGATGGAGGCTCCGTACCCAAGGGGACAGCGGTGACTTCACTGGCTCCTGTGTCAGGTAAGTGACACATAATGGACTACTATGTTGCATAGTAGTCCATTATGCATCACCTTTGCAGAGAAACAAAGAGGAAGTAAACCCATCAGGG